>JAJLRJ010000009.1:34538709-34763709 GCA_024195265.1 Dendrophyllia cribrosa | reverse complement strand
TCCATCATATTGAATACCTCTTTTGTTATTTATTCGGTAAGTTTTACTCGTGACAAAAATAAATTGGATACCCCTGAACCGCCGTCAGTATACAATTAAACTGTAGTCAATATCGTTGGTTGGTTTCTCGGTTCATTGATTTTCTAAGAAATCTGCGTTGCGGGTCATAGTGTTCGGGAGAATAAAAAAAGCCTTGTATGCTTCCAAACAACGGGACACCAACGTTAATATGTGATTATCTTTCGGCATACGGGTAGTTGTGTAGAATGGACTTTGTTCTACATTTATTTATAGCTCTTCTAACATATTCCAAGATGAGATCGTGATTCCCGTAAGCGCGGCCGCAGACAGTTTCAGGGGTTACGATTTAGGCGTTTCAGACAATCATTGGGGCCGTTTGAGTTTCTATCTGGATGACATTTACTGTTACAGTGAATTTTTTACTGTTAATGTTAAAATGCCTAAAATTTAACTGTTTTATGTTAGAGAGCCCAGACATTAAGTGCTAAGTGTTATCGAGGTACCACCATTCAGACCCTCTTATAGTGAAGTGTTTAAATCCATGTTTCCATGTTTTTTTTTTCTGCGGGGGTTGGTGTTTGAGTGTGTCACTTGCTTTTTTCGTGTTTTATACCAGGTTTTTTGCCTTTATTTCGAACGTTCCACGGAGTTGTTTCTTCCACTGTTGTGGTGTTTTGCACGATAAATAAATAAGTCGCCATTTATTTTGTCTTTTTTATTTGTAAAGTGTTTTGAAGATTAGGTCAAAGCTCAGATTAAGCGAGCGTATTCGGCAAGTATCAATGTACAATAAATACTGGAATAAATTAAAATGTTTTTTGCTGCGTGGCACTCACGGTTAATGATAATATTTAAATTTAAATTTAAGTCTGAATGCCGAAAAAGAACTGACAAAGACAGTCAGACGTTTCGGGGATAACCCCTTCATCAGTGTTTGTATTACGTTTACGAGACAAATGCTCGTGCACACGTACAATTTGTTGTGTGTACGCTATTCAAAAATATTCAAATAAAACGCGAATTCGAGCGCGCGCTTAGCGCGCATAAATGCGACAGAGAATAAAACTTGAAGCCAATGTAGCCTCATAGAAAATTAGAATTTAAAGTCAATGTTAATTCCACGAGGCGCCAAGGTCTTGTGTAGAAAGATTAGCCTCATTTCTTCTCTCTGTCGTGTGGCAGTTGCTCCCGTGACTTTCTTTATCACCGACACCGACATGTTGTTGATTGAGTGTCCCGGTTGGTTGAAATGTTCGGCAACGGGGAATCCTCCGTTGCAATAGCGTTGGCTGTGATTGTAGCCTTCCACAGAGCGGAGGTGCTCGCCGAATCTGTCTGCGAGCCGACGACCAGTCTCCCCAATGTACAAAACTTGACAGCGGGTACAAATGATGGTATAAATGACACTGGTCGTGGTGCAGCTATGGCGTCCTTTGAGGTGTATGATTCCGTTCGTGTGGTTGATATTGGAAGTCCCTCCAGTGAAGGCACATGTCCTGCATCTTGCTCGTTTGCAAGGAAATGTTCCAGCTTGTTCTTGGTCCGGGTGCGATGAAAAGGTGCTGTGAACCAGGATGTCTCGAAGATTGGTATCCCGCCGATAAACGCACATGGGCGTGGTGAAAATGTCCTTTGTTCGAGGATCGTCGGTCAGAATACCAAAGTTCCTTAACAGGATTTTCTTGACATCCTGATTCTTTGGGTGGTAAGTAAGTACAAGGCGAACCCTTTCAGGTCTCTCAGCAGATGCCGGGTATCCTGACCTCTCTAGGGCACTCTGACGGCTGATGTTTGCTGCCTTTGTTTGACCGGCTGCAACTACCTCGCTTGGGTAGCCTCTCGCCTTAAAATAAGACGCCATCTCGTTAGATCTGGTGTTGTAGTCCTCCTGGTCGGAACAGATGCGACGCAGGCGAAGAAATTGACTATACGGGATGGCGTTCTTGCAAGGAGGAGGGTGAGATGACCCGTAGTGAAGGTAGTTGTGAGTGTTCGTAGGTTTATAGTGGATAGAGGTTGTTATCTTGTTCTCAGTTATGGAGAGGCGGAGGTCTAAAAAAGGAATCGATGTTTCGTTAATTTCAAAGGTGTACTTGAGTGCAGGATGGTATGTTGAACAGAAGCTTATGAACTCTTCGAGATCTTGGCGGGAATCAGAAGTAGCACCAACGACGTCATCGATGTAGCGTTTGTACAGTTCAGGTCTGTCACCTTGGTAGTCCTGAAGCATTCTGTTTTCGACATACCCAACGTAGAGACAAGCGTAGTTGGGGCCCATTTTCGTACCCATAGCAACTCCTCCGACTTGTTGGTAGTAGCTGTCGTTGAATTCAAAGGAGTTGAGGTGAAGGACCAACTCCGCCAAGCGAACAATGGTATCCGTTGGAGGTTCCTGTTTAGGACGCAGGTTTAGATGGTGTTTTAAACTCTCAAGTCCTTCGTTATTGGGAATGACTGTGTAGAGTGATTTGATTTCCATGGTGAAGAGATATCGATTAGGGCCGGCAAAAGTGAACGAATCCATGATTTGAAGGGCGTGGTTTGTGTCTTTAACATATGTAGGAAGTTGTTTGACCAGAGGGGCCATGACGGAATCAAGATATGCAGAGATGTTGGAGGTTGGACAATTGCATGCTGATACTATTGGTCTGCCGGGATTGCCAGTCTTGTGAATTTTTGGAAGAAGATAGAACTTAGAAGTTCTAGGGTCATCGACACGAAGATTTTTCGCCTGAGGAGGTAACTCGCAAGTGCTGATGGCTTGATCGACATTGTTTACAACTTCCTTTTGATGATTCTCTGTGGCATTAGTGTCAGTGGGTTTGTAAAAGTGGTCATCACCAAGCTGATTTAAAGCCTCCTGTTGGTACAAATCTCGCCGCCAGACAACAACAGCACCACCCTTGTCTGCTGGTTTGATAATGACGTCTGTCCGATTTCGTAGTGATTGCAGTGCCAATTGTTCGTCACGTGAAAGGTTTTGTTTGTTTACATATTCACAACCGTGACTGGTTTAGTTACCTTAGCAACATCAAAGATTGCAAATTCAAGAAACTACATTCGCATAAACGGGAACAAACACCAAACATCCAAGACGATGTCGATCACGATTCTATGAACGATGTAAGTCACGAAAGGGTTGTGAAAACTATCCCTGACGATCTTGAATTAACGGAAGCCGAAAGGTCAGTTCTTCGCAAAGGGATAACTTTCGTTCCAATAAAACCTAAAGTGGATGAGTTTACGACTAGAGAGGACTGTGAAAAATATTTCAGACGGCTTCGGCTGAAAGCATTTTTTCACGACAAGGAAAATGCTGAGAACGAAACGTCAACCTTAGACCCTAGTGACGAAACATTCTTCAGTGAACTAAAACCGAAACAATCCAAGTGGACACCGCCAATCGGCACCTTTCCAGCACTAGAACATTACATTGACCGCTGTCGTGCTGAAATTGATCAACTTGATTTTAACAGGCGAGTAAACAAACAAAACCTTTCACGTGACGAACAATTGGCACTGCAATCACTACGAAATCGGACAGACGTCATTATCAAACCAGCAAACAAGGGTGGTGCTGTTGTTGTCTGGCGGCGAGATTTGTACCAACAGGAGGCTTTAAATCAGCTTGGTGATGACCGCTTTTACAAACCCACTGACACTAATGCCACAGAGAATCATCAAAAGGAAGTTGTAAACAATGTCGATCAAGCCATCAGCACTTGCGAGTTACCTCCTCAGGCGAAAAATCTTCGTGTCGATGACCCTAGAACTTCTAAGTTCTATCTTCTTCCAAAAATTCACAAGACTGGCAATCCCGGCAGACCAATAGTATCAGCATGCAATTGTCCAACCTCCAACATCTCTGCATATCTTGATTCCGTCATGGCCCCTCTGGTCAAACAACTTCCTACATATGTTAAAGACACAAACCACGCCCTTCAAATCATGGATTCGTTCACTTTTGCCGGCCCTAATCGATATCTCTTCACCATGGATATCAAATCACTCTACACAGTCATTCCCAATAACGAAGGACTTGAGAGTTTAAAACACCATCTAAACCTGCGTCCTAAACAGGGACCCCCAACGGATACCATTGTTCGCTTGGCGGAGTTGGTCCTTCACCTCAACTCCTTTGAATTCAACGACAACTACTACCAACAAGTCGGAGGAGTTGCTATGGGTACGAAAATGGGCCCCAACTACGCTTGTCTCTACGTTGGGTATGTCGAAAACAGAATGCTTCAGGACTACCAAGGTGACAGACCTGAACTGTACAAACGCTACATCGATGACGTCGTTGGTGCTACTTCTGGTTCCCGCCAAGATCTCGAAAAGTTCATAAGCTTCTGTTCAACATACCATCCTGCACTCAAGTACACCTTTGAAATTAACGAAACATCGATTCCTTTTTTAGACCTCCGCCTCTCCATAACTGAGAACAAGATAACAACCTCTATCCACTATAAACCTACGAACACTCACAACTACCTTCACTACGGGTCATCTCACCCTCCTCCTTGCAAGAACGCCATCCCGTATAGTTAATTTCTTCGCCTGCGTCGCATCTGTTCCGACCAGGAGGACTACAACACCAGATCTAACGAGATGGCGTCTTATTTTAAGGCGAGACGGCTACCCAAGCGAGGTAGTTGCAGCCGGTCAAACAAAGGCAGCAAACATCAGCCGTCAGAGTGCCCTAGAGAGGTCAGGATACCCGGCATCTGCTGAGAGACCTGAAAGGGTTCGCCTTGTACTTACTTACCACCCAAAGAATCAGGATGTCAAGAAAATCCTGTTAAGGAACTTTGGTATTCTGACCGACGATCCTCGAACAAAGGACATTTTCACCACGCCCATGTGCGTTTATCGGCGGAATACCAATCTTCGAGACATCCTGGTTCACAGCACCTTTTCATCGCACCCGGACCAAGAACAAGCTGGAACATTTCCTTGCAAACGAGCAAGATGCAGGACATGTGCCTTCACTGGAGGGACTTCCAATATCAACCACACGAACGGAATCATACACCTCAAAGGACTCCATAGCTGCACCACGACCAGTGTCATTTATACCATCATTTGTACCCGCTGTCAAGTTTTGTACATTGGGGAGACTGGTCGTCGGCTCGCAGACAGATTCAGCGAGCACCTCCGCTCTGTGGAAGGCTACAATCACAGCCAACGCTATTGCAACGGAGGATTCCCCGTTGCCGAACATTTCAACCAACCGGGACACTCAATCAACAACATGTCGGTGTCGGTGATAAAGAAAGTCACGGGAGCAACTGCCACACGACAGAGAGAAGAAATGAGGCTAATCTTTCTACACAAGACCTTGGCGCCTCGTGGAATTAACATTGACTTTAAATTCTAATTTTCTATGAGGCTACATTGGCTTCAAGTTTTATTCTCTGTCGCATTTATGCGCGCTAAGCGCGCGCTCGAATAAATACTGGATGTTGCTTTTTTCAGTACAGCAAACACGTATGCATAAACCGGCGCAAAAAAAAATACAGAATCGCATAAACACTAGGCTCAGTCTCCAGCCGTGGGTGTCTCGATGCGCCCGCGATATCTCTCCACCTCACGGCTGGGCGCACGGGTTTGGTTATTGTTTACATTGACCAATCAGAAACGAACCCGCCGAAATTTGCGGGGCATAAATTAGCGGGTATTTGCATAAATAAACAGATGGTGGACTATGCAAGCTTTAACAGGCGGGTTTGAAAATGCTTGCTCGTACGCGCTTCAGAAGTTTGGGTTTGATAATTTCAGGGAGAAACAGAGTCTTGCTATGAAGAAACTTATTTTGGGACGAGATACATTTGTCATTCTACCGACTGGTTCGGGTAAATCCTTAATTTTTCAAGCTTTTCCACTAGTGTTGGATCACTTCGAAGGAAAGCAAAGTTCGCATCAATCTATTCTATTATGTAAATGACGTGTCCATTTTCTGCATAATTGTAATGACGTCATGGACAAGCAACCAAAGCCGTGCGCCCAGCCATGAGGTGGGGAGATATCGCGGGCGCATCGAGACACCCACGGCTGGAGACTGAGCCTACATAAACACTTAACTTATTAAAGCTTGCGGCATGTACATTGTTACTAGACAAATGCATACTTGCAACATAATTTGATAAAAATATGTAAATACCGCTTACACCATAGTTAAAAGAACAAACTGGTTATGAAGCTCAATAAATTTCAAAAAAAATGTACAAAGCTGCTTTGTTTTATGTTGAACGATCCGTGACCCTGCACATTGTTTTGTTTAACGTGTGAGCCCAAATGTTTCTACTGGTCAGTTCCTCATATGCATTTCAATACCTTTTGTGTTTTGTGCAGGGTCAAGGTAAACGAACAAAAGAAATGGAGAACAAAAACATATAACAAAGGACTGACCGAGTTTCATAACCAGTTTGTTCTATTAACTATGTTTACATTGAGTTCCTTATTAAGATATGTTCCCGGTTTTCAGTAACGCAATTGTTTGGTTTAGAATTAATTGGATTTTGAAAAGAGATGACAGAAAGCTCATTAAATGTAACAGTGATGACGGCTAGAAAACATGAAACAGACTGTTTGGGAGCGAACTCCTTAATGCGTTCAAAACAATGGGTTCACGCTTAGCGCGATACTAATCCGCCACAAATATTTCAATTATGCGACGTTCAGCGTCGTTTCGTTCCTAAAAAAATCGAACCTCTGGCTTCTTATGGTTCTTGTCAATACTCAAAAACTTACCGTTGCTAAAACCTTAGCTAAACACATCCCTAAAACTCACTAATAGGCTACTACCACTATTTTTATTATTTATTTTTCTTTCAACTCCTACCTCATTACTTCACACCTTGGGTTTTTGGGTTCACTCTTCGGTTAGCTGTTTGTTTCATGTTCATCATTTGTCAATACATTTGTTGAACCCCATCTTGGTGTGATAGTAATTGGGTTGTATTAATTTGTGTTAATTAATGCATGTAATTAATGGCACACAGTCATTGGCTACCCAGATGTGCTCACGTCATCAGTACATGTGCTCGAAGGTTACTCAGTTGTTGGACCATCTCCTAGCGTTAGGCTTTGACACCCAACCCTCCCACCCTTAAGGGTGATCAGTCGATGTTTTTAAATCTAGATTGAAAACTTATCTTTTTAGACTTGCCTTTAATTTATTTTTTGTTTTAGTGCTATTGCTAGTTAGATATTTATTTGATTGTAAAGCGATATAGAGCTTTGGTATATACCGCTATAGAAATAAAGTTATTATTTATTTTATTTATTTAAAGGGGGTCACTCTTCGGTTAGCTGTTTGTTTCATGTTCATCATTTGTCAATAAATTTGTTGAACCCCATCTTGGTGTGATAGTAATTGAAAAACGATAAAACGGACTTTGATTTTGTGTTTTCCCTTTTGATCTTAGTTTACAAGTAAAGGGACGATTATTTCTTCAATTTTAGCAATTTTGGGAGATTTTGACGTTTTTCTTATGTACATAAATTACGTTAAGTGGTTTTAATTTGAACTTTAATAAAACGATGTGTTTTAGGTAAAATCGGGTTCTGTATTGGTAGAATCTCAAATAAAAAACTGAAAATAAGACCGTGGATTGACTTTTTCTGTTGTTGAATATAGAATAGAAATAAAAAATATTGAGTGGACGAACCGTGCACGGACCATTTGCAAAAACTTTCATACTACTTTCTCTTCAATTGTAGCTTTTTTATTTCCTTCAGAATTTAAAAACACAAAAAAGGCTTCTTGGTATTCTGGAGTTTAAAATAAAAATTGAAAAAAACGAAATGAGAAGAAAAAACATTTTAAGGACTATTACTGTTGTAATGTATAAAGAAACAGTGTCAAATTCTCGCGCCCTCCAGCACTTAAAACCGCACACGAGTGCAATCAACATCCGAGTTTTCGATCGAGGCTTTTTTCGAATGTCGCTCTCTTCCTCTGAAGAGTGCATTATTACACTTAGTAATGAAATCGTCAAATTTGTGATAATGAATTATTTTATTAATTCACTCTTGGCAGAAACGCTTGACTGGTTTTGACTGAAACAATAGCCATTTTCAGAAAAAATGGCATTTCTGAGGTTTCGAACCCGTAATGAACTATCGTACCTTAAAAGGAACATAAGAAGGCTAGATCATACCGCCGGTAAAAAACGGATCTTGTCACTGAGGTATAATTCGAGAACTTTGCCTTTTTAAAGTTTTGAAAGCTAAAAATTTGTTTAGCACTGAAGCCAACAACAAATGAAAACGTTTTAATTTTGTGGGTGCTTTCTGGATCATTTTTTGGAACATCGTCGAGGTTTAAACTGCTCGCAGAAAGTGAGATTTAAAGATTTTCTTTCTTGTCCCAGCTGAAATTTTGGTTTTTAATTCTCTTTCCATTGTCAAGACAAAATGAGTAGTAGTACACTGGAATTGAACGTTTTCTTTTTGATTATTTTCAGATTCGTATAAAGACACCGATAAGTTATCTCCAAAGCGAAACGTACAATTAGACGCTAAACTGGGTACGTAACGTGAAACGTTTTGGTTTCTCAAGAATAACAGGCTGTTTGGACTGCCAAGTTTGTTTGCCGGAGACTTGACATTGTAAATTAAAATGTCTGTAAGGCCACATTTCAGTTTAGATTGGGTTTAGATTGGGTTGATATAGTAATTATGTTTCGTTACGTGGATAATTTTAGTTGGTGAGTTATTCGTTGATGTCGATAGTTCTAGTCGGTTTATAGTCACTGAATTGCTGGATCACTTGATGACATATTTTTTGTATTAGTTGTAAAATTTTGTTGGTAATTGTGATGACGAGATCTGTGTTTTACGGAACGTTATTACTATCTTGTATATTTAAAGGGCTAAAGAAAGAAGGTAAAAAGCACTGGAAAAGTTGAAAATTTACAAGTCATGTAAATCCAATGTACAAAATGTAAATTTGGATTTACAAAATGTAAATTTGGATTTACATGATTTGTAAATTATAATTTACATGTTAATGCTTTGTGAATTAAAATTTACAAGAAATTTACATGTTTCAATGGATCATGTAAATGTACTGTAAATTGCCATTTACAGTGTCATTTTCTAAGGCTATAATTTGCCGAACATGTAAATAACATGTAAATTGTTTTCGGTACATTTACAGTATATAAGATCCTGTAAATATCATGTAAATGGTTTACCAGACTGAAGGGGGATTCGAGAACCCTGTAAATTTGATTTACATGTTTCAATGGATCATGTAAATGTACCGTAAATAGTCACTAAATAATGATTTATGTAAGTGAGAAAAGGAGGGCTCAGTATTGAAACTGTGTACAGTGAGAGTGTCAGTATCGAATTTCTCGATAACTAGAACTAAAGTCAGTTTCCCCTGCTTCACTCTTTTACAATTATTCGTTAACTGTTTTAAGTTTCCCCTAACGGCTCGAGTTATGAAGATTCTTAAAACTCGCGCTAAACTGATACGGGTGCCGTTGGAACACTGGAATCCACCGGCACCGTGTTATTGAAGGTAAATGGAAATAGGAGGCTGTGAAATACATTAACACTGATAAATTACATAGTACTTCCACCATACCATCGGATTTCATCGAAACTTACAACTTTCACCGATGATGACCCTTCTTTGCTATTTAAAGCTTAAACTACGTACTTATCAAACACCATGCCATTGAAAAAGGGAGACTCTAGACACCAGTGTAACAATCATGTAACCCTTTAAAAGTCGTGTAAATGAAAATAGCGAGACTGATAAATCCTCCAAGGTGCGGGATTGCAGAAAATTGGAATATACTAATTTGCATCTCATTGAATAAGAATAGAGCTCATTGTCTTAATGCCTCGTTCTAAAAAGAATTGAAAAGAATAGAACCAATTTTCCACAATCCCGCACCTCACTCGATAAATCCCTGTAAAAGAAGTGCTTTTCAAGAGCGTGCACTCGGGCATATTGTTGATTGCCGGCAGCATTCGGGAAATGCAACAACAGACAGAGCCAACGTCAAGATTACTTAGCGTTCGGTATTGGTAGAATAGCTTGCCGAAATATTATAAAAGTACGAAGAATTTCCTTGAAAATGATGTCGCGCATGTGATGCGTTACGCGTGACAAGCGTCAGAACTCTCATGTAAAACAAGTCCGGTCCCCTTATTGAAATTGTTCCAGCATTGATAAAGTCAAAAATGATATAATCAAATAGTCCAAATGTAAATTTTAAAGAAAGATTCGTAAAAGTTGCGTAGTCTATTCCAGATGTTCAGTTTCAGTGGATTGAGTAAATGGGTATCCCGTGAGCACCTGAAAATGTTTTACTCTTTATGAGGATCCTGGGGAAATATAACAATAAATTTTTCAGTTATTCTAGGAGCGAAATAACATTTGCAGAAGCTGGATTCTCCTTAGTGACTCCTTGGAAACGGGGAGGTGATAAATTCTCCAAAATCTTTCCGGTAATACATGCAACTCGGGCGTATGAAAGGGTACAATCTGTGTCCCTATAAATGACGCATCTACCCTGAATAATGAAGGCCGCTGACCCGAAGGCGGCGAAGGCGGAATATTTTCAACGGTCGAGTTTGACTTCAGGCGAGGCTTCGGGCCTTAAAACGGCTTTATTCAGTGGAAATATTAATACAAAACGCCTTAAAAGAATGAAGAAGAACCCACGCATCTTTGCAGGTATGTTTTTACCGCTGGGGAGCGTTTCGATTTGATTTGTACTGTCAACCATGCGTACATTTCTGGAATGAATCTACATGTAAGCAGATGTAAGTTAAGCTTAACTCAAATGTGACAATGTTTGTTCAAATTCAATTGATTTTCGAAAGCTACATGTAAATACTCAAATCAGTTTAGTTTCACAAAAATTGTGGGATATATTTCACTTTAAACTGCCACAACTTGATAGAAAATGAATCGAAAAAGATCAGTTTGAGAAATGTACATTAGTGTATATTTTATAGAGAGTTACAAGAACACAGGTCAATCAATACATGAACACACGTTAATATTTACATGTACGTTTATACCTGCAAAGCTTTTCAATACGTGAAGGGGCCTTGTTCTCATGGCAGTTGCCTTTACCTGGAAATGCCTTGAACGTTTCAAACTGTCCAATGATACTGTACATTTAAATACAGTTTTGTATTAAGCTCACATGTATAACTCTAAGAAATATTAGGTCTTTAAAGGCTGGTTTTCACTGGCGACGGAGTCGGAGTCAGAGTCGTAGTCGGAGTCGTAAGAGTGCTTCCGACCTAGTGAAAATCGAAAATCGGAGTCGTAAGCGGAGTCATAAGCTCGACGGAATCGGAGTCGGAAGAATCAGAACGGTTCCATTTTCTTCCGATTCCGCTTATGACTCCGTAATCTTCTTCCGATTCCGTTGGTTTGATTTTCACTAGATCGCAACGCTCTGCGCTTCTGATTACGACTCCGACTCCGACTCCGTCGTTAGTGAAAACCAGCCTTAAAACAACAGCATTAAAGGGATGGTTTCACGGTTCGGTGAATGTACACAGATTAAAATGCTTTATTTGCTTTCTCTTACCAATTTTATCAGTTAAAAAAGCACTCACATTTACTTCAATAATGACTTACGATGACCAAAATTCACAGAAAATTCCAATGGATTACACCGACAAAGTCAACACTGAATAAAACATTTGACCGGAAGGATTTATTCTAGGTTCTGGTGGCTTTCATGGGTACAGTATGTATGTGTGATCATCCATTCAATCAGCTGACTGACTGTGGCATTTTCATAGGCAAATTTCCCACCAGAGTTATCATTCACTTCTGATTGGTGTAAACAATGAAGTTAAATGGGTTACATCATAGCTTGCACATGCGCCCAACCATGAAACCCTCCCTTTAAGTATAAATTAAGCTTAAATATGCAGATTGTATTGTGACTGGTCAGTATCAATAGAGGTTATAATTCAGCGAAAAGTTGTGTAATGCAGCTTTGTATTTTTACAAATCAGATGAGAAAAAATAAAAACTGACGAGTAAAAATGCCCAGCCCCATTACACAACTTTCCACTGATTAAATTGTTTGTTGTACATGTATATGTTTTTTATTTTTTATTTTTTATTTTATTTTATTTATGCAAAACATTTACGTAACAAGCAGATTTAAAAGGTTACAATACAAAGGAATACATGACAAGATATTACAACAATACACTACACTAGACATTCCGAGACTGGGTTGGCATTGGCGATTTCAATTTTTGTTTATAGTCTGAAGCTGCACTAATCATTTAGTAACTCTATATAGTAGTTAACAATATATTTTAAATTATATAATACTTATGTTTTATTTTACAGAGGGGATTTTTCTAGATGAAATCTACAGTTTAATTTAACTACAAATTCCTCTAAAGATAGGTTTTTCTGTGCTAGTTTTTGGGTATAGAGGTAATATTTAGCAAAGAGGAGAGTACAGTTTAAGTTATTGGTAATCAGGTCAGTCTTGGAGGTGGAGCTCGTGCCGAAGAGAATTTCCATTGGGGATAAGGAAAAAGAGGTGCCATTTTCTTTGTTAAACCACTTAATAACTTCCAAGAAAAACTCTTTAGACCAGTGACAATTTGAAAAAGTGTGAATGATGGAATCATTTTCGCAACAGTAAATGCAAAGCATATCATTTTTAAAACCAAATAAATGCAGTTCTCTTTTTGTAACAACTATTCTGTGCAAAAGTTTGAAGTAAAATTCTCTCAGCTTGTTTTCTCTAGAAATATATTTTACACGACTAAAAAAAGAGTCAATCCGCACCATGTCTGTCTGTAAATCTCTCTCCCACTTTACGCTTGCTTGTCCTTATTTATCAAAAGCCAGTAGTAATCCCTGTTTTTTAATTTAAGTAAATTTATGGTAGTATCCCGAGACAGCTGAAACTCATTTTCTGAAAGAAGAATAGTTTTATCTAGGCATTTTATCCTTGCCTTAATAATGAGGGTCTGAGGTATTGCAGATACAACTTGCACGTATGTTAGGAAATTACAACTGAGTTTGTATTTTCGGATGAACTCAGCGTAAGGGAGAATTTTTCCATCCGCCTTCAACAGATCGTGGATAAAAATAATATTACTACTGAACCAGCTCCGATAAAAGATAGTTTGACTGTTAATTCGAATTTCTTTGTTATTCAAATAGAATCAATTCCTAATCGGATTCTGGATTATAAGATGCTTTAAGTTCAGAGAAATATAGTAAGATCTGCTTGTAGAAGTTCGGGAATTTTGCCTGCTCGAGGAACTTTTCATCATAGTTACAGTGCAACAGGAATTTTAAGCCACCATATTTATCAAAATAATAGTTTGGTATAACCTTCCAGGATTCACTGCCCATTTGGTCGTTTATTAAAAATTTCGAGATCCATGCCAATTTGAGTGATTTGGACATAGTTTCTATGCTAGGCGCACGTAGACCTCCATTGTCGTAGTCTTGAAACATGACTTTATGATTGATTTTGTCTTTCTTGTTTTTCCATATAAATTTAAATATCATAGAATTAACATCTTGAATGTATTTTTTAGGGATATCAAGAATCGAAGTAGAATGAACCAGCTGCGAAATGCCAAGGCTTTTAGTTATAAGACGTCTTCCAAATAGTGTAAGGTTTTGGGACTGCCAGATGCCATGAATAGTATCTATTTTTTGAATTTTTTCTTTAAAATTGTATTGGTCATTTTTTTTTTCATCATAGGATATAAATATCCCTGAGGCTCTTATCGGCTCTTTTGGCCATTTGAATCCGAAAGGTGTTTCTTTGCAATACCTCCAGGGTCCCAACCACATTGCTTTTGTTTTTGATGGATTTAGTCGCAAACCTGATAGGTCACCGAAGTCATTCAATCGTACAATAGCTCTTTGCACGGTGTTCGTGTCCTTGCAAAAGAGAGTGGCATCATCAGCGAATTGGCCTTTACTGACGAGTAAAAATGCCCAGCCCCATTACACAACTTTCCACTGATTAAATTGTTTGTTGTACATGTATATGTTGTTTTTTATATAGTTTACCTATCATTACTACAACAATCATCTTTCCCACATCTAATTTTTTGAAAATGTTTTTAATGTTTTCCCTTTTTCTTTATGGGCAGCCTGTACTCTCTCTATATTTAACAGTAGTTTTTATATAACGTAAATCAATGTGGAGTACAAATAAAGTTTTGTTGTTGTTAGCCTATGGTCAGACAAGTGTAATAACACGGCATATTTGACTTGTTCTGTTGATTATTTGTGCTGTCAAATGCTGTGTTGTGTATATATAAAAGTCATTATAGCTATTTTAGATTTTGGACTCCAGACAGTATAAAATGCTGACTACATGAATATACAGTTATAAGACCAAAACTATTTCTTAGTGCCTACAGTGATGTGCAGCTGTGTGCTAGCTATCTCTGAGTACCTATCTCTGATAGGTACTCCATACAATTCATTTTCATAACATTACAGATTAAAATTGTGAAGATGTTCACAGTTATCCTGTGTGATTGTGGAAAATAGAATGCTGTTAGAAAGAAGAAAATATGAGACATCTGAGTAGACTCGAAGGCTTAGAAGGACAGTTTTGCAGCAGATTGCTTGATAGATTAAGTCATAAATTAGGATGAAGTGACAGTTTTGGTCTTAGTCTGCATTTTATACCCAGTCAGCAGACTACACTTGATACTAATATGCACTTATGCCAGTCTGCAATCTTACGTCTGAATTTTATAACATCCAAGATTGTAACTTGGTTGATCACTTAAAGACAGTAACCTTACATAAAAAACCCTGTTGGTCTTGATGAGTGGGATTGACACTTTGTACATTGTACTATGGAGCCGGTATTAAAGTTAAAAATATTGGTCACCTCTTTCTGCACATTCTAAAATAATGTTCATACACTGTAATTGTGAATGGATTGCATCATTCTTTTTAAGCTCCCAATGCGAAATCAAATATTCTAATCAGTTAAAAGCAACACATGCTGAGTAATAAATAACCAGATGTACATGTAACTGTGGAGAGAGATGAGGGTGTTTTTCTAACACATTTACAGTGGCGTAGGTTTACATAACAGTGTAACTTGAAAATTTAAGTATCAGTATAAAGTGCAAGCTAGGCAATTTTGGGTTCACAGAAATTCTCTTTACACTATTATTATTTGTATTGTTGTTCGTAGTATTTTAGAGTGTGAATATGCACCAAGACAAAAGCAAAATAATATATAACATTGTTCTGTCTTGAAACTAAAAGGTACATGTACACTATAAGGAGGATATTATACCGTCATTCCAGCATGCTTTGGGTAAATGAATGACTTCTGATTAGTGTTTTATGTTGGTCACAGCAAAATCTACAGTAAGATGAAATAAAACTGAATGATTAATGCTCATACCATAGAAAATTCAGAATTGTGAGAAAAGCGAAGGTCGATTTTGAACTAAAAACAACATAACCGTAAACAAACGCAGCTGGTCAGTTGCATGCCGAGTAGATGAGCTGAGTAGCTGTTGTTTTATATTAATTTTGTATTAGCGGGAATTATTTCACCAGCTCTGTTCACCGGTGTTAGATTCAATAAGTCAAACTGAAGGCAAGCAAATATAATATACAGATATTTCTTCTAATTTAAGCCAGTATTGTTTTGAAATGGCAAGAAGGTTTATTGATTCCATGAATCTGTGAAGAGATTTCAAGTGTCTAACATGCAATGCCGATCGAGGATTTAGGCCCCTCTGGGAATTTAAGCAACCTTAAATCAAACTGTAAACATAACCTGAAATGGAAAAATATTAATATTCTGTAAAGGTGAATAGAATAAATAGATTAACATTTATTTTGAAATATTTCTGCTATGACCAACTGACCTCCAACCTCAACAGCGTCTGTGTAAAATGAGCTCCTTGCAGGTCGCCGTCATTTGATAATATAGTTTGCTTGCAATGCATGCTGGGAAGATGGTAAAATCCTCCTTTTTTAAACTGCATTTTCAAGTCAGTTTTTATTATTAAGACAATGTTCATGTATATTATTCACATTGACCATACCCATCTATTCACTGGTACATGTAATATTAAATAGTGGCTCTGAGGATAATATATTTAATGTATAGCAGTGATGTGGGAGTATACATTGTATGCTTCATATTTTCTCAATTTGAAATACATAACATATTTAATTTTGTGATTTCTTTTCTCTAGTTAGAAATGGTATCATTCAAAGAGATTCAAGGAGAGCTTTTTATGGTAAGAGAATAATTGATGTTACATGTATATGTCCATACACATTAAGGCTGTTTTCTAACAGGAGCCTGGTAGTAATTTGTACGTGTACGTGTATGTGTACATGTACAATGTGTTAATATTTTGCTGCAGTACCAAACATTATTCAAATGGGATCCTTAGGTCTGATCTAAAATCAGTGTTTTAGTTGACTACTGTATGGAATAACATAATTTGGTGTTGTTTTCTTTTGATGTAGACATAATTAATTTACCCTGCCAAGCATTCATGGTGAAATCTGATAAACTGCATCTAAATTTATGGTGCATTGTGTATTTTCTTTAGTTAAATGTCCCTGATCTTTGTTTTAAACTTGGTCTTGTTAACCCAGAAAAATTTGAACCAGGTGTTTATTGAGAGACCATCATTTTATTCATTGTCCCCTGGTGACTGATTTTTTTATCAGTTCCTCATTCTCAGAAACACGTGGCTGTGTTTTATTGATATTCTCCGGAGAAATTGGATTATGATCACTGCATTAATAAGGAACCTTTGATTCAAAGTCCCTTACTTGTCACTGGATTTTCCATACTCATGTTTATTGTAAACTTAAAATCCTGGTTACATGTACATGTATAAGCCCATCCGGTTATAGGCCCACAAAATTCTCCCAGTTATAACCCCTTCTGGATGTAAGCTTCCACATCTCCACAACAATTCTTTACATGCATGTAAAGAACATAAACTGACTGAAATAATTGAACAGTACTGTATCACAATATTTTGTGCTTACCATCCTACAGTTGTGTATAAACTCTTAAAAATTTGTATAAGCCCAGGGCCAACATGTATAACTGGGATTTTATGGTATTCATATTGCCTTTAAATTGTTATTAAAAACAAGCTTTACATGTAGTTTCCACTAGGTTTTTCATAATGTAAAATCTTATGCACAGGCAGGTGATAGCATGTTATCAGATCTTTGAGTGACCACATTTATACTGATTGCAGATTGCAGCTTCAGTTCAGCAAATGACAGCATTTTGTCAGATCTTTAATGCCATTTTGGCATAATTCTATTCATAGGCTGCAGGTACCTGGCCTATTAATTAAAGGAGAAATGTTAAATTAACCTGTCCGATAAATTTTAAATTCTGCACTAACATAGGATAATATGAACAACAATATTCATGGAGATAATTGGATTATGGCCTGAGTGTGACTCCATAAACGAAGGAAAAAAAAACAAAGGTAGTATCAAAAAAGGAGTTGAATTCTTTTCTTGAAGCAAGGGCCCAACCGATGAACAGGGTTAATCTCCTTGAGGGTAGCGGAGTTGGTGGTAGAATATTTTGAAGAAACTGGAAAAACACTGGAATGACCACTTGTCGGGGTTTTTCTGCCGGGACGAGGATGCCGGCATTTATCCTTTGTAATCTTCCTCTCTGCCCTCCTTTCAGCTTGGTACATTCTTTTCTCATCGTCCGAGTTTGAAGCAAGCTCATCTGACAAATCACGAGACAAATCTTCTGACAAATCACAAGAATTTAGTTTTATTGACTGAGTCGACTGAGTCGATAAGGTAAACTGACCACCGTAAAAAGATTCAAATAGCTGACGTTTCGAGCGCTATCCCTTCGTCGGAGCGAATCCGTTCGTTTCTTCTCGGTTGAAAACCGAAAAGAATGTACCAAGCCGAAGGGAAGGCAGAGAGGAACCCTGGTGAAAATCCTCACAGGATCTTCAGGGATCTTTGAAGATCTTCAAAGACCTGTCAAAGATCCTTAAAGATAAAGATCTTTAAAGGATCCTCAACGATTCTTCATCTGCAATTTATTGTAGAATTTTTTTACAAAGATCCTTAAGGAATTGATGAAGATCTTAAAAGGATCCTAGCAAAATATCCTTGTGAGGATCTTTGCAAGGATCCTTTAAGGGATCTTGCAAAGAACTTTGAAGATTTTTAAAGATCCTTGAAGATCTTTGCCAAGAATTTAAAGGATCCTTGAAGATCTTGGCAAGATTATTGAGGATCTTACAGGAATTTAAAAGATCCTCAAAGATCTTTATTAAGATCCTCAGTAAGATCCTTGCAGATCCTCATGCAGATTTTTAAGGATCTTTAAAGATCCTTCAGATTCTCACCAGGGAAGGTTACAAAGGATAAACGCTGGCGTCCCCGTCCCTCCAGAAAAACCCTGACAAGTGGTCATTCCAGTAGTTTTCCAGTTTCTTCGAGATATTCTGCCACCGACTGCGCTACCCGCAAGGAGATTAATCCTGTTCGTCGGTTGGACCCTTCAAGGTAAGTATTTAACTCCTTTTTCAATACTATTGTAGCTTTGTTTTTTTTTTCTTCATATGGCGTTACACTCAGGCCATAATCCAATTATCTCCGTAAATTATTGATGTTAATATTATTCTATGTTAGTGCAGAATTTAAAATTTATCAGAAGGGTTAATTTAACATTTCTCCTTTTATTAATAGGCCAGGTACCCTTAGCCTATGAATATAATTATGCCAAAATGGCATTTAAGATCTGACAAAATGCTGGCACTTGCTGAACTGAAGCTACAATCTGCAATCAGTATAAATGTGGTCACTCAAAGATCTGATAACATGCTGTCACAAGATTATGTGAGACTTTCAAACACCTACTGTAAATGACAATAATTATAATTGTTGTCTATGTTACTTGTATGTAATGTTGAAATGTAAATGGTGTGTATAAAATAAGTCCCTCACATAATCTTGTTCAAAATCCCTGATGAAGTCTGTTCTAACATGACTTGTATCAGATGAAACTGGTCTAGTAATTAAAAGCAAGATCAGTTGCTGTGTGCTGCCCACTTTTCTTTTGATAAAAACATGGACGCAAAGGACAGTTGCCTTTAGTATTAGGCAGACTACTACAAGACAGACTTTGCTCACTGCAGCTGTTTTTTGTTTTGTTTCGCAGGCTTCAAGAGCAAGAGCATCCCATGGCCAAGCTATTGCAGAAAACATACCAAAGCTGCAGTCAATGTACACTGTACATGTAGCTCTTTGAAAGGAATAATGAAAAGCAGAAACAAAAAATCTTGAACAGTTGAAAAACGGTGTAACATTAGGATCAAGGGAGTTATAATAAAACAATTAAAATACAGCTTTTTAATGAGTCGTGTATGTTTACTTTGCCTATGAATGTTTACAGGCTCCCTTATTCGATTTACGTGATATTTACAGGCTCCCTTATTCGATTTACGTGATATTTACAGGCTCCCTTATTCAATTTACATGATATTTACAGGCTCCCTTATTCGATTTACATGATATTAACAGGCTTCCTTATTCGATTTACATGATATTTACAGGCTCCCTTATTCGATTTACATGATATTTACAGGCTCCCTTATTCGATTTACATGATATTTACAGGCTCCCTTATTCGATTTACATGTTATTTTTTTACAGGCTTCCTTATTCGATTTACATGTTATTTACAGGCTCCCTTATTCGATTTACATGTTATTTACAGGCTTCCTTATTCGATTTACATGATATTTACAGGCTTCCTATTCGATTTACATGATATTTACAGGCTCCCTTATTCGATTTACATGTTATTTACAGGCTTCCTTATTCGATTTACATGTTATTTACAGGCTTCCTTATTCGATTTACATGTTATTTACAGGCTCCCTTATTCGATTTACATGTTATTTACAGGCTCCCTTTTTCGATTTACATGTTATTTACAGGCTTCCTTATTCGATTTACATGATATTTACAGGCACCCTTATTCGATTTACATGATATTTACAGGCTCCCTTTTTCGATTTACATGATATTTACGGGCTCCCTTTTTCGATTTACATGATATTTACAGGCTCCCTTTTTCGATTAACATGATATTTACAGGCTCCCTTATTCGATTTACATGATATTTACAGGCTCCCTTATTCGATTTACATGATATTTACAGGCTCCCTTATTCGATTTACATGCTATTTACATGGTCTTATGTCCCTGGTTTGAGAAATTTACAGGATCTTTTCCATAATTTACATGTTTCACCTCAATTATTTACATGTTTTTTACAGGATTTCTCAAAACATGTAAATGGGTAAAAATCATGTAAATTTTCATTTACAGTATCTTTTTGAGGATTTACATGTTATTTACATGTTTTTTACATACTATGGAAATTTTCAACTTTTCCAGTGAAGGTTGGTTTCTTATTTGAAACAAACAGCCAAAAATACACTTTCACTTTTTCCTCCCCTTTCTTTGAATTAAGGCGGGGGTCCAAATGAACGCCATTTTTCCGCCACTTGACATGTTTTCAAGCAATCCAAAAACTCTCTGCTCATCTCATTTTTGGGTATGTTTGGGAGGAAATAGTTTTTCTGAAAGGATTTGAAAAAATAAGAGAAATAAGAAATATTGAAGATTTAGTGAAGTTTTAAAAATAGAATTTGTAGTTAATAATTAATAGGTGGGCACCAAGTAGTCCAATAGCAACCTGGGATACTCTTGCGTGGGTATCAACTGTCTGTTGGTGTTCAAAAATCATTTTCTTTCTTCTGGCCCTTCTTTAAACCTCTTAAATTTCATTCAAATTCTCCCGCCTCAATTACCATTTCCACAAAGCATATTCAAAGCTATGCCAAAAATCTTACACCTTCAAAATTAATCTCAAATATTTCAACTAAAAAACAATCTCTACCACTGCAATCATAATATGATATTTCCAAGCATTATACATAACTTATTCTGTAAAACACCCCTTTAAATAACTCTATAACTACTAAAATTGAACTTTAAAAATACATAACAAATTAAGAATTCCAGCTATAGCTTATAACTACTCCACCATTATTTTTCTTAGCATAAGTGGACTAATTAAACAATATAAATCACAAATCACGTTATTCAACAAGTCACTACAACAATAACGTTACTTTTAACACCACATATTCAACAATGTAATACAAGTCTTTTTACAAACAGCTATAAAAAGTGAGAAACGACGGCGGAAAAAAACATTACCACGTGGTACCTTCTAGAGTTTCGTACATCCGATCTGTTCTCGTAATAAATTATCCAAGACTAAATACGAGATGGCACCACATCTAACATAAATCATAGAAGATATATAGATTACTTCATGGGCAGTGCGCGCGTACGGCGTTTACGCACGAGTTGGTGATGTATCAGAAATCGAACGAGTGAGCGCAGCAAACGAGTGAGATTTCTGATACAAACCAACGAGTGCGTAAATGCCGTACAAAGCACTGGCCATGCTGTAATTTGTTTATTTTACACATACTGAGATTTTATGCCAAGGTATGTTTTATTTATTTTTGTCTCGGAAATAAACTGCTCTGGAATAAATTTCTTTGACCGGCAGAGTCTCAAACAGTCAAGTGATGAGACTACAATAAGCTTAATTAAAAATTGTACAGAATCGATTGGAAATCATAAAGAATGTTCACCTCCTCGTCGCTTAAAGCTTCGGCTGCATTTGGATTGTTTCCCTTGCCTTCCTTTTTCGATCAGTTGTTGCTTCGAGCTTCCAGACATTAATTTTCTGGCTTGTTCAAACGCTTTGCTTTCAATAATGCTCACAGGGTATTTACTTTCTTTCAAATGCCGGTTAAAACTCGAAATCAATCCTCGAAGGCTTGAAGGCTCGTAGTCTTCGCCGTCTTTTCATTTAACACCTAAATTAGTTCGCATACGTACTTGTTGAGTTCTTCTGGTTGAATTTCTTGTTGTTGTTGTTTCGCTCGTCTCTTTTAAGAATACGGTTAGTAGATTAACATCTCTTCGCGTTTTCTCTCGAGTGTTTTTGTTTTCCTGCTGTTGAGTCTTCAATTGTTTTTTCCAAGGACATAAATCCGGAACTTTCAATCATCTTTTGAGTTTTGAATAAAGAATTAAAAGTTCAAGAAAATATTTTTGTGAATGAAAAGGCTAGCGCCAGCGACGTCGACAGTCGAAAGCGCCTTTGAAAATAATGATATGTTTTGACAGGTGCTTTGTGATTGGACGAAACGCTTTTCCCACGTGTGAGAAAGTCGCTTCGCCATTCTGATTGGCTGCGAAATTTTCACGCGCGAAATTCTATCAGAAAATCTCAGTATGTATAAAATATATTATGCTACCTAAAACATGTTTCGCTTTAAAAACTAAGGGCCGATTCGCACTAGCGGACAAATTTTGTAACAATTTGTAGATTTCTTCATTAATGTGTCACTTGTTACAGAAAACAAGTGCGAGTACGTTTTTTGAGACCTAGAACTTGTCCAACAATTCAGGAAAACAAAGAAGCAGTTGTCTTATGATTGGTCAGCGTTGCACGCGCGATACATTTTGTCAAACAATCGCAAAAACAAGTGCGAACGACTTGTTGGACAAGTGCAAATTTTGTCAAAAGGGACAAATCTTCAAAGGGGCCGTTGTCCTGCCTCAAGGCAGGACAATTCATGACAAGTCGCATTCCAATGCCCCTCGTAATGCCAGATAACAATACGTTGTTGATTGGCTATTGTGTTTGGTCTGGATTGTACTAAAAAACAACACGCGAAATTTCGTCCTTTGCTGTGGCGTTAACATCTGTCGAAACGCCACTTGCTTCATAACTTGCCGAGGTGACGTCGTGGAAGGATGGTAATACCGGGGTTGGAACAAGAGAATGCGGAGGGAACCAGTTTGTGCCGATAAATGGACGGGAAAAATAATAGTTTTCTTGCGACATTTTCCCCGCACGAGCACAAAAACATCAGTACACGCGCACTTCAAATGCAAATCGTTTTAACATTTTTCACCACGTGGACCTGCCTGCATATTTGATGTTTGCTCAAGACGACCGTGCCGAGAAATGTACAAGGATGCCAGAAGCACGTGCAGAGCTATTGTACTGATAATTATACCTTTTGTTTTCTTCAAAATGTCTCTGACTTGTCGCGACAATTTTGTTTTTGTCAAAAATGTCATGACATTTCAAACTTGTCCGCTAATGCGAATCGGCCCTAAGACTCCAACGTACATATTAAATCCGTTAGTTCTTTCACCCCTTCTTTTCTTCATTTAACATTAATGCATTACAAGTTATCTCAATAAATGCCATTTCACCTTTTCCCGTGTAAGCTATGTCCGAAATATTGTAACATCGCAAAAACCCCAGGGGGGGGGGGGGGGGGGGGGTGTACCACGGTTGGGGTATAAGTTTGCGTGTACGTCCGAGGGTTAAAAGCGATATAAAGAGAATCGGGAACATAAACTACACTCTCTTAAAAGAAAAAGACATGCCACGGCATAGCGAGTCCGCGCATGCTCTCCAAGAGCGAAATTATTACTTAGCAACCCCAGTGGGTTTGCTTTTTTGATTACTTTTAAGAAACTGATACCCCTACAAAGCGGATAACGAACACCTGGCTTATGAGCTGATAACACGGTTTTGATGAGCTTAATCTCTCAGGATGGTGCGCATGGTGGAGATATTGCGGGCAGTTGGGGCTGGTGCCACCTTAGTCTTAGCCTTAATATTACAGCAAGGAATCAATGAAGCGAGGTTCTTCCTGAACTGTTGACTGTGAAGAGTATACACCAGTGGATTAATACAGGAGTTTAGCAGGGCGCTAACGGTAGCCACTGGGTACACTGTAGCATACCCACCAGGAACCACGGGACTCAGCACGCAGAGCACAACCTGAGGGATCCAGCAAAAGGTGAAGATAACAGAGACTGCAATGAGCATCTTGGTCACCCTGTTTCTACTCCGTGATACCGACACTCGAGAAGAATCTGGAACGATAACGCGGTTGTTCAGATGCACAATAATCCTCGCGTATAGGTATCCCATGATACAAATCGGCAGCACTGAATTACAAAATGACCATGAAATGTAATACGTGCGCATCGCTTTGTGGTCTGGAAAATTCTCCACACACATCTGACTTTCTACATCGTAGGCTGTCACTAAAATGGCTGGCAGGTCCAATAGAATGGCTACAACCCACAGACTGGGCACCAGCCACCACGACTGTTTGCGACCAAGGCTTCGAAATGGATGTAAGGTGGCATAATAACGTTCAAATGAAACCATCACTAGCAGAAAGCTCGATGCTGATGCGGCTGCCCAACCGAGGGTTCCAGCAGTAATAAGCATGCACATAACGTCTCCAATCAGGTCACCTGGCTGATCGATAAAGTTGCTTAGAACGCAAGGAGGGATAAAGAACATAGCGACCAGTACATCAGCAATGGCCAGGTGGAAAAGGAGCCAGTTGATGGAGCATTGCAATTCTCTGTTCTTCAATATTAAAATGCACACCAGAGAATTTCCAGTTATGTTGAAAAGGATCATAACTGTCAGGAACAATGTATACAGGAGCCAGGCAGTTGATGTTGCCATTCTTAATTTGATTGAAAAATTTGTTTAGCTAATTCGGTTTCTCTCTGCACCCCAAAGGTATCTGTGTGGAAAATAAAGTATTTTGCATATTAAAAGCTGTATAACTTCCTCCGATTTCGAACTTGGCCCACTTAAAATACAAGGGATCCCTTCTCACTATAATTCTGTTTCATGCAAGCACCTGCAGAATAAACGAAATGTGAGTGTAAACGAGGAATTACATTACATGTTCGTATATCAGAAAAAAAAAGAACAGAGTGAGTACTCTCTCCTTTTGTTTTGAAAACGATTCCTTTCTGAAATCACATAGTCTGTTGGTTGTGTAGAGTTTTGACTTACCATAAGAGATTTTAGTATGGGCTGAAATAAACTTACCTTTTACGGTTTTTGAGACGATGCTGTTATCGGCTATCGATAAATTTGTGATGAGCAACATCAAAAATATGAATATCTTGATTCAACCAGAGCTGTTGGTTGTAAATTTTAGTGGCAGGTGTTTACTCTGGCTAATATTACACTCTTGCGTTGACTTAAATCTTCCGCCTGTAATAAAAAGTTCATAAATTTCAAAGGTTTCAATAATTTTCTATATGAATAGAATTGTTGATTTAAGTAAGAGAAAAGCAAGAAACTCATTGCTCATATATGCACAGCACGCAAAGCCATTGTAACTGATGACAATGAAGATCCATGTTATGTATTTTTTACAATCTATAAAATATGGATTAACGTAGACCTTAGCAGGATTTTTCGCAGTTGCCTGATAGCAATTGTGCGATACAAACATCTGTGAAATATATCAACTTTGCAGAGCTATAGTAGGTTAATGTCGATCTCGGACTTATCCGCCATATTTCTAATTTTAAGACGTTCTCTTGAGTTCTCACTCACAATAGCAGGTTTTACTTAAATAAATATACCTGTAATAGTTTTCGAGATGATTCCGCACTTTCCTCATATCACAGTCAATGTTTTGCCTACAGACAAACAATTTTTTTTATATGAAGACGCGATTATATCAACACTGTGAAATCATTCAACTTTGCGGGCTATTCTGGAATGAGCCTGGAATATTTTACAAGATGTCGCTCTCATACTTGCTAATTTTAGGGTGCACTTTCCAGCAGTGTCAAAGGATTTTTGCTATCAGGCAAAAACATCGCGATAAGGACTATGGCTGACCTTCGCAAGTTTGATAAGATCTTGACAAAAAACACGCAAAGCCATTGTTACTGACGCCAATAGGCAATCACTCAAATTCATTACAACAGAAATTCATTAAAACAGAAATTCGTTCACCAACATAAAGTTAGTCTTGCTGTGGCATTGTAGTGAGTATGCTATCCCCCTAGGTGATGACATATCGGGCAGAATGGCCGGACATTTGCGCATATTAATGAGCCATCACGGCGGACTATTCAAGCATGAATGTTCAATAAAAGCGCCGCAATTACAGGGAAAAGGGGTGAATTTGGTGAAGTACACTGACTAAAACAGAAATTTTGAAGTAATAAGATATGACTTTCTTAAGATGATAGGGCGGCTTTTTATAGTTTAAGGGTTATTCTACCATTTAAGCCAAAAACTAAGTGAATCGAACGAGGATAAGTTGTAGTCTTTTCACTTCGAAAATGGTGGTTATTACGGTCACTCTAGTATGGGAAACCACCCTTGTCAAGTTCGAACTTTGATTTTCTCGCAAAATAAGCAAGAATCTTCGAATGATAGAGCGACTTTTGTCAGATAGACGTCTTACCTATACGTCGATCGTTTTGTTTTCAAATTCCGAGCAAATGAAGTTGTAGTTTTTTGCGCTAGAATATTTGAGGTTCAAAATTCGCGCGTGTACTGGAGTGTGGTCATTGTCTTTGGAATGACAATGGTTGCCATGAACAAACAATAGCTAGCAAAACTCTATTGAAGAAATGCAGTCATCTGTTAAACACAGCTTTTTGAATTGTTAATGATCAGCTGAATAAGCACAAAAACTGTCCGCGCGCGAAATTTGAATACTTCAAGCACAGGTGTTGATTGCGTTTGCGAAGTCACAGTAAATTCGCGAAGTCACTGTATATTTATACAGACAAAGGCATGTTGCCGGATCGAAATGCGCCAATGGCGGTGAGGTGTCTTAAACAAAAGGTTTAAAGCTGTAGTTTTCGAGTTATGCAAATTTAACTTACTTGTTGTTACAGATGATAATCATGAAAGTTAAAAGAAACAGCGACATATTATAAATCATTATTATAACGGGGCTGGGGAAGGGGAAATGGTAAATTAACTTCGATAAGTTGGTCATCAGTTGGTAATCGAAACAAATCGAACGTTCGATTAATTGCGCGATTGGGTTCGATCGATCATAATCACTTCGCTCGCACTCGAGCACTTGAAGATAGTGATACTTTATCATTTATAAGATATTGCAGACATAGAGCACTCGCCGCTTACTTTTGTTCAAAAAGAGTGTAGAGCGTGGCGATCGATTTAAAATGACGAGTGCGTGAGCTACGAGGAACGAACAAAATTATCGAGCCGAAGAACTGAAAAAAATCTCATGTTGGTGTCCCCGCACGGCGAGCGCGGCGATTCTTGATCAATCGTTGCTCGCTCTATTTTTTTTTGCAAAAAAAAATTACTGGCAATCTAAAAACTTGATCGAAGATTCATTTGCTGACACCAATCTAGATTTTGTATGTGCATCGAGCAGTCTCAAACCCTTTCATTTTGTCTTTTCTGATGCTGAAAAATACAGGTAATATGCGGGTAATCGTAAGAAACAAAAGCTGACAACAATAGCGCGCATCGTTCATTGTTTGCTTTGCCCGCCCACTTCAAGTTAATGAGTATAGCGGTGCGTGCCTGGCAACCAATCAATTAAGCCGCTTTTTGAGCGTCAATGAATAATAATGAGCGATATGTCAGATCAAGAAACTTTCGGCGCTGTAAGTAAATGTCGCGAGAACAATAGGCATTCTGCGTGAGAGGAAGCGGTACGTTGAGTTTTAAAACATATGTGGAAAATCCGTTCTACTAAACATTTTGTAAATTAGTAGAATTCCTGATGTTATGATGATAAATTTTGGGATTGGTTCTGCAAATATCAGTGAAAAAGAAAGAAAGTGATTTGTTATTCAAACTGACGCTGAAAGAGCCAATAAAGAAATCAATTGCCTGGATGTTTAAAAGTATTAATTTCAGTGGCAAAGTTGGTGCAGTGTAGCTGAAAATTCTAATTTTTGACAGTCCTGATTGGCATAAAGATATTTTGCCGGCACGGTACCGGTATAGTGCCCGGGGACTCACGGTTCACGTGTTTAAAATAGAGTCCGTTGATAGACTTGTGACGTCATTTTACGATCAGCCTTGCCGCGTCAAGTTTAGTCGTGTCTTCGTTGTTTATTGTATTACCTTAACACTTATTATCGACAGGTTTAAGCGCATTTTTATTCGTGAACTATCTTAGTTAAGACACCTTAAAACCCATAAGGTAGCGCCACAGCATAGTTCGGGGGTACACGGTCTCCATTTTTTCCAAATGGTTGATTTTTGGGGTTACGTGTCCGGCTCTGGTGCGTTTAGATTTATTGTAATATTGTAGTGCTTTGTGTATCAATAAAATGTATCGTGGGCCTGGTTGACCAACGCGCCCATGCATCTCCGCCTTGAGTTTTTTTTCGGCTGTGTAGTGCAGGTAAAATAGTTATCATTCTTAAATTAAATGAATACTTTCTTTTGTGATTTTAGTAATTTTGCTAGCCTTGTAGGATAGTTATTAGCCCAGACTATATGTAGATATCGATAAATTAAGCTATTGTGCAACATTAATTTCAAGAGTGGTTGGCCAATAAAAGAGTGTACTCTACAGAAAATACCTGATGATTAATTAAATAAGGTTTTTCCACGTTAAACGCGAAAGTTCCGGTATAAAAGGAGCCTGACCTGGCCATTCTCACCTCCAGTCGTCAATCGACAACTAAAGCATTAACAACTGACAAAAAAACATGCGTCATTACTAAAACCATTGCTAACACAATTTGGAAAAACTTTATGAAAGTTATATCAAGTCTTTATGGACTTCTATTTCTTTTTTGGCTTAGGTAATATATATAGATAGGCTGAGCCTATAACAGCGTCGCTCTCTGAACAGAAAGCCGATAATAAACTTAACTAAGGTGAAAGGTCGGAAACACAAGAATTAAGATTGAAGACTGGGCTATTTTTCAATTTTAGCAATTCTCAAAAACAGACTTACGCGACCGTCTGCACAGTACATCTAGACCGTACAAAAGTTCACAAAAACAACTTTTTCTCCGTCTAGATACTAGTAAGACTAATTTCCAAACAAAATACATCTGTTGTTTATCAAAAATTGTCCGAGAAACTGATTTGGAAATCAAAATTGCAAAAAATACACAAACATATTTGCATAAGGCCACGCGAGTGAAGTTTACAACTATAAAATCCAAGTCTTGTTTTGTTTACATAAAATCGCTTTTCAACCTATGTAATGAATGAACAAACACATAAAAATGGACAACGCAATCTTCTTAAGAAAAATTTTATTCAAATCTCCATAAGTTCAGGTTTTAAAGAAAAATGCGAACCATTCATAGCTCATCAAGGCCGAGCTGTCTTCGATGAAAGAAATCAAAACGACTGAATTTAAGCACGTTTATAAACAATTCTCCAAAACTAGCGAGAAGACAAAGAAAAAGTCAATCACATATTGATATCAACATAAATTCCCATCGAAAATGTAATCTGTTTTACCTTTATTGCGCTTTTCAATAAAACGTGGAATCTGAAATAGCAAAGCGCACAAATGACGTCAATACTCATGTTTGTCTGAGTTTATAATTTATTCTTGTTTATTCTTGCATTTCTGACAATAGAAATTCGTTATTAGGAATCCCCTGAGAGTCACTTTTGGTTTGTTTGTCTGAGTTTTAGTTCTATAAATAGTAATTGTGCGCTTCGCTATTCAAATCACCAGCAACGGTTGCGTTTTACACTGCCGTCAATCATCTTAGCTTACCTCTCAGGAAACAGATCTTCACTATGATTGGTAGATTTCGATCCATTTTGTTTGTTTCTTTTTTACATGGTCCGTTGGCTTTCATATTAATTATGATTGACGGCAGGGAATAACGCAACCGTTTGTGGAGATTTGAATTTCAAATTCCGCATGTTATTGAAAGGCGCAGTAAGTCCCTCGCTTGCTTGGAAATTCTTTAAATCTCCGCTTTTAATTCTTTGGTTGTGAAATCCGTAATGAAAACAAACATCTCGGATGTTGTGTGGCGTCATACGCGCATGTTTTGCGACGTAATACGCGCCCGCGAACTAACCTTGTCCAACACGGTCGCACGGCGGCGGGCGGGCGGCGGCACACGCGCGCCCGCGAAACATTCCGCTGGCCATGACTATGAGTATGGGGCTACGCGCGGGCCTTCGGCCCGCAGAGCTCAGCTAAAATCTTGGTTTAATTAGATTTTTAAAGCAAATTATATTTAAAGGACGTGCAAGTTAACAACGTTTTGTGACTGAAAGACGCCATAATTTGGAGGAGGAGCTAAGCCTTTTATACCAGAACTTCGTGTTTTTAAAGCGTTGGTCAATTATAATTCCCCAAAATTTAGTTTTTTCAACTCTTTTTAATTATTCGTTACTTAATTTAAAATTCTTCTGATTTTTTAACTATTTCCTTCGATATTTAAATACAAGTGAATGTTGCCATTGTTTATTTGATTGCAAACTGCGTTTAACTGATTCGGTTCCGGCTCTCTAAAAGTATCTGTCTGGAAAATAGAAAGTATTTTGCATATTAACATCGGTATGACTTCTTAACATAACATAACATACAATACTTTATTTAAGGTGGATATACACTTAGCTTGAGAGCTAGTTTACAGGTATTCCACCTAATAACTAATTAAAACCTAACAACTAAACAACACTAATATCACAATACATCAAATAAAACCACGGATTAAATAGGAAGGAGATATGCCGCTGTGTGCCGCTGTGTACAAAGTCCTTGCATACGTGGCACATCTCCTTCTTATGGGCTTAACAAAAGGACATGCTCAATTAACAAAACCCTTTTGAGTGACAGTTATATAAGTAAGCAAGGTGATGTGTCTGTACTCATTTTACAAGTCATCATCGAGTAACCATCGTGGATCAATATGCATTCTTGTCAATTCTGTGAAGGGGTATTTAGCCGAAAATACAACAGAGATAGGCACGAAAAGCAATGTTGTAATAAACGTCCAGAGCAACAACAAGAAGAGATGACCAGCCAGTATAGAATGGGAGAGAATTCTCCAGATACTTGTTATAATGAAAACATTGAGTATGAAAGAGTAAGTCTCATCTGTTATCGACCCTGTATCATCGTATGAATTGCTCTGAGTTGCTCTGAGTTACTCTGAGTTGCTCTGAGTTGCTCTGAGTTGCTCCGAGTTGCTCTAAGTTGCTCAATCAAATGGTCTGAGTTGCTCGCTCAAGTGCTCTGAGTTTCTTACTCAAATGTTCTGAGTTGCTCGCTCTTGTGCTCTGAGTTGCTCTGAGTTGCTCTCAGTTAATACTCTGAGTTGCTCTGAGTTGCTCCGAGTTGCTCCGAGTTGCTCTAAGTTGCTCTGAGTTGCTCTGTGTTACTCTGAGTTACTCTACATTAGCCAGGCACTCAACTGCTCCGAGTTGCTCTGTGTTACTCTGTGTTACTCTGAGTTGCTCTGTGTTACTCTGAGTTACTCTACGTTGGCCAGGCACTCAACTGCTCCGAGTTGCTCTGTGTTACTCTGAGTTGCTCTGTGTTACTCTGAGTTACTCTGTGTTACTCTGAGTTACTCTGAGTTGCTCAGAGTTGCGCACTCAAATTGCTCTCAGTTGCTCTGAGTTACTCTGAGTTGCTCTGAGTTACTCTGAGTTACTCTGAGTTGCTCTGAGTTCTGAGTTGCGCACTCAATTACTCTGAGTTGTTCGCTCCTGTGCTCTGAATTTCTCTGAGTTATAGTTAGCTTGCAGGAAAGCAATACACAACTTTGTCGTTTGTTTTCTGCACTGGCAGGGCCCGCCTTGACTGGATGGGCCCCCTGACTTTTTGAATAAAGTATGAGAACTACCATTTTGAATATTTTACTCAATTTCGCCATTTTAAATTTTTAATGAGATCCACCATTTTGAATTTTTAGTTTGTAATAATGTCCGCCATTTTGAATAAACAATGAGATCCGTCATTTTGAATTTTTAATGAGAGTCGCCATTTTGAATAAGGGTTATTAGGACATGCGTAATTGTAATCCTTAGGGTTAATATGCTAATAGGATTATTAGGACATGCGCAGTTGTAATCGTTAGGGTTAATATGTTAATAGGGTAAGGGTTATTAGGACATGCGCCGTTGTAATCCTTGGGGTAAATATGTTAATGATTTAGGGTTAGGACAATAGATCTAGGGTTAGGACAATAGATCAAGGGTTAGACACAATAGACCTAGGGTTAGACACAATAGATTTATTGTTCTCTAAACAATAGACCGATTAATTAATCTATTGTTCTCCAAACAATAGATTCTTTTGTTTCTATTGTTTTTCTATTGTTAAAGGTGTGAAATTGGGTCGAAAGGGGCCCATAAGACTACTAGTTGTAGTGAATACATAGTCAGCCAATTGAAATTCCGTTTGACGAAGCTATCCCCCTAGGTGATGATATTAATTTTGAAACATATAGTTGAAAATAGTATCAATATATCAAGTCATTTTGGGCCCGGGAGCTCTTTTGAAGTCCATTTTGAAGTCTAATTTTCCACCCGCAAACTCGCCCGACTTATTCTGTGAACTTAGCATTTTGCTTACTAGCTTTTAAAATCGTCTAAACCTGGCTAGCATGGCTTTTCAGGGCCGAAAAATATTTTCGGGACTTTTGAGAAACACATGACAGACAGTTGGAAAGAATTCATCTGCCTATCGCCAGACAACAGATTAAAAGATTCCATGAATGGAATTATCAAAACCTGGCTGGTATGGCTTTTTTTTAGATACACATCATCCAAACAGTTGGAAAGGATTCATGTGCCTATCACCAGAAAACAGATTAAATATTCCATGAAAATGGGTTACTCAGAACTCACAAGACCGCTCCACGGCAGCATTTATAATCGTAGGTTTATTTTTTGTTGACCGAAAGAAAACACTATACTTTTGTTGTTTACTTTTTCTAAGGATCCGTTGTCCGAACTTTACTTGTTTTGCCAACCACGGATCCCCTGATAACTCACGATATAAAGCAGCCAGATATAGTGGACTGATCAGCATTGCTAACCTTCAAAAGATTGACAGGATCTCGACAAAATACGCAAAGCCACTGTAACTGAAGATGATGTAAGTTTCATCGAAACATGTCTTCAAAATTAAAGAAGATTGTTTTTTGAACCGGTAGATTAATTGTGTAGACCCCCATCCAGTTTCGTTGAAAAATAACAAATTTTCAGGATTTTGAAGCCCCGCTGTCTCGATCAATTTTCCGTTCCCCTTGAGATTTTGAGATAGTGGAAGTCTACTGTGTTCACAATATTGTAGTGATAATAAATTCGGGACTTTGATAACTGGCCGCTTCGAAGGTGGTCGCTTAATAGGGTTTCGACTGTACGCTTATTTGAACTTAACACGGATTAATTATTGAAATTTAACGACAGGGAACCTGAGCGCTTTATAGCCGGTTATAACATACTAATGTATTTAGAGGAGTTTTCAATAGCCTGCATAACAGCAGGCGTTATTGTGGTGCTCAAGCGAGTTTTAGGTCGCGAGCGCGCAGCGCGAGACACGCACGGGGAGGGAAAAGAAAAAATAACGCCTGTAGACACGCTATTGTTCGGTCTCTTCCAAAACGTTCATCTGGCGAACGTAAATTTCTATTGGCTGATTTGTACCACGTGATGCATGTTGTCGAAATGTGAGATCAAGATGTGAAAAAATCAAGCTGTTTGAACCAAGATGGCATTGAGTCTGGAGAAAGCTATTTCAAAAGCTCTTGAGTTATTCCCGTATTTAGATGATCTAAAGAGCGAACAGCGAGAATATACAAAAGTAACCACTTGCATGCATTACAATTACTAAATAGCTAACATGCTGGAGATTGAAATATTTCAAACCGGATGCGGGATGCAATGACGCCATACGTCTGACATTGGAGGTACTGCCTAGCTCCGAGAAACCCGTCAACTTAAACACAGAATAATTCCTACTTAAGCGGCTACTACTAATCTTGCAACTCTTTCAAAGTGAGCCAAAAATCTCCTTTGTTATGCCAAGAGCTATCAAACAAACTAAATATTCCAAACGGTTCTGGAAAGCGTAAATTCCTCCTGTCAGTATCACAGCTAGAGATTTTTTTCTAAGTTCAAAGAAACGACAACATTTAGAACAACAGGCCTGTTATATCTTTATTTTGATCCAAAAGGAAAAATCTGTCAGGCACTTACTTGGGATAGACTTATTCTAAAGCTGACGAGGAGGATTTGTGTTCGGCCTGCCACCTGTTATAACAACTTGTGTTCATTCCTTGAAATCCGCGTCTGAGTAATCGAAAAAACTGGAACGGTAGTACTTTTTTTTGGAAAAAGATTACCACAAAATCTTCAAAAGGAATTACAAGCCTTTGGACCATAAACTTTTGTTGGAGTGCGCGACATCGTCACGTCCACGGAATTTTATGCAAACAGCTTTGGCGCCTTCATGCAGCCACGTTTGCCGCAAATAACTTTAACATTTTTTGATTGGTCGCCGTAATTATATGTCTGTGAGAATGTCTGATTATTGTCTGTCAATTTTAGGGGGCGTGTGTGTGGGTGGAAGAGACCGAACAATAGCGTGTCTACAGGCGTTATTTTTTCTTTTCCCTCCCGGTGCGTGTCTCGCGCTGCGCGCTCGCGACCTAAAACCCGCTTGAGCGCCACAATAACGCCTGTTATGCAGGCTAAGTTTTCAATTGAGTGTGGTAAAATAAAAATCAAAGTAATTACTCTGACCAATCACAGCAGTCGTAAACAATCCAATGAACCAATCAGAGCTCGAAGCAATTACATGTCGGCGGCGCCAAGCGCGGAAAAACGCGTGCGAGCAAGTCACGATTGATTTTGGTTTTACTTCTGATTGGTCGAGAAAGTGGCGAGAAACTTTTCAGCAATGAAAAACCAAAGCAATTGTGTAATTACTTTTCACACTCAATTGAAAACTGGTCTATTATGTAATAAATAACAAAACGATTTACCTGTGTGTTCGTGTCTTTCTTTAGTCGTTTTGGATGGGATTTGCATCAGAGCAAAGACGGTTGCTCCGTGCGGTTTTAAAATGTAATCGTTTCATGACCGTCGGAAAACTAACACGAGTCTTGCCAGTTAAAGTCTTCACTTTCAAGTACATATAGTTAATACTGGTGAATACTCGAACAAAACGTTACAGGACGATAAATGTTTTTAAATGTGTAGCCTGCGAGAAAGCCCTTGGTCTCGTAGGTCGGATCATAGGGAATCCATACGCCTATATGTAAACTGCAAATAGAATTAAAATGTCAAGTTAACATTTATCATTTTACTGGTTGTTTTTTCGCTCTTTGTTTTAGTTCGAAGTTTGAAATTTAATTACAAAACTGACCAAGAGCAACTAAAATTAGACTTGCGTTGTTTTGCATTCTCGAGATCGCTCTTAGAGCCCTTTGATTACGTATTACATCTTACAATAACAGCTCATCTTCCTTTAGAAAACTAAAATTAGACGACAACTGTTGCGCTACTGATCCTGTAATAATTCTAGATGAGCTCAATATTTATCAGGTGTTTAGTTCTGGCATAACAATCCTGGCATCCCAAAGTTGGATGAAAAGTTAAAGAAAAAATGCGAAGAAAAGTTTCAATGAATGTTTTCTATCTCGGCAAGTTTGCGTTGTTTAATCATTTTTTCGATGTTTGTAACCTTAAAAAACTTCGAAAAGATATTTTAACAATTTTTTTCTATTTCACTGAGCAATTTATAGCGTGAAAAGTCCGTGTTTTTGAAACCTTTTTGCTAAACAAAACGAATTTAAAATGCAGTTTTGCTTGACGTTTTCACTCTTTTTAAACTGCATTTGAATGAAAAGCTCGATCTCTTTATTGCCGAGGAGTTAGTCAGAGTTATTTGCAGGGAGTAATAATTTAAGTCTGAGGAAACTTTCTGTGGTAATTTAATGATAATTTGTGAGACTTATGGAATGTTTTGACCGCTTATATTTTCAAACATAAAAAAACACATGTTAAAAATGTTTCAGTGATTTATTCAAAATCGAACAGTTTCATTTGTTTGAAATTTTCCCATTTAGTGTGCTGCACTGTGTAGATTATAACACATTTATTCGCTTGTCGCGGGTAGCCCAAAAATCGAAAGACAATTAAGAAAAACTGTTTTTCGCCATGTTTGTTTACCGTTGCTATGGAAACACTGATTAGCATAAAAAGAGCATCATCCAAAACTTTCACCCAAGCCTAACATCTGTTATGAAATTCAGATTCATTGAGCTAAAGTAAGATTATGTATAATTATGTATTCAAAAAGGGAAGTGTGACCCAAAAAAAAAACTACTTGGAGCCACCATAAATCTAAAAGAATAACGTTAACTGAAATTAATACCTAAAAATTTTGCGACAAACTTGTAACCGATCTTCGAGAAACTCCTACAGCAAAAACCAGATTTAACGAAACGTTTCGAGGATGCGAAAATCTACAGCTTGCCTTTCCGAGGTACATTAGATATACAAGAGATTTTCAGAATAAACTTGTAAATATAGTATTCACCGATACAAGACTAAGTATGTATTTCAACTCCACCACACAACAGACATTATACGCTCCAATAGATTTATTTTGATGCATTTTGGCCGGCGGACACCAACGGCACTTCCAAACACATTTACAGAACAATACAATATAACGGTATAGTCAAAATCCATAAATTGAAAATAATACAATGCAAATGACAAACTAGAGCTGAGCAACCACTCACATACAAAGAAGAACTGCGGTTTTAAACGGAGGCCAGATAAAAAACTGCCACCCAAAAAACCCCTTTTGGGGAAAAATATGTGGCAGAAAATCTGGATAGGATCCATGGCTCACACTCTATAACCCATCCTACGCGGCCCTATATAATATTACATAATAAGTACAATATGCACTGAAGTTGTTACACAGTAAGAAAAATAAATGGATAAATTTACAAATTTTGAAAACTACTCGAGCCGAATGGTGCATGCCTAGAATGACTAACCACGTGCAACACTTCGTTTATTACGAAGTTATGCTACCCACAATGCACTACAACAATAATGCCCAGTCCCTGCTGTTCCCGTGCCGTAGAAATATCAATTTCTGTCCAATTCGTTGACTACGTTACTCAAAATCCAGAAATTACATTTGGTTTAGTGGATTCACCTTTGTGCACCTTGTGTGACAAGAAGGACTAAACACCGAACACTTATTGTTTCAGTTGTGTCACTTAATTTCAAAGCTTTTTGGGCAAGAAATTTCTTGCTAGTTGGAGCAGTGTAACATTTACATCTTTATTGATTTGATCATGACCAATCAAATCAATATTACGTTCAAAAGCGAACATTTCGTTTTATGTGAGTGATAAGGTAAATTGGCCACCGTGAACAGATTCAAAAGCTGGAGTTTTCAGGAACATTTTATGTGTCTAGATAAATTATGTTATTCCATTATAGAGTAGACTACGAGCAGTCTCTCTTTCCCAGCTTAGTCCGTCGAGCGAGAAACGAAAAAACATTTGCGAACGGATAATGACCGTGCGAAACTGGGGGCGAGGCAGGCGCGCGGGAAAAGAGAACAACTCATAATTCAAAAGGTCGTGACTAGAATGGATACTCCAAAATCAGGTTGGACCACCTCGGACACTTATTGAGAATTATATAACATAATGTCGACACTTAGAATTTATTTTCAATAAATTTTTAAGTGTAAAAAAGAAAATCTAAAATCACCACTCAGGATTGAACCTGTGTCCTCAGCCAGGATTAGGATTACATAGCCTACCGTACCACTGTACCACTGTACCACCTAGCTTCTAGGGTTGCTTAGTCCTAAATTTAACTATATAAACTGCTAACCCCAACCTCAACTGCAAGCCAACCAGTTACTCCGTTATATAAGTCTCAATAAGGCGTCCGAAGTGGTCCAACCTGATTTTGGAGTATCCATTCTAGTCACCACCTAATTCAAACGCCTGGGCTTTGTCTGTAGTCTCTCTTTTCCCGCGCGTCTGCCTCGCCCCCAGTTTCGCGCGGCCATTATCCGTTCGCTAATGTTTTTTCGTTTCTCGCTCGACGAACTAAGCTGGGAAAGAGAGACTGCTCGTAGTCTAATTATAGAGCAACAAACGATATTTCTCTGCGGCCGGAAAAACTTCACACCAAGTCCAAGCTTCAACAATATTCTTACACATCGTTAAAAGATTGTTAAAAAAAGAAGAATACCTAGCTAAACAAAATAACAAAATGAACCTACAACTCAGTAAAAAGAAGGAAATTCTTCGTAGGCCTAATTGAGTAAGAATTTTCGCAATAGCGGTAACAGATATCTTTCAGTCTGTAATAATAACATACATGAAAAAATTACTCAGTTCTGATTGGCTAACAGCAGTGCAGTTCAACTGTACGACAAGTGCAAAAAGTCTAACACCAATGCAATTTAAAAGTGTTGAAATTCTTTATAAACGTTTTTGAAAACCTTATTGAAAACGTTCTTTCAGGAAATAAATCACCAATTGAACTCTAAATTGTATGATAACCGCACCATTACTAGCTATTTCCATCACATACATATCTTGAATTTATTTGTGAACCCATTTTAATTCTTATTAACGTATTTTTTTTAATTATGCAGTTTAACCTAAATTTTTTCATTTTCTACCATAAATGTTTCTTCTTCTTTTATATATTGTATTGTAGCTTATTTCAGTAATAATCATGTAAGTTGTAGGTGTGAACCTCACTTATAAATTCCAAACACCTCGTAGTCTGAAACAAAAAACCTAGGGCTACCCGCAAATAAGATACTTGGATCTTGCCCTGGAGGACATTCATACGAGTTGTTTAGATCACTGCTACCGTTCATTGCGTTCCCTAATATGATACACAGGTCTCCATTCCCAAATGTTGGTCCACAGCTGCTATGGCAGTAGATGGCACACTGTTGATTCTTGATAAGTGGTAGTTTTGTTGGTCCCAAGTGATGCTCGCCGATAATGGTAAACAAGAACGCTTGGCAGCATGTTTCATATCCACCTCGACCTACCGATACAATAATTCCCGTTAGGGGCCTATCACGTGACCCGGATGCCTTTCAACCCGTTATTACATAAGGCGAGCCAACCTCGTTCCCAGGGTCTCTCCTCCAGGGGGCGGGAAGACGAGAGACCCTGGGAACGAGGTTGAAGGCGAGCCTGCCCGGGACAGAGATAAATTCAGCATCCGCAACGTTTCTTGCTGAGAATGTCTTAAATAAGGATTTTACCAGCATTTTGGTTCATTTTTTTTCTGCTTATAGAACTTTTCGAACTTTGCTTATAGAAATAGAAATTTTCTGCTTATAGAACCGTTCACAGTCTTGTGTCCTCTTTATGTCATTTAAAATGAACGGATGACAATATAATGACTCTGAAATGACAATTTGCAGGCCTGTAAATGACAAATGGCCCGATAAACGAAATTTTATGGAAAAATCTCAACCCGAATAGTAAGGATCCCGGCATCGCGATACCGACTTCTCCGCTCATATAAATCGCGACATTGATTTTTACCCATGGGTAAATAGCGTTTGCCTACAGGTAAGGACGTTTTTGTGTGTAAACCGCTATTCCCAGACCGTGAAACTGCCTTAGAGTTATTTCCATGGATACATCAAAGAGAACAAAAAATCTTCCCATGACAGTTTTTATCTTAATTTATGTAATTTAAATGCTTATTTTTCTATGTAATCAGTTTTCCTTTTGGGTCATTCACTCGATTAGCTCTAGCTATTTGGATGCTCCAAACTCACAAATTCTACATGTTAATTTTTTCTTTGGTTTTTCTTTTCTATATCTATAATTTAGGTTTTTTTTAATTTTTAAATTATTTTCTTTTTACTTTTTTGTAAAGATCTTGTGTGAGTTGAAATAAAAATATTGTATTGTATATTGTACATCGAACTGAAAAGTACCATTTATCTGCTCCCTGAGGTGGCATGACCAATCATAATGCAGGCCGTACCTAATACAGGAAATCGCCTGCTGCGCTCTGAGTTGACCCCTGATATGCTTGGCTAATTGCACGCTTACTTGTGTTAAACACAAGGTGACATAGCAGGGTTTCGTGCATCACTGTGAGTATTTCTTTCTTTATTTTCACGAGTGTGCCCTTCAGACTGTCAGTTACGAAGTTGATTAAGTTATAATTTTTCTGTTTATCTGTTTGTAGGAACCCTAATCAAAACGAAGATCCCTACTTCAAAAAACGGGTATTTCTTTGCGGCACGAAACCAAACAAGGCCGCAGGGAAGCCATACCAGTAATCCCCTGTATGATGTTGGCAGAGCTCAAAATCAGCCTCCACCGCACTATCCAGCGATGCTAAGTCCCTATATATTTTTTAATTAGGGGACTGTTCGTTATTTATGCCTAAGGGGGGGTCGGTGATTTTCAAGCCATTCAGGCATATGAAAAATTTACCCCTCCCCGGAAGTGGGTATTTTAAAAAATAAATTACCCCCCGTTTATGTGACAGGCCAAAAATTTAACCCCCCTACCCCCACCCCCCTCTCCTCAGGACGCGACGTGCCTCCGATTGCGAAATTGCGTACAACACGTGTTCTGGCCGCTTGCCGATTAAACCAAAATCCATTGCAAGGTCATTTGTGATCGTACAGTATGGAAGCTCTAAATAAGGAAAGCGAATTTGCAGCGCCGGTGTTAACGTGGGCCCGGAAAAGATCAGATTTAAGAGAGAAGTCAACGGTAGGAAAGTTTGTAAGGAGCTCATTGCAAGGATTGAACCACGAAACTGGAGACAAAAATTATAAACAATGGCAAAGGTCATGCACGTGCATCCGCTCAAGGGCTTCGCGCGATCATGGAAACAATGCTGCATGGTTCCCAGTTTTATATGTTATTTAAAGAAGCATTTCACATTTACGGTTCGTTTTTTGAAACTAACAAAGACGAGGAAGCTTTTAGGGACATTTTACTTCATCCAGAAACGGGATTAAATGTTGTGATTGTGACGCATCCTGCTGCCGTAAAATTGGGTAGTTTCTTGGTGTTGCGGATGGTGTAATCACCAAATGACGTAAAACAAAAGATTCAAAAGACACTGAACAATACCCACACCACAACACAAAAGCTAACCAACAATGGCTTCCGCAACACCAAGAAACACCCTAAAATTGCGGCTGCAAGTTTGTCGTTGTCTATCTCCATATCCGCAAAAATGACTCCTATATGGCGTTGGCAAGCTGGACCAATCTCTAGTTTTGCTGTTTGAGGATTTTTATATACGCACTGACAATACTGTATTACAACTACAACTGGCCCCGGCAAATGATACGTGTGTGGGTTTTGCTATTGTTAAATATCAGATTGCATGTAAAGGGATTTAATAAGTTAATATATATTGGAACCTTAAATAACGCTACTCCACGTCACGTTTTCTTGGCTTTTCAAAATAGAATTCTCGAGACAGAGTTCAACTTTTACCCCCCCCCCCCCCACTCTAAACACCGCCCCCCCCCCCCCCCCCCCCCCCTAGGCATAAATAACGAACAGTCCCTAATTCAATCTCCCGTTACTTTCAGGTTCAGATCAATCCGATCAGATATATAATTGCTTAAATAAATTGCGAATCAAAATATACTTACGGTATCTTCTCGCAAAAAACTTCTGGATTGTTATATTTATGGAGGACTGTCGAATAATAAGCAGGAGAATCACTGAAATTAAGCTTACAAGATCTCGATTCGTGTCAACCATCTCGATCTGTACGTTTCCCGCCAAACCGCAGGATCAGTGAACTCATATCTAATTATAATTTAACCCTGGGAAGTCTTTTACTGTGTAACCGCTTCCCCAAGGGTAAGATGAAACCTGAGATAAACCGAACCCAAGCCATTAACCCGGCCTCCGGAAGGCCCCAAACCCAGTGTGTTTACCACTAGTGACATTAATTTATCGGCAAAAAGGATGGTTATCGAGATTCATAGTATGGCGTAAAAATTAGCTGACACGAACATGATGTGAAGAACTACAAAAATGAATCTTATTGATATGCTTCAATAAACTTACCTGTCCATGGCATCTCGGAAAAGCCTCCAAAAATATATTGAAAGCTTTTCACAATGGTGACAGTGGGTCCTTTGTTGTCGCATCTCGAGTGGAAATCTTTGGCAAAAAAGCCATCTCGACAGGCTCGAAACAAAAGTCCCCATTTTCCTTCCTGCAGTTCAGGAGGCAGCCACTCTTTCAATAATCGTCGATGTTCTTCGTTCGTCAAAAGGCACGACTCTTGAAATTGCTTGGTAGGAATACCTTCTTGAATCACTCGTTGAGGAGGCCTCAACGCGTCCATGATTCCTTGAATCTGATAAAATTCAGCTTCTTCCTCAAGTTCCTTGAGAGATGTGGCCCCTTCTGGCAAAATCAATTTTCCAGTGCGAAGAAAGTTGAGTATAAACCGGAAGTGGGTCCCATCTCGGTCGATAAAGAACGCGCCGTCTTCACAAGGTTTCATCTCAAACGTCCCAGAAAACATGGCGGCCAGCATCGAGTTTGGATCTTTGGTCAGAGTTTGTACTGTCGTTGTGAAATACTGTCCACCTACGTTCAATTTAACAATTGAAGAAAAGTCTATTTGATACTGTTTCGTCGACATGAAGCTTGTTAGTCAAGTCGATTCACTTATAAATCACTTCCACTTTCAACGAGACTCCGAGGTGGTGTTATGTTGGGCCCTCGATTAAAATGATCTTCTTAAAGACTCTCTGGCGACCACGATGCAACGCGCGCGTCTGTTATTGTTTTGGTTCATTCATTCAGAGTTATCAGTAATGGCGGCCTAAGCGGGAGGAAAGCGCGCGTTTTGACAACGTTTATTATTCGTGATCAGCACTATGTCTGACCTTGAAATTTCTGTAGATTCGATGGGAGAGCAACCACTACCAAGGTTAAATAACTACGGGAGTGTGGTAAGTTAAATGTTCGCTTCCAAAACGCCTTGAAAACCTTCATTTGACTGAATTGATTTCGTAACTTGCGACCAGATCGCAGAAGAAGAAGATCAACAAGACCCTCAGCCCAGCAGAACCTACTGCAAATGCAAGTCTGCGTGCAAAACCAAGCAAAAGAATGGAACAGGCCGTGGCTGTCCTTGCCGTACGGCCAATTTGCCTTGCGTTCCAGGGCAGTGTAAATGTGGAACTTCAAGGACACCATGTGCGAATACGGTGAGTATTGTAACGCTGTTTGTATCGTGACTTCGCAGTCATAGCATGATAAATCTAAGGCTATGAAAAGCGACCAAGTTGTTATAAAATATTGATATTACCTCTGAAATATTTGCAGAATACTCAAACTGTGTCTCGAGAACGCTTACCAGCAAGCTCATTAGAGAGACAAAGACGTGATGTTGAAAATGCTCGTGAAGAAATCCGGGTGAGAAATTTATTTTATTCACATCTTTTTAGACTTATCGATGGATCCTGTTTTATATGTTACAGCGAGCAAGTTTATTTTACCCTATTGTGACGTCTATTTTCTTCTTCTTTTCAAGGGTTTCGTTGATGCTCTGGACGAAGAACAGCGGAGCAGGTTGCTTGTAGCTGTTCTGAACAATGGCAGAGGAAGTCTTGATTACGCCCGGAGGCTACTAGAGAATGCTGAGGATAACGGGGCCGGAGATGATCCACAACCTGACCCAACTAATAATGGCCCAAGATGGTGCATCTGCCACAATTGCATCAACATGCCCAGCCCAGACGAAAATAAGTGCTGCAAGCGGAGGGAATGTATTACCTCTTATGAACTTTTCGATAATCTCTGCATTGATCGCCATGTGCTGGAGTTGTCAATTCGCGCAAGGTGTGACATTCGGGTAGAACCCCTAGATTTCAGCATGGCAAGCTTTAGGAAGGCTGCCTATAGACAGTTTACTTTGTGGGAGCACGGGTACCTGGGAAAGGGTAACCGAAGAGTCCTTCCTTCGTGCGCAGTAACAAAAATCCGTGCTCAGTACCCATCGCCTGACAATGTTTACATGGGCTTCAGAGCTGAATAAGCACTGCAAATGTGTAGTTCCTGAAAATATTCATACTTGCCCCATGGAAGGCAAACGGGGGTAAGGCTCTACAGATTCCAAATGCTAATGAAACAAAATTTGTACAGTATGTTACAAGAAACACGTTTCTGTCTCTTGTAATTCACATATTTATGTGATTTTCAGCAGTCTGTTGCAGTTGGGTTATATGTCTCGAAGCAAAATAACAGATGTTATTTTATTTATTTATATTTTATTTACACAAAACTGTTTTTCTATTTATTACAGCCTCATCGTACCCAGTCGCTATTAATCGGTTTTTGGGGTGTTTGAAGATTGGATACTAGGGTGAATTGAGGCACGTGGGACCCTTCCCATGACACTTGCGTGCCTCAATTAACCCTAGTATCCAATCTTCTCTCGCCCCAAAAACCAATTAAGAGCGATTAGGTACAAGTCTGTATTTATTGATAATTAAAGATTGTATTAGAATCACTACTGTTATTCTTGGTCTCTCCCCCCCCCCCCCCCCCCCCCTACAACATACATGTACAATGCCTCTCCAACATGAACCATTCACGCACCATCAAAGCTCAAAGCATGAAAAATGAAACGAGAGTTTGAGGAGACTGTATAACCAAAATGCATCTTACAAGCTTAATAATATACAGTGCAGATTACAAAATCTAAAAAAAAAATTCCAAAAAAAAGATGCAAAATTTTTCATGTATAATAATAAGTATTCATACGGTTTTCTTGTTCAATTTGGGATTAATTTGCACTTGTGAGTTTTTCAAAAAGCTCGAATTGCTCAAAAGCGGCTCGTGCAATTTGAGCTTTTGAAAAACTCATTCGTGCAAATTAATCCCAAATTGAACGAGAAACCGTATGATTACCTATATAAAGTAAGTTGAACAAAATTTTTACAATGTAGACATATGCACTGTGCGTATCATGCAGATACATGTACCAATACAAAATGGACTGGAGATCTACTAATCTCCCTTTTTTGACCCAAATCTACTTCTATATTCCTTTACAAGGTCAGCCAATTCTGGGCTTTCCCGCAAGGCAATGGTAGGTGCCAGATGCCTTGGGTGCTCATCTGGAAGGGAAACAACCCTTCCAGCACTTTCTTCATCATCCACTCTTCCTTTCAGAATGCTGGCCATCAAGACAGGGATGTATTCAAAGGACTTTTCTGCTTTGACTGGTTCAGGGTGCCATCGTTTGGTGCGCTTTGAGTACTGTTTCTTCCACAATGCCTGACCATCTTTTGTGACAGCTTGTGGACGAAAACTGTGCATATTGTGGTCTAGTGCAGCAAGAAACATCCGAAGACAGAAAGCAGGAAAGCTGTGAAAATAAAGGAACTTCTTAAATCATGGTGCAGTGTAGTAATTTTTGTAGCTTAGGATACTTTAGGAATGGTGACTGTCAATGTCCCATACAAACTGGCTTTTAATTTGAAAAGGAAACTATCTTTAGTCCATAACAATTTTTGACATAGGTTCACCTAGACATATAAAATTTGACTTAGAATAATTATGTACTTACTCAAAGGAATTCCTTTTTGGGGCATACTTGAGCATCATGCTGTTGAAGTTTTCCAAAAAGCTGGTATGCCTAAAATGAAAGATGCAAAATAACTTTAAACGAGACTCGTTATGGGCAACTAAGAGGAGACTGTAATCATATTCAGAACACATGGCAGCAGTATGTTAAATTCATAAAATTATTGTAAGGATCAATTAATTTCACTCACAATTTCTGTTCAGAGAATAATTTAACCCCTTCGAACGGCTTGGGTCATACGTTCAGAAAACAAATTCGCATCCCTTTATCTTCATGTATCAATCTATACAAGACAAACTTACAACCAAGAGCAGGTATAAATAATGAACTCACTTGAACCAAACATAGAAGATCAAGCTTGCCAGCCACTTCTTGTCATAGATGACTTTTCTTAGGGCTTCCATTGCTTTAGATCCTTTCTCTAGGAGTGGTTTGTCCACCTCTGATGATACAAGTGGCCCATGAGAGCACTGGCCATCATGCCACTCGTGTTCACCGACTACATGGTGAAGTACACCAAGCCACATATCCTGCAAAAGAGTAACAACCAGCAATAAATTAGACTGTCAAACAGTCATTTTCCAGTAAGCCTCATTGGTGTGAAGCTCTAATATCCTCAGGGGAGGCACAAAAATATTTGTCAACTTCCTATACAATTAATTCATTTGCCCCTGGAGTCTAAATAATATTGACAGCTCCAATTTTATTTTAAATTTGCTCCTTTTAAACCTGAACTTTTGTGGAAAAACACATTCTGGCACATTACAAAATAACCACCTACATGTTGCATCTTTCCCCAGCCTTGCTCTCTGTTTTTAAGCTCGCTCCAGACCTTTCGTTCGTGCACTCGTTTGTTGGACTAATGCTAAAAATTTGACTGTTCCACATTCAAGCAATAAATACGACAACACATTCTGATCTTGTGAATGAACATGCGAGTAGTTTTCAGTAATAACTAATTTATAAGTACCCTTAATTGTTCCAAATCACCATTGGCTTTCTCGCAGCAGAACCAGAAGTGGTTTCGGATGGGCTCAATCCAATCACGGATGACACTACATTCCTTCAAATTGGCAGCCTGTTGAAATAATTTAGTACTGTCAAAGATAAGGGAACCTCTCTATCTTTTATGTTTATTTGAAATACATGTACAATTTGCCACCACTGTAATAATTGTTATTGCTAAAATTGTTGTTACTTGAAATCTTAACTTGTCCCCCACCCAAAATCCTGTAAAATTCATAATTGTAATTTACAATCTTTCTTCGAGCGCGACCTTGAGCTTATATTCAGAGGGGATTGTAAAAGGATGTTATTTTTGTGTTTTGAATTTGGGAGCTTATATTCTGAGGGGTTTATACATAGGGGGCTTACAGTATTTTCAGAATTTTGTGGTACTTCTGTTTACAAGTACATGTAGCTCACTACTGCACTATACTTACATCAGTCAAAGCCTTGACAAGCTTTGCAGACTTGTGCCAAATGTCAAGATCATGTATCAGGTCTTTGAGTGCATCATGTTGTTCTGCAGAGAAAAAAGAAAAGGCTGTTAATTCCGTCAAATTACATGAATTTCAAAGTAAGTTTTTTAGAATCACATTATGCCATAGACTTGTCAAAGTAGAGTGAACTTAGGAAAACTTAGTCAATTATTCTTGATTTTTCATATTTTAAATTTATGTGCTGAAATAATTATTTACATTATAGTACCTTCATTTATGCATACACAAATTGCACATGTGTTGATGCAATGCAATTGTTTGACTTTTTAAACCAATGCAAAAAAATGTGACAATTCCCCTTTAAAAAATGTATTTGAGGAAATTTCTTTTTATGGCAGCAAGTGTTAAGATGGTGAGTGTCTCCTGTACTTCAATATATGGTTTAAAATAAATACCTTTCATTTCTCGCACCAATGCCTTTACTGATGTTGATGCGTCTGTCACAAGATGCTCAATCTTGATCACATCCATCAGCCTGCGCAACAGTCTGGAAAGTGCCAGTTTCTCCATGGCTGCAGACTTCCCACCTGTCTCTCGTTTGTCGACAACCTCCAGGTCCACCACCACTTTGGACGACTCCTCCATAAGTGCATACACGCAGTAACGGGCAGTGTGGCCTGGCGAATCATTCCTCCCATCTCCTGACAGTGTCACTCCAGTTGATGGCAGATGATCATGAATGGCAGCTTTGACGTTGGTCCACATGGTCTTAACTGCAGGAAAGCAATACAGCTTTTGGATTCTGTAAAACAGGGTTTCCGAGATGAACTGCAAACCAAGGAACTTGGCCAGAAGAAAGATCTTTTGATAGTTATTGCCACTCAGTAACACAGCAGCTGCAAGCTGAATATTGTTAACATACACTTTCTGGTGATTTTTCTCAGTGAGGACCTCGGATGAGGCCCACGTGCCAGAATGCCCATTGCCACAGTTCCAGTGGAAAATTAAAACAGCTCCAGATTTGGTCTGTTGTACAGTGACGGGACTATTGCATCTCTTGCAAGTGTCTGAAATTAGTTCTTTAATCTTATCCACAGTTACCAAGACTTTTGTTGTGCTCGATAGTTTCAGTTCCCTTTTCACACTTGCCTCTTCTCTCTTATACACCTCTTGCAGTTTCATTTTAAGGCTTTCCTGCTGTGTGATGGTCTCCTCGTGATATGAAGTCTTATCAGCTTCAGGGTCAATCATCGTTTTAGTTGCATCCTTATCAAGGACAGGTCCCCCAGTACTAGTTGTGTCTGCATCCGAAAAGTCAACCACAAAATATTCCCTAAAAATCCAAGAATCAAGTAAGGATACCAGTAAACAATAATCCCTGTGTTTTTACAAACATGTATGTGTGTATTTGTACACACATACAAATTTGGCTATGCACTGTTATGCTGACACCTCAAAACAATTAAAACAGTAACAGTAAACAGTACATTTGAAACAAACTTGTGCTGTCCCTTTGATCTCACCAGTTAAAATTGAATGTGTATGTAAAAAGATGTAGTTATCATATCATTTGAAAAAAATTACATACTCATTATTGTGTGACATTTCAGTAGAAGCTGGATCTAGAGTAGGCCCATCACTCTCTTCTGCCACTTCACTTTCATCCTCACTCTCACTGCTGTCGGTGTCCTCACTTGAAGTGTCGTCATGCATATTAAGCAGTATCCTTGACAGTCTAACAATAAATGTAAAGAAATATAAGATACATATTTGTTCAAATAGCAATGGATGGTACAATGAAAAAAAAAACAGAAACTTGTTTCTGACAAGTGTTTGTAGTAACCTGCTATATCAAGCACCCGACTCTGTGTCACCATGCATGGTGTGACATGGAAAGCATGCATATAAAGCAGTTTGAGAAAAAAATTAGTATAAGAGTACTTTTCAGGAAATAATCTTTGAAACTTAAACTAACCTCTCGTTGAATTCTTGTTCATCATCACTGTCATCAGGAATGGATAATTTAGTATCAGGAACTGATAAGGAGTGACCACCAACAAATGGATTGCTTTCGTTCCCTAGTCTGGAGCGTGAAAAAGGATCTTCCACATAAACCGGCACCTCATCCACCTCCATCCTAGTCTCTTCTATAACATCTACACCAGTTATGTCTACATAGCTGAAAAATAAGCCACATGGAGAAAAAAATAACATATTTTGACGGCATTGACTTTAGCACTAGTGTCTGAAGCTTTATTATGTAAAATATAAAAAAACAGTGATGATATTTAGGTCTTTAATAGATAGGGTCCCAAAAATATATCTTGAGGTTGTCAAATTCCCCCTAAAGGGCTAGGGGAACTACATATTATTGGCAATCCAACAACAAGACTGAAGCAGTGTAATGAAAAACTATAGCCATGAAATACAGCTGGTATGTTATATGTTTCTCTCCACCCTTGGTGTCTCATAAAAATATTTCACCTGGTGGATGCATCAGGCAAGTGTCTTGCTTGGACCTCTGTTCTTTTCTTTTTGGCAGGTGTAGAGCAAAACTCTGGAGTAGCTGCAAAAGAGAATCAAAAGAATGTTCAGGAATACCCTAAATTTTGATTATTGCAACATCGATTATTTGTGTTATCGATTAACTCACGAGCCAAATAAAAAATATTTCATGTCTTGTGCAATCTGCATCATGGGCATTATAAAGCCAGTATCATATATGTAAACAAGCTTCCTCACCTAAGCTGTAGTCCAGTACAGGAAAACTACTGACATCAGCGATGGTTCCTTCCTCGGTTCTGTTAACAACACACGAGCTACAGAAACAAAACGAGAGACGTAAGAAGAGTACATAAACAAAATTAGATGTATGATTTCCATTTAGGGTTCGGAAATAAAAGATTATAACAAGTGAGATTCAAACAGAAAATTGTAAGTGTCACTTACTGTAGTAAAACTTCTGCAAATTCGCTATCCGTAAGCTTGGAATAGCCCAAAGAATTCTTCTGACTCCTCCAGTGGTCGCGAACTGATTCTCTCAAATAAATCACCTTCAAAGGCTCGGGTCTCCGAGGTCTTCCACCAGAATTTGAAGAAGCCGCCATACTCGCAGTTACATCGTTCAACCGCTCAGCCGTACAAAAATTTTTAGAATCACGATTAAAACAAAATATCCGCTTTTTAGTAAAGGACAACAATGAAACTCTTTGTACGAAACGCTAAGTGCTTGATAATCCGAAGGATTGCTCTGATTCTGAACGATTTTTGCGAGCGAACAACAGACGACGGGAAAATGGAGGTTTCGTATCATACGAAACCTCAGCTGACGCGCGCGTTGCATCGTGGTCGCCAGAGAGTCTTTAAAGTGCTACTGCGATCAAATTTTTGATTTTCATATTTTTACATCTTCGTGTACAATTAGACTTTCTTACTTATCTTGCCAAATTTCAATCCATTACGAACATCAGAAGTCATTTTATTTAAACATTTATGTCCGAGAATTTACGGCCGCCATTAATCAACCTTGTTCCAAGGCCTGGTTGCGAATAGGATAAAGTGACGTCAAAGGCTCAAACATACCTCACGGGTTTAAATTATAATAACAATGAGCATAGAAAATTGCACGAAGAACAAGTCCAATGTTTTTGTTGCGTTTTCGCGTGATTTTCAATACTTATTGTTATTATAATTTCAACCCGTGAGGTATGTTTGAGCCTTTGACGTCACTTTATCCCTTTCGCAACCAAGCATGGAACACGGTTGATTAATGGCGGCCGTAAATTCTCGAACATAAATGTTAAAATAAAATGACTTCTGATGTTCGTAATGGATTGAAATTTGGCAAGACGAGTAAGAAAGTATAATTGTACACGAAGATGTAAAAAAAGGAAATCAAAAATTTGATCGCAGTAGCACTTTCAGTCTATATTGTTTACCAGTGTTTTTCAGCAACCTCGTTCCCAGGGGCTTCTCAGTTTTCAAAATGGCGGTTTGAGAAGAGAAAGCCCTGGGACATAGCGATCTAAAACGACCGCTGATTGGTTTATTGATCCTGATTCTTACATCTATTCTGATTGGTTTTCGTTTTTCTAAGAAAACATGGCGGATCACGGTAGGTTCTTCGAGAAACCAAAAGTTGAACAGTTTTCCTGAGTAACTGTTAACAAAACTGCAGCTGTTCCTGACGATGCGGCTATGATCCAACAAGCGTACGATTTAGAGATAATTCGCCGATTTTCAGGCTTTGCGTTTACGGGTGGCGAATGGTAAATAATTTCGAGATATTTTTTTCTGCGAGCCCTATAAACTTTCAAAAAACGAGGCGGAGAGAAAAGCTATATGGAAAGGCTTTACCAAATAAATCGAGACACCGAGACGTGGAGAACCGCTCAAATAACCGAAACTGCGAGACCCATAATCTTAATTTTTTGAAAGACCATTCGCCACTCACCCCCCGGTACGTGATAATTTATAGAATTTTGGAATGACTGGAATGGGGAATGCTGAGCGTAATGAATTTAATAGAGTCTAGAATACTGGCTGAACCTCGGTGTAAAAACATGTCTTGTTTTGTACCTATTTCTACTTATTGTTGTCTTGCGCTCTATTGTTTTATACAGTTTGTTTTCTTTGTTTTTCAGTTCATTTATGGTTTCATAAATAAAGCAGAGCCGACCGCCAATTGTTTGCTTTTCAGTTACTTATTCACTTGTGACAGCTTGACTGAAGTTAAGCTCAATTTAGTTTTTAAAACATGTCAATAAAAAACAAAACAGATATGCATTCCTCAAAATGCCAAGGTTTTAGTATAACCCCCAACATTAATGGGCCATTCCATTTTATATCCATACCCCCCCCCCCCCCCCCCCCATTGAGGTATGCACTCAACATCCCCCCTAAGGAAAAAAAGATCAAAGGGCCGACAGAACACCCCCCTTAGAAATAGCAGATCTTTCTGTTACCCCCTTGGGAAATTTTTGAAGATCAAAGGATGTTGACGCAAGTACCCCCCCCCCAAGGAGACCCTTATACCTCAATACATTTTCAATATGGGGGGGGGGGGGGGGGGGGGGTTGCGGATATTAATTTTGCACATGCATGTATGTACTGTTGTTTTTATTTAGGCAATCTTTTGTTCTGGCTTTTGTTTCAGTCTTCAGAACTTATTCATAATTTGTGGGATTATATGGAAATCTTACCCTCAAAATTCCCAACCACATTTTCAGGCCCAAGAACTGTTTTTAAGATTTTGCTTCTATGAAATGGCAATGTAGTTTATAGCTGGCAAATCATCCCAGGCACTCTGGATACCAGACGTTCTCTTACAGCAGGCCTTTTGCCCTGAGGCTCTTCCTTGTGGCAAAAATATGAGTCAAAAGAGGCATGTAATATCATATAGTTTATGAGAGAGACGAGAGGCACCCATGCAGGGTACATCCCAACTTTTTTGGACCGATGATCTTAGGGTGTTTTTTTTTGCTTAGCTTTCAAAATCATTAAAAATTCAATTTTTCTTGACAAACATTCTGCACATAACAGCTTTTCAGGCTCCAAAGTTTTCTGCACTTTTGAGAAACACATGTCAGCAGAATGCTAGTTAACATGTTTTTGCCTCTAGTCAGCTTAAGGTTTAAGAGCCGGTCTGTTTGCCTGAAAACAGTGGAGTAGAATATGTCAAGCATGAAATTAATTTTATTCCTTGTTTGAACGAGTGAATGATATGATTAATATGGCTTTGAACTATCAGGATTTCAGAATGGTAATCATTGCAAGCCATTGGGTTGATACAATAAAAAAAACATTCTAGGATATAATCAGCTGTGAAACATTCGTTCATTCCACAATAAGAAGCTAGTCTTTGAGCTGAGGCTGGGGAGAGGAAAAAGTGAAGTGCACAAGAAATGTTCCCCATGTGCCCCTTTTTCATTTTATATTTTCTACATTTCAGTTTTTTACTGAAAAAAGCCTCTATGAAGGAGGGAGATGTTGATGAATTTTGACAATCATGGCTCAGGTCTAGTGGATTTTTCTGTCTGATCAGGAAATTCTGTCACTTGTCCAACATAGAAGGAATAGCTCCTGATTTCTTTTTTATTTGGGGGCCATCCTTGTCATAAGTATGACACATTAAGCTTCTTTGTGATGTTTTATTAACATTTTAGTTTTTAACACAACCATGGAGAACAGGGTGCTTTCTGGTCAGGCCTTTCTCTTGCAGTCCAGTCTGGCTTTGTTTAATGTGTCAGGAGCATAAGATTCCCACTGACATGGCCTTAGGGGTTGTAAGGGCTTACAAGCATCCCTGCCACATCAGACAGGGAAGCTTTGATTTAAAACAATCAGGTAATCAAGTGACCAAACCTTTCTACCTGTAAACAATGGCTAGATTTAGGAAGCCCAGTCCAGCTTCTGAAGTTGACCAAAGCTATACATTATTTTAACTTTAGAAGGGTTTCCTCATCAATTCATTCCCAGGGTTACAATTTTCTATGCCAGTCACAGTTAGTTGACATGAACCAATATGTATACTTCATGTGCAATATCCAGGTAGGGATTGGCAGGGAAGTGTGTACAAAGTCGGCAGATTTGGAATTAAAGATTTTGGCCGTTAAACGATAATTTTTAAATTGGGGGACGAGTAGCTTTGGCCCATGACTTGTTTATTTGCTGGTTTCAGAATACTGTCACATCCCCTGGTCACCATTTAGGGCAGATGTAGCTGCATTTGGAAATGGAGTAAATGTACTTTAATCTTCAATTTTACAGTTTTATTTGATTTATTTGATAATAAAATACAAAAGCACTTAATTTAACTTATTTTGCTGTTGTCAGTGTTTTGACTGGATCAGCAAACCATCTCTGATTAAAAGATCAAGTAAAAGTGTTTTATTGAGGGGAAGACGGTAAATTCCAACAAAACGGTGATACCCGCGCAAGAGCAACAGCGAAAGCATCGACGGTTAAATCGAAAAAATATAACCACAAAAACTTCATGCTATTTTGTTGCTTGTGGGCGTGATCGTGGGAAAAGAAGCCGAAAATACTATAATATAAGAAACCAAAAGTCTTTTAGCTGAGACGGTAAATTTACTCCTTTCCTTTGAAAAATCGTGCTTCCTTGAAAAAAAAAAGTTTCGTAATCTGCGACGTTTCGAATTTTTACCTTCATTGCCTGTGTATCATTTTTCTTGAAACAGCAAAGCAAAGAAAAACTTGACAGGTCGATAAATGGTTCCACAGAAATCTCGTTGGCCGCCATTTTGTTTGTTTTCCTCTTGGTTTGCAATCTCGTACCCAGATCTTCTCACTCTTTTCCTTGTCCGCCATGAATACATCTTCACAAATAGTGCAGATTTTAATCACGTGATCTGCTGTGTGCTAGGGTCTTCTCCCGAAGCGCCGCCGTATTGAAAACCGAGAAGACCCTGGGAACGAGGTTGTTTTTCTAAGCTCATTGCAACCTCGTTCCCAGGGTCTTCTCGGTTTTCAATATGGCGGCGCTTCGGGAGAAGACCCTGGCACACAGCAGATCACGTGATCAAAATCTGCACTGTTTGTGAAGATGTATTCAAAATGGCGGCCAAGGAAAAGAGTGAGAAGATCTGGGTACGAGATTGCAAACCAAGAGGAAAACAAACAAAATGGCGGCCAAGGAGGGATTTCTGTGGAACCATTTATCGACCTGTCAAGTTTTTCTTTGCTTTGCTGTTTCAAGAAAAATGATACACAGGCAATGAAGGTAAAAATTCGAAACGCCGCAGATTACGAAACTTTTTTTTTTTTTTCAAGGAAGCACGATTTTTCAAAGGAAAGGAGTAAATTTACCGTCTCAGCTTCTTTTCCCACGATCACGCCCGCAAGCAACAAAATAGCATGAAGTTTTTGTGGTTATATTTTTTCGATTTAACCGTCGATGCTTTCGCCGTTGCTCTTGCGCGGGTATCACCGTTTTGTTGGCATTTTAAAGTAATTTACCGTCTTCCCCTCAATAAAACACTTTTACTTGAATTAATCAGAGATGGTTTGTTGATCCAGTCAAAACACTGACAACAGCAAAATATGTTAAATTAAGTGCTTTTTATTTACTCATTTCCGGGAATTTATCTCCCACCAAGTTAACATTTTCTAAAAAAAAAAGAGAAGAAAAGTGAAGACAAGTCAAAGTATTTTTCCCATATTTGTTAGTCTTAGAGGTGTTTGTCACAATTGTTTCTGAGGAAAACATGTACAATTTATGTTGGAAATGACAGCAGTGTGATTAGTGTATTTTATTACCAAATAAATCAAATAAAACTGTAAAATTGAAAATTAAAGTACATTTACTCCATTTCCAAATGCAGCTACATCCGCCCTAAATGGTGACCAGGGGATGTGACAGTATTCTGAAACCAGCAAATAAACAAGTCATGGGCCAGAGCTACTCGTCCCCCAATTTAAAAATTATCGTTTAACGGCCAAAATCTTTAATTCCAAATCTGCCGACTTTGTACACACTTCCCTGTCAATCCCTACCTGGATATTGCACATGAAGTATACATATTGGTTCATGTCAACTAACTGTGACTGGCATAGAAAATTGTAACCCTGGGAATGAATTGATGAGGAAACCCTTCTAAAGTTAAAATAATATATAGCTTTGGTCAACTTCAGAAGCTGGACTGGGCTTCCTAAATCTAGCCATTGTTTACAGGTAGAAAGGTTTGGTCACTTGATTACCTGATTGTTTTAAATCAAAGCTTCCCTGTCTGATGTGGCAGGGATGCTTGTAAGCCCTTACAACCCCTAAGGCCATGTCAGTGGGAATCTTATGCTCCTGACACATTAAACAAAGCCAGACTGGACTGCAAGAGAAAGGCCTGACCAGAAAGCACCCTGTTCTCCATGGTTGTGTTAAAAACTAAAATGTTAATAAAACATCACCAAGAAGCTTAATGTGTCATACTTATAACAAGGATGGCCCCCAAATAAAAAAGAAATCAGGAGCTATTCCTTCTCTGTTGGACAAGTGACAGAATTTCCTGATCAGACAGAAAAATCCACTAGACCTGAGCCATGATTGTCCATCAACATCTCCCTCCCTCATAGAGGCTTTTTTCAGTAAAAAACTGAAATGTAGAAAATATAAAATGAAAAGGGGGCACATGGGGAACATTTTTTGTGCACTTCACTTTTTCCTCTCCCCAGCCTCAGCTCAAAGACTAGCTTCTTCTTATGGAATGAACAAATGTTTCACAGCTGATTATATCCTAGAATGTTTTTTTAATTTGTATCAACCCAATAGCTTGCAATGATTACCATTCTGAAATCCTGATAGTTCAAAGCCATATTAATCATATCATTCACTCATTCAAACAAGGAATAAAATTAATTTCATGCTTGACATATTCTACTCCACTGTTTTCAGGCAAACAGACTGGCTCTTAAACCTTAAGCTGACTAGAGGCAAAAACATGTTAACTAGCATTCTGCTGACATGTGTTTCTCAAAAGTGCAGAAAACTTTGGAGCCTCAAAAGCTGTTATGTGCAGAATGTTTGTCAAGAAAAATTGAATTTTTAATGATTTTGAAAGCTAAGCAAAAAAACACCCTAAGATCATCGGTCCAAATAAGTTGGGATGTACCCTGCATGGGTGCCTCTCATCTCTCTCATAAACTATAAACTATGATATTACATGCCTCTTTTGACTCATATTTTTGCCACAAGGAAGAGCCTCAGGGCAAAAGGCCTGCTGTAAGAGAACTTCTGGTATCCAGAGTGCCTGCGATGATTTGCCAGCTATAAACTACATTGCCATTTCATAGAAGCAAAATCTTAAAACAGTTCTTGGGCCTGAAAATGTGGTTGGGAATTTTGAGGGTAAGATTTCCATATAATCCCACAAATTATGAATAAGTTCTGAAGACTGAAACAAAAGCCAAAACAAAAGATTGCCTAAATAAAAACAATAGTACATACATCAAGTGCAAAATTAATATCTGCAACCCCCCCCCCCCCCCCCTTGAGGTATAAGAGTCTCCTTGGGGGGGGGGGGGGGAGGGAGTATTTGTGTCGGCATCCTTTGATCTTCAAAAATTTCCCAAGGGGGTAACAGAAAGATCTGCTATTTCTAAGGGGGGTGTTCTGTCAGCCTTTTGATCTTTTTTTCCTTAGGGGGGGATGTTGAGTGCATACCTCAATGGGGGGGGGGGGGGGGGGGGTACAGATATAAAATGGAATGGCCCATTAATGTTGGGGGTTATGCTAAAATCTTGCCATTTTGAGGAATGCATATCTGTTTTGTTTTTTATTGACATGTTTTAAAAACTAAATTGAGCTTAACTTCAGTCAAGCTGTCACAAGTGAATAAGTAACTGAATAGCAAACAATTGGCGGAAGGCTCTGCTTTATTTATGAAACCATAAATGAACTGAAAAACAAAGAAAACAAACTGCATAAAACAATGGAGCGCAAGACAACAATAAGTAGAAATAGGTACAAAACAAGACATGTTTTTACACCGAGGTTCAGCCAGTATTCTAGACTCTATTAAATTACATTACGCCCAGCATTCCCCATTCCAGTCATTCCAAAATTCTATAAATTATCACGTACCGGGGGGTGAGTGACGAATGGTCTTTCAAAAAATTAAGATTATGGGTCTCGCAGTCTCGGTTATTTGAGCGGTTCTCCACGTCTCGGTGTCTCGATTTATTTGGTAAAGCCTTTCCATATAGCTTTTCTCTCTGCCTCGTATTTTATAAGTTTAAAAGTGTAGGGCTCGCAGAAAAAAATATCTCGAAATTATTTACCATTCGCCACCCGTAAACGCAAAGCCTGAAAATCGGCGAATTATCTCTAAATCTTACGCTTGTTGGATCATAGCCGCATCGTCAGGAACAGCTGCAGTTTTGTTAACAGTTACTCAGGAAAACTGTTCAACTTTCACGTCTCGGAGACCTTCGATATAGCATTGTTTTGGTTTCTCGAAGAACCTACCGTGATCCGCCATCTTTTCTTAGAAAAACGTAAACCAATCAGAATAGATGTAAGAATCAGGATCAATAAACCAATCAGCGGTCGTTTTAGATCGCTATGTCCCAGGGGTTTCTCCTCTCAAACCGCCATTTTGAAAACCGAGAAGCCCCTGGGAACGAGGTTGAGCTCATTGTTGGAGGTTAGGAAAATAGAAAGAAGCATTGCGTGACACTTTTGAAATAGCGAAAATAGTCTCCCACGCAGCCGTTATTTGTCTCGTTGCGTGACGAGACAAATAACTGCTGCGTGGGAGAGTAACTGACAAACAAAAAACATAATAAAAAAAAAACGTGAAAAAATTAATATTAAAATCAAATACATTTATTAAAAAAGATATCCTGGTCATGAGCCGTCCCGATAAAGCTCACCAGTCCGATGAGAAACTAATATTAAAACTAGCAGTAACCACAGATTATGGAGACGCGTTCGAAGAAATTTCCGGCGGAAATGAGCCCCTGAAAAAAAAAACAATAGGGGCGGCCATTTGGAAGACCGTCTATCAAAAATTCTCAAATTTTACTGCACGTAAACCACAGGACAACCAACACGAAATTAGGATTGCGTTCTTCGAACGCGATGAAGGGGAGGTTCGTCAAAATATTTTTGAAACGAAAACCAACATTTCCAAATTCCAATTCGAACCGAAAAGAGTGGAAGTAAGACGCCTCGTGTATTCCACTGAAATTCCTATTTCATTTATTTATTTATTTATTTTTTAAATGGTACACCGATCCCCGCCGTACAACTGTAAAGTAACAAGGCAAACTGATCCTTACGGTGGAGAAAAGACAGAATACCGTCTTACCTATGCCTGTATGACTTACCACTATCTGTTACGATACCTTAGATCTGCAACACATCTTTAAGACGGATTTAAAGAAACGTGATAAAACCGATATCAGCAATATGTATTTTGAAAGTGACCGCTGCGACTATTGAACGAAGCTGTAACAAAAAGTAAAATTTTCATTTTCTATCTTCCTTTCTTTTTTATTATTTCATTTTTCAGAGATATTGACATATATTATGCTACTTAGAAAAACCGAAGAAACATAATTGAACGTCCTGGCGTCCTGGCTCTTTCGATGTCAACATAAGCAAAGGGTAAGACTGAGCGACATACTATGGAAGAGGACAAAAATATATCCTTTTGCCTCAAATCCCCGCACTTTGCCGAAAAAAAAAGAACTACAAAACAACAACAGCAACAAGATAACGGTAGTTTTACTCTTTATTTAAAAGAAAACAATATTAATTTTTTATTTATTGTCCGAGTTCGAGATTTTCTCAGTGGCATTTTCTATGTATTATTTGTTAATATTTCGCCCTTCAGCATTCTGTTACTAGACTGAAAACAGCTGGTTATCTTGCTAACTATCCTTCCATGCACTACCATCTACCGGTGAGAATAAGTGAGGGCAACGAATGAATAAGAGGGAAATCATTTTAAATTAACTAACGGAGTGGGTTTTGTTTGTTCATTTATTTGTTTTTTAAAGAAACGGATGCTACTCTAAAACAGCAGATAACGAACACTTTAGGATGAGGAGCGCTCAACACGGTCTTGGTGGGCTCCCTAGGGACTTCCTAGGATGATGGGCAATTCTCTTAGACGGCAGTTGGCATAGCTGGTATCGAGGGCGTCCACCTTCAAAGACGTTGAGCATAATTTGATTTCACAAGAGATTGTTTTCTTAGTGCTTTGAGCGGTTAACTTCTTTCTCTTGCAGCAAGGGATCAGCGAAGCAAGATTCGTCCTGAACTGTTGACTGTGAAGAGTATACACCAGTGGATTAAGACAGGAGTTTAGCAAGGCGCTTGCGGTGGCCACTGGATACACTATGTTATACCCGCCAGGAATCATGGGACTCAGCACGCAGACTACATCCTGAGGGATCCAGCACAAGGCGTAGATAACAGTGACTGTAATGAGCATCTTGGTCACCCTGTTTCTGCTCTGTGATACCGACACTCGAGAAGAACCTGGAACGATAGCGCGGTTGTTCAGATGCAAAATAATCCTTACGTATAGGTATCCCATGATGCAAATCGGCAGCACCGAATTACAAACTGACCATGTAATGTAAAACGCGCGCATCGCTGTGTAGTCTGGAAAATTCTGCACACACATCTGACTTTCTTCATCGTAGGCTGTCACTACGATAATTGACAGCTGCAACAGAATGGCTAAAATCCATAGACTGGGCACCAGCCACCACGACTGTCTGTGACTAAGGCTTCGAAATGGATGTATAGTGGCGAAATAACGCTCAAATGCAACCGTTACTAGCATAAAGCTCGAGGCTAATGCGGCTGTCCAACCCAGGTTTCCAGCTGTAATAAACCTGCACAGAATGTCGCCAATCAGGCCGCCTGGCTGATGGATAAAGTGGCTAAGAACACAAGGAGGGATGAAGAACACAGCGACCAGTAAATCAGCAAAGGCCAACTGGAAGAGAAGACTGTTGATGGAGGATTTCAATTCTCTGTTCTTTAATATTAAAATGCACACCAGGGAATTTCCAGTTATGTTGAAAAGGATCATCACTGTCAAAAACAATGCATACAGGGACCAGCCAGTGGATGTTGTCATTCTTTACTTTTTTGATTTCTTTTAAACTGCGTTTAACTAATTCGGATTCTGTATGGACCGTAACGGTATCTGTGTTAAAAATAGAATTGGAAATTCAAATATAAATTATTGAGCAGTTCTTTCCTGTGGTGTTATTAAATATACTGTGCATGGATGCAATTCTTGAGTCAGAAGATGAAATTCATAAGTGGATGTGATTATTCACATGAAACAACTCTTGTTGTTCCATAGACGTCCATAATGCTGAACGCTAAGCCTAAACAACCCGGCCATGCAGATACGTAGACGACGTCGTTGAGTGCTGTGAGTCGCGTGTGCACGATCATTGAGTCCAGAGTGCACGATGATCGAGATAGTTTATAAATCACTTTGCCTTTTTTATATGTGATTCTCACTTTTAAAATTCCTCTGTTTTTGTATAAAACAAATAGATTCCATTTTACCGTGGGTGTGTACAGTTATAGATCACAGAAGACGTTACAATGACGCCCACTCGACTATTGTGGGTGCTACTTTTTGGTTTTATCTCATTTAGACTCCCAGAAGTGCCAAAACTCTAAATTCAAGAAAAATTCCAAATTTTATTTTGTAAAATATTGAAAAGTAAATGGTACCATGCAAAAGTTTTACCGGATAGGTTTCATTTGAATGGTCACACCACGAGATTTCGCCGACAGACTCATTTGTTAGTATTACATATCTCCATAACTGACTCATGGACCGAGTGGAAGGGCTCAGGTTGTGACTCAGCACTCATAGGTTCAAATTGGTTCCTAAATACGAGCGGCATGCGCAAAATATATCGCCGTTATTTCGACGCAACAATCAGCTTGCTATTCTACTATCTTTGAAAGGAAAAATAATTAAAGAGACTCCTTTCAGTCTGTATCTAAGAAATGTATAAATTTTTAAACGAATGCATGGTCACTTCGGGTTCAGGAATATTTCGTAAGCGGTACCGTGCTACAATACTTTCTTTTGATGCCATTCGTTTCATGATCAGTACTTTGCAAAATTGAAATCGGTAACTTTTTCCAGTTTCAAACTTGGCCGCACTTCAGATACAAAAAATATTTTAGATTTTAGTTGCACAATATCATTTTATTCCAGGCATGCAATTGCGGAACAAACGAAATATGGGCGTAAATATAATGAGGAACGAAACGCTAGAGGCGTCGGAAAGACGAGGGTCAATGCCCACTCCTTTGTATTTTAAAGACGCGGAGTTTTGCGCTGATAATCAGATAAAAAAGAAACAAATTAATTCTAAACAAGATCTTTTCCAGTTCAATAAAACTAATTAAAATTAGAATCTAGCCAACTCAAACCCGGCAATACCGAAACGGAAACAAGCCTTTTCGATCCTTTAAAATTCGGTCATCAGGTTGCTGCGTGCAGACGTTTCTTAATTAACCCTTTTTCTGTTGGAAGCCCAGCCGTTGGAAGCCCATGAATCGCTGTTATGCTTCCGCTTATGTCTATGCTTATACTTACGTCGCTCGTGAAAAATCTGGAACCCCCCTGTTTGAACTCAACGACGCGCTAGTGAAATCATTATGCTTGTGCGTGCGCTCGTGTTTGCGTTGCTGGTATAAACAAACCTTCTTCTTCCCAATTCAAATCAATGAGTCAGTTGGTTAAGTAGAGTTTCGGCTTGACATAAAAGATTTTAAGTTGTGTGGACTAAATTTACCTTTTCCTGCCTTTAAGAAGGTTCCGGTCTTTCAACATACGCAATGTTGCTACGTCTTTCGATATTTTGATGAGCAACATCTAAACATGAATATTATTCAACCAGCAGTGGCCGTTGAAAATTTCAGCGGCAGGTGATTACTCTGTCTGATATTGCACTGTTGCATTAAATAAGAACCTCCGCCTGTAAATAAGTGTAAAGCTCTCAAAATTTTAATAATTTTCTCTATGAAGAAAACTGTGCATGCTGTTTTAATCATGAGCAACGCAAGAAACACATCGTTCTTATATTCATGTTATTTATTTTCCAGACTACTGCAATTTTGAAAAAGGAATTAACAACAGATGACTGTAGACTCGGGAATTTTCACAGTTTTGTCTAAAACGTTATCAACGATGAAGACTTAAGACCAGTGTTTAAGTCTTGTGGTTTCACCCCTTTTTATGTCTCTTCTTCCTCTGATTTTGTTCTGTGTACCGTTTTTATTAAATTTTCCCGTTTTCAAGGGGCACCACTTTATAGATGTCTTTTTTTCTCCAATTTTGTAAATATGTACCGTGTTAATTGATTATTTTTTCCTTTTTTTGGGGAGTCGTTTATTAGAGAAAGGCGCTTATTTTATTTCTGTGCAAAGACCTTCTGAAGGAACACATATTACTACATCCATAAAACATAAAACTAGTTTTATTCATGCCCTGTATACTTTTCTTTGTGGGTGTAGGCGTTTATTAGAGATAGAGAAGGGCGTCTTTTAAAGACAAGGTGCTTATTAGAATAAATATGGTATGTAACTATGTAAAAGTGAAATTGAGAGTGTTAAAAAATAATCGTATCAATACAAAATTATCGTTTGTGATTGGTCATCCGCGCGCCTTTTTCTTAGGTTATTGGCGCGCGGTCACGTGGGTGTCCAATTACAGCTATCAAATTACAATTTTTGTAGTCAGATAGCTGTAATAGGACACCTACGTTGCGGCGCTCCCTCCAGGTATCAAACTGATAGAAAATATCCTTGACGTGTTGAGCACAAAAAAGTCCACATAGACTTTTTAATCTCGAATTGAACATCGTGTCGTACAATTCAGGGGTAATCGTCCAATTATTATTACTATAAAACAAAGTGATGTCAACACCTAGTTTTACCACACATTATCAATACAATGAGCAGCTGCAAGGTTTTGAAAATAAAAAGAAATTATCTTCTGGCAATATAGAAAATAAAGAACAGGAAATGTGATGAATTGATCAGTAATATTTGGAGAGGAAAGATACAGCACTCCCAAGTAGTTTTAATGTAAGTCATCTATATCAGGACGGAATAGGCCACTTCGAAAAATACCATAATAATCTTTTATGTGCAGGCTCAGCCTCACCGGGCTGTAATTATTCAAAAAAATGCACAGCTAAAGGACACACAATAAACGTTTAAAACATCGCCACTAAAGGACTTTTAAGACATCGTTACCTGCATGTTGTTGCCTGTGGCTTTTTAGTCCCTTCCATCGGCAGCAAATCTTCAAGCGTCGAAGTACTAGCTGAATCGATCTCTGTTGTTTACAAACTTGCTCGTTTTAATTCCTATAGCGGTATAAAACTTAATTAACGGCGATATCGTTTAACTTCAATCCGCTTAAAACACAAATCAGAGACTTTTCTGAAAAAGTATCAAGCTACATCATTTTCCAAAGGTAATAACTATAAGGCATTTTCCGAAAATTGTGCTCCTTCATTCACTCCGTGTCGAGCGGTTGAAACTTTGAACCAGCTTTGACAACTTTCATTCATTTTTTACGCGGTAGGTCGCATCCTTACCAGGTCCCATGTGTTAATACTCAAAGGTTTAAAGTTACCGTATACCTTCAGATCGAAAATTTATTGAATTTTTTTTTTGACGTCAAAATAAAGATTACAAAATGAACTTTCATCCAAAAACGGATTATCGAAAAATAGTGAAAATTGACGGAGAAATGACAGTATAACTTTTGTGGGCGGAGTTTGTTTATGAAGCGATATGTTTTTCTAAGGGACGGACCATTAGAGTTTTTTTTGGGGGGGGGGGGGGGGGGTTGTTGGGCAAATACCAAAAAAAAATTCGAGCACGGCCTTGAACTGCAAAAAAAATATCGTGCAAAACAAAAACCCCAGAAAAAAAAATTCCTGCAAAGCTTTATATTTTTAGAACAATATTTTATATCCAGGAGCAGATGGTCAGAACACAAATAAATCACACTGACGTTGTAGAATGTTAGCGACTTATATGCCCTTAGGGAGGATCAAATGTTCTATCTGTTCATTGGCTTGTTTAGTTTAGCCAATAACAATGCTTTATTTTTGACCCGACGTAAGTTGTGTTTCTTTGTAGGCTTTTTAGCTCATTTCATAAGCATGTAAGATATTTTCTGAAACAAGGAATGGCTCTTTTATAGTTGTACAGTGGCATTGTAGGTACATGTATATCTCAATGGATGAGAAATACTTTGTTTATGTGTTGTACAACAAGCTTGTAATTGCAGGGGCGCCGCTACCGCTACTGGGCATTTGCCCTTCCAACTTTCGACAGCTCAAAATGGCGGTGGGCGGAGATGAATAGTGTAGCAACATCCTTTGACCAGATCTGATGGCGGGGCACTTAAATGCATTAGAGTTTGCAAAATAAATATTCCGTTCCTGAGTGATTAATCAAAAGCCCACAATTTTAGCATCGGAGATATTGTGACTGACTTTAGACTGGAGATTGGATATTGTGAACCAAGCATTTCAATACCCCTTGAGTTACTCGGACGTCAGCTATCGGACTCCAGCTACCGACAAATCCATGAAACAAATCCATCAATGCTGTGAGTTAGCGCTCGGCCTCTGCCCTAAGAAGGCTCAAGACATATCTACGAACAAACTATGTCACAAGAAAGATTAAATCATTGCATTATCCAGACATTGCATTAACTGACAAATTGAACATGGCTGATAATGGCAATCAGTTTCTTTCTGCCTCTAATGACAGAGAAAATCGCTTTGGAAAATTCGTTTCCAAAGCCTTCCCATACTGAAAAGAATTGACAGAGAATATTCGAGTGACAGTCGAATTTACTTTGAACAAACAACCAAAATGGAGTTACACCTAAGTTCAGAAAGTGTTTCGTGTACATGTCAGTACTTTTCATGAGAATTAAACGGAACTCAAAGCTGGCCTTGGAAACTGTTTCTCCGGTCTCAGGAACGCTGGAAATAGCATTTCAGAGAGTTTCATTTCAAAAATTTCCCGGGGGGGCATGCCCCCGGACCCCGCTAGCAGCTTGCGCCTTCGGCGCTCGGCACGGGAGATTCGCCCCACCAACATTATATTTCCGGCGCCGCCCCTGTAATTGTAAGATGGTTGGGTGTACTACGATAGGGCTGTGGAAGCCACATCAACAGGGGGCTGGTGTAAAGAAAATTGTAGGGGCAGTTACAACACCGCGGCCAGGCTTCATGCTATCAAGCTGCTGTTACATCAAATCTGACTTGCTATAGTATTCCTGTCTCTAGTATGGCCTTTCCAGTATTTCTAATACGTATATGTGTCAGGCATTAAAACATATAGACGCGCAAAAAAAAATATCATGCAAGCAAATCATGGCAAAAAGAAAAATCCTGCACAGTCTCGAGCGTAGAAAAAAATATCCTGCACCAAAAAATTGCCCACCCCCCCCCCCCCCCTCAAAAATCTAATGGTCCGTCCCTAAGCGCTGTTTTCTCAAAGTTAATTTTTCGCTTGTAGGGGACACTTTAAAGAGCTACAACTCAAAGGGAATTTGTTCGATTTTCCTCAAATTTGGACAGAAGCTAAGCTAACATATAATCAACAAAAGCGTGTCGGCGAATTTCTTATTTCCGAAAACTTTTTCGTCAAGAGCCATTTCCGTGCGATCACTCCAATTTTTTTCTCCCTTTTTCGAAAATATTATGTAACTTTTCATTGCAATTGAATATGGGAAATTGCTGACACATTTTTTTAGCGCTTCGTGTCCGGAAACCCAAGAACGAATCAAATTAGCAAAATACAATAATCGCTTTGAGTTATAGCGTTTTAAAGCTGATTCGGACGTTTGAATTTAGACGTCGTAAAAAATTCGACAATTCATTTTATAACCAAATGGTTTCCATATTTAGATAGCCAGCTCTATAAGCTTTAATTTGAAATCTGGGTTTAGGTATATTAAGAGTAATCTTAAGACGCTAGGTGAGAGCTGTTATACTGGAGACCCCCCCGAAGGTACACGGTAACCTTACGAAACTCTATTTTATAAGTACCTTGTTAACGTTTGTTTCAAACCTTGAATAAAGACCCTTTATTTATTTATTTATTTATTTATTTATTCATTCTCCAAAAGATACGAAATTGCAGGCAGCGGTTATTTTCACTTTCCTTCAAAACGCAAAATTTACCACCATCTCTGGATATACGTCATGTGCTACAGATATCGACAGAGCTGTTTTTCTTTCTAAATATCCATCCATGAGCTAGTCTTGAGCTACCATCTCTCGCCAAGCCGATGAGATTATGAAGGGCGACGAATGAATAAGAGCGAAATTATTAATTAACTACCTGAGTGGGTTTTGTTTTGTTTTTGTTTGTTTTTTGTTTTAAGAAACGGATACCACTCTAAAGAAGCGGATAACGAACACTTTAGGATTAGAAGTGCTGAACACGGTCCTGGTGGGCTTCCCGGATGATGGGCAATTCTCTAAGGCGGCAATTGGCATGGCTGGTATCGAGGGCGTCCACCTTCAAATGCATTGAACATAACTTGATTTCACAAGGGATTGCTTCCTTAGTGTTGTTAGTGCGGGTTACTTGCTTTTTCGTGCAGCAAGGGATCAGTAAAGCAAGGTTCTTCCTGAACTGTTGACTGTGAAGAGTATACACCAGTGGATTGAGACATGAGTTTAGCAGGGCGCTTGCGGTTGCCGCTGGGTTCACTATGTCATACCCGCCAGGAATCATGGGACTCAGCACGCAGAGCACAGCCTGAGGGATCCAGCAAAAGACGAAGATAACAGTGACTGTAATGAGCATCTTGGTCACCCTGTTTCTGCTCCGTGATACGGACACTCGAGAAGAACCTGGAACGATACCGCGGTTGTTCAGTTGCACAATAATCCTCGCGTATAGGTATCCCATGATACAAATCGGCAGCACTGAATTACAAAAGTTCCATGTAATGTAGAACGCGCGCATCGCTGTGTAGTCTGGAAACTTTTGCACACACATCTGACTTTCTACATTGTAGCCTGTCACCACAATAGCTGGCAGCTGCAACAGAATGGCTAAAATCCACAGACTGGGCACCAGCCACCACGACTGTCTGTGACTGAGGCATCGAAATGGATGTATGATGGCGTAATAACGCTCAAATGCAACCGTTACTAGCAGAAAGCTCGATGCTGCTGCGGCTGTCCAACCCAGGTTTCCAGTGGTTATAAACATACACAGAATGTCCCCAATCAGGCCGCTTGGCTGATTGATAAAGTTTCTTAGAACACAAGGAGTGATAAAGAACAGAGCGACTAGTAAATCTGCAATGGCCAACTGGAAGAGAAGCCTGTTGATGTAGGATTTCAATTCTCTGTTCTTCAACATTAAAATGCACACCAGTGAGTTTCCAGTTATGTTGAAAATGATCATGACTGTCAGAAACAATGCATACAGGAGCCAGGCAGTAGATGTTGCCATTGTTTAATTGCAAACTACCTTTAGCAAATTCGGATTCTTTCTGGACCTCGAAGGTATCTGTGTGAAAAAAAATGAATTGGAAATTCAAATATAAATTACTTAGCAGTGCATTCCTGTGATACAATATAGTTTGCTGTGAATGTGGTTTCAACTCTTGAGTCAGTCATGGGTTGATGAAATGCATAAGCGCGCGTAATTATTCACCTGCAACCTGAAAGCTATTAAAACAGTCCTCTTTACTGGTGTTGTTTACTTAGACTGTACAAAAGAGACACAAGAGGGGTATTTCTATCTTTGTAGTCTCGGTGGTTTAAATCCGTAAGTATGATCATTGTAAACCTCTGTTGACTTGTACATCGCTCCGAAAAAATCCCCAACGGCGAACCGATTGATGGTCAGGCTCTTATTTTTTCGTGATATTGAACCTGATCGAAATATTGAATGCTTGTTGTTTCATTCGGTTGTTGGACGTCCATAGTGTTGAACGCTAAGCCTGAACGACCCGGCCCTGCAGACGTAACTATATATTACGTCGTTGAGTGGTGCGAGTCGTGCGTGCACGATGATCGAGAATATCACTCAGTTCACATGTAGCTACATGTGATTCTCACTTTTGAAATTACTCTGTTTTTGTATAAAACAATTAGATTCCATTTTTCCTTGGGTGTGTAGAGTTATAGATCACAGAAGACGTCACGATGACGCCCACTTGACTATCGTGGACCACTTTTTGTTTTTACCCCTTTAGCTCCCAAGAGTGCCAAAAATCAAAATTCAAACAATCCAAAATTTCATTTTGTAAAATGTTGAAAAACAAAATGGTACCACGCAAAAGTACTACCAGAGAGGTTTCATTTGAATGGTCACACCACAAGATTTCGTCCACAGACTCAAAAGTTAGAACTACACTATATGTCTCCATAATTGACTCTGGGAGGAAAAGGGTTAAGGTTGTGACTTAGCACAAGTAAGTCCAAATTGGTTCCTAAATGCGAGCGGCATACGCAAAACATATCGCCGTTATTGACTCAACAGTCAGCTTGCTATTCCACTATCTTTGAAAGCTAAAATAAGACAATCTTCACAGTCTGTATCTACGAAATAATTGTTTTTGATCGATCAGTCACTTCGGATTAAGAAATATTTCGGAAGCTGTACGTGCTACAATTCTTTTTTTTCTTTGATGCTATTTGTTTCACAATCAGTATTTTGTAATAATGTTCCCGGTTTCGAACTTGGCTGCACATCGGCTTTAAGAAATTCTTCAGATTTTAGTTTCTCGCAATCTTTCTATTTCAGGCATGCACATGCGGAACAAACGAAATATGGGTGTAAATAAGGAACTAAAACGCTAGGGGTGACGGGAAAGACGAGGGTCAATGCCCTCGCCCCTTTATTTTACAAACGCGGCCTTTTGCGTTGATAATCATATAAAAAAGAAACAAATTAATTCCTACAAGATCTTATCCAGTTTAATAAAACTGAATAAAAGTAGAATCTAGCTAACTCAAACCTGGTAATGCCGAAACGGTACCGGTAACAAGCCTTTTCGATCCTTGGATCATTCGGTGGTCAGGTACGTTGCTGCATGCAGACGTGTCTTAACCGGCTTCTTCCGTTGGAAGCCGATGTATTCCGTTGGCAGCTCATGAAGCGCTGTTTTGCTTCCGCTTATGCCTATGCTTATCCTTATTTCGTTTGTGAGAAACCTAGAACCCCTGTTAGAATTAAACTACGCGCTAGTGAAATCATATGATTATGTTTGGCGTGCGCTTGTGTTTGTTAAGATGTTGAAAACAACCCTTCTTTCAAATCAAAAAGTCGGTTGGTTATGTAGAGTCTTGGCTTGACATAACAGGTTTTAGATTGTGTGGACTAAATTTACCTTTTTCTGTCTTTAAGAAGATTCCAGGTTTTTCAAAATAAGCGATGTTGTTATCGTCGTTCAGTCAGCAGTGGGTTGAAAATTTCAGCGGCAGGTGATTACTCTGTCGTGTCTCAGTGATAATACACTTTTGCGTTGAATAAGAACTTCCGTCTGCGAATAAATAAAAAACTCTTTAAATTTTTATTAATTTTCTCTATGGAGAAAATTTAATCACGAGCAACGCAAGCAACTCATTGTTCGTATATTCATGTTTACTTATTTATTATCCAGACTACTGCGTTTTGAAAAAATAATTAACAACAAATGACTGTAGATTAAAAAAATTTACAGTTATGTCTAATATTTAAATAACCACGTCGAAGATTTAAGACCAATGTTTTAAAAGTCTTGTGGTTTCACCATTTTATAGATCTCTTTGTCCTCTAATTTTGTACTGTTTTGTACTCCCGTTTTCGGGAGGAACCACTTTATAGATGTCTTTTTTCCTCAAAATTTTTAAAATTTGTTAACGATCATAGGTTTAGGATTAGATTTTGATTAGGACAGTATCCTATTGATCTTTTGTTCTTATTATCCCGGGGGGGGGGGGGGGGGGGGGGGGTACTCCCTCATGGGCTTTACGGAGATGCTCCGTCCGAAAGGGGTACCTTTTTTAGGCTCGAGGTATATGAAAGGGTCGGGATTTCACGAGTTGAAGTATGTGAAAGGGTAAGGATTTCACGAAGAATAGAAAATGGTAGCGAAAACACGAGTTGAAGCATAAACAAGGTAGGGAAAACTGCAATTTAAGTATTATAAAAAGGGCCTTTCAAAATATATCAAACAGACGCAAGCAAAGGCTATATGAAAGGGGTACCATTTTCAACGAAAGGTATATGAAAGGGGTACCATTTTCAATGAAAGGTATATGAAAGGGGTACCTTTTCTGTCAAAAATGGTATATGAAAGGGTAAGGGTTTGGACCTCGAGACGGAGCATCCCCGTACAAAACTTTGTTGAGTATCCCCCCCCCCGCGCTTATTATCGCATTATTCGTGCCTCAGCGGAGACAGATGTTACAAAATTTCCCTGGATAAGGAATCTAAAAATAATCCAGTCAACGTTCCCAGGGTCTCTTTTCTCTCTTCTACCATTAACAGGAATGGATAGGGTACGTGGGAGTTAGTTTGTTGTATATAGCGCTTCGGTTGAGTTGGATAAGTAGATTGCTAAATGACTCAAATGATGCTTGGAAGGCTATCCCAAATGCTTTTTTTAACAGATATGGGGGTCTGACCTTTTTGCTGAAATGTAATTATGACACCAAAAACTTAGATAGAAATGTTTCATCTTTCTGCCTAGAAATGCTTGATTACTTCAGAGAACTACGTTCAGCTTACTCAGTTCACGACGAGTACAATTATAGCTGTGACCTTATTCTATGGAACAACCAAAGCATAACTATTGAAGGAAAATCGCTCTACTGGAAGAACTGGGTTGAATCTGGAATATACTTCATATATGAAATCCTAAATGAACAAGGGAAATTCTTTACCTATGATGAGTTCAAACACAAATATAAAATCAATATAAACTTTATTTATTACTTTCAAATTTTGGCATCAATTCCGACAAACCTTAAAACCAAATCAGCTTCCACCCCAAGGCCACTAAGATCCTTTCTCGATGATCGTAATGCATTTAACCTTTCCAATACTAAGACCATTTTACTAGATAAAATGCGTTGTAAAGATTATTACGCTCTGTTCCAAGAAAAAAACAGATGTTGTTCCCACATCTGTTAAATCCTGGTCCAAAAACTATCCAAACGTAGCGAACAAATGGAAGAAATTATTCCGTAATATATGTCGTTTGTCTGTAGATAATAAATTAAACAATTTTCTTTTAAATTATTACATCGAATATTAGTGACAAATCGCGTCAAACGATCAGTGTTTCTTCTGTAAACGCCCTGACTCCTTAGAACACGCGTTTCTGGAATGCCTCTATTGCCACCAATTTCTACCGTGAAAGTACACTATGGTTTAACAATCAACATAATACTGACTTTAACCTGTCCAGTCAACAACTGCTTTTCAAAGATTATAACCTGCCCCCTGAGACCAATCCAATACTAAGCCGCAAATTCGGAATCTTCGCAGTACTAGTTCAAAAGTACTTTTATTCATGTAAAATGATCGAAACGTTTCCTGAATTTAGCGAACTGAAACATAAAATTTTAACGCAATGGAAAATTGAAAAATGTGAATCTGCCCTTGCACATTGCAGTACAAAGTAACCGATAGAAAAAGCCCAAATGTTAAAACTAAATAAAACTGTATTTCTTCTATATTACCTTGTTGTATATATATATATATATATATATATATATATATAATATTTCTTTTTTCGCTTTCTTTTTTGTATTTCTTTTTTTTCGATAAATGTTGTATGTAAATTGTATTTAGTGTAGTGGAATGTGTCTTAATAAAGTAAAAAAAAAAAGTATATAGCCCTCATCGGCTATCTAGCCCTAAAAAGGTGGGTATGCTTCAGATTACACTCGCTTTGACCAAACACGTTTTGTACAATATCAGTCAAACTGATAATTTTATTATCATTTATCTTTGCTCGAAGATTAAAAGCTCCAAGTTTATGTACATCAGTTTTCAACGTGCTATAATCGTCCTTTCTTTTCAACTTGTCCTTGCTTTACAAGTTCTACATTACAAATCTTTTGTGTTCTCTCTGTTTTAAATACAAATAAGTAAAAATGTAAAAATGTAACGGTAATCAGACGATTTCGGTTTCAATTGTGTGATCTATTTGCACAAGTAAGTTTTTCAAAAAGCTCAAATTGCACGAGCCGCTTTAAGCGGTTTTCAGTAGGGCCAAGCAGATATTAATTATCAAATCAATTTTTTTATGTAAAAATTTCAATATACAAAACGACATTGTTACGTACCATCCTTAGAGGTTATACAGGTTATACAGGTTATACGCAGTGTCAAAATCAAATAAAATATTTGAGTTGCAACACAAGGTGATATTCACGTCTAAACAGTATAGTATATAAAGACTGAACTCAGTGGACACAGTTCGATTTGAAGTGTTCACTTTACTTTTTGGAAGCAGGTTTCTTTGCCGGTTTCTTGGGCGACTTCTTTGCTTTTACAACTTTGGGCTTTTTCGGGGAGGCGGCCTTGGATTTCTTCGCAATCTTCTCTTTGGCAACCTTCGCCTTGGCCGGTTTGGCAGGTTTGGCGGGTTTGGCGGCCTTTTTCGGCGCTGGAGCCGGTGCTGCTGCAGGTTCAGCTGCTGGTGTTTCCGCTGGTGGGGCAGCCGTGGCAGGTTTCGCGGGCTTAGCTTTACCCTTAGCGGGAGCCTTCTTCTTGGCGGGTGTCTTCTTAGCCGCTTTTTTCTTCGCCGGTGCCTTTTTCGTAGCCGGTTTGGCAGGTTTCGCCTGAGCAGGTCTAACCTTGAAAGAGCCGGCTGCACCTTTCCCCTTGTTGTGAACAAGTGGACCGTTCGCTCCGGATCCCCGCTTCAGCGCTTTCTTCAGCATAGCACTGTGGTGATTGCTCTCCGTCAGCTTGTATTCCTTCACAATATACTTGTTTATGGCCTGTCGAGAAGAGCCGCTTTTGTCACCCAGTGCTTTTATCGCACTCACAATCATATCAAGATATTTAGGGTGTGACGCGGCAGGTTTAGCCTTAGCAGCAGACATGATTATTAATTTTTCGCGATAGCTTTAACAAAACCGATTGTCTCAGAGAAGAGTTGGGGGTTTCGACAACGCTGCTAGTGACGTTCGTTTTCTAGGCATTGCGCGGACCTCCGAGGAAACAGCCACAAACTCCCAGCCTCGAGGTACAAGTGACTTCTGTTCTGTGCTTGTTACGCATTTTATTTTTTATCAAAATTCAGTTTTTATCAATCGAAAATCCTTAAATTGACCATGCCTAAAAAGAACATTAAGAATAGCAGCCTGATGGGACATAACTTGATTTTCACCCCCATACAAAACAAAATATCGAGACAAAACCTAGCACTGCTGTATTGAAGTTTCACTTGCATCTGTTAAAAATACGGATTTTTTTATTCTCGAACGAAAGAGTATGCTGATTTTTTCGATCTCAAAGATACTTCGTTATTTCGCAAAAAAGGTCATCGCAAGTGTTGAAATGTTCTTGATTGGTGAAACGAAATATTTTAAATTTTAGATAGGGGTAGAAACACAACGAGCCTATTTGTTTACGAGAGAAGGCTTAATTTTAACATATTCAAATGACGTCTGTGTGGTTAAAACCATATTGAGAGCAGCTAAGGATTTCTATCCTTTAATTTCTGCGTATAAACCTTGTAAAATGGAAAAAAGTTCCATGTTACAAATAAATCTTGAATAAAAATGATATCGTACACTGAAATGTTTCAAAATTACCCTGCGTGATTGAACATCTTTTCGTATGCAGATTTTGTTTTAGCGTCGTGCGATGGCGTCGCGTCGCGTTACTGCGTTGTTAATTGAAATTTTCCTTTTACATATAAAACTTGGTGACCGATTTTTTACATTCAATGACTTTCAATCCTGTTTGCGAGATGGCAAAACGTCCGATTTTTCCAGAAACAAATTGTCAAATTTTGCTCGTTGTACAATTTGGTGACTAAATTGTGCATATTAAAACAATTCAGATGTATTTTCAGTATTTTGATATTCAAATGCAAATGTTGTTATGTTGTTTTAATTTATGAGCGCGTTATCTAAAAACCTTAAAACTGATATATTTGGGATGATATAAAACGGAAAACAAAATCTAAATGCACAAGGAAAGAGTTCTTATTGGCAACAGAAAAGAGGAAAAAAATCTCATCTTTAATAAATGTAGCCGGCGGAAATTGGAAGTTTTGAAAGGTCTCGCGAAACATCTGAGCCACATCTGCCAGTTTAAACTGAATAATCTATAGTATCATTTCGATAACTGGTACTCGAAACGTCGCTAACTAACTCGAATCATACACCTTCCACAGCTACACGTGCCGTTAAAGAACTAACCCTCGATAAAACAGATATGTGTTTCATCCTGACTGTTATCTGGATTCTAATGAAGCTGATGAAGCAAATCCACTTCAGCTAAACCATTGTATACTGTATATAAAATGTTTGGCTTCATGATTTTTTGAGTTTAAATGGCTAAAAAGCACAAAGTAAAAAAAAAACTTGAACACGAGACAGCCTTTGAGGAACCAATTATTTTAATAGTTTTGAGTAACGGTGTTTTGTGGTCGCTGCATGCAAACCCGCTTTCAAACCCCCAGCTCCGTAACAGTAGCGTTGCGTTTAGCAATTCCCTGCGTAATTTTTGACCATTTTCTTCAATAAGAACTGAAAAAATAACGCGACTTTCAATTTAGACACCTTCCGAACCTTCCAAAGTACATCATTTCTTGCGCTACATTCTCTAGGCCAGCAATTACGGCCATGAATGAAGTAGGCTGTTCTTACTACTTGGGCTGCAAGTTGAGAACAGTTGCTTGCACGACGGATCCAAACGGCTGTACTTGCGGCATGGGGCGTTTATCATTTAACTAAAAATCCCAGTGATTTCGGTTTGAAAGCAAATGGATCGAACAGTTTATTTTCCGAAAAACTATTGATTTTACAGACACAGCAACTCTTAAGCCTGGTTTTCACTACAGTATGGCGACATAAGCATAAGCTAAAATTAACCCGCCTGTAATTTTTGTTATAATTTATTTCATTTCGATAGCCTGCAACCGGATGTACATTATTTGTACTCACATTTTTGTGGAATTCCACCATTTTGTTTCTCATTACTGACTCATCCTCCTTGTTAGCATATAAAATTGTCTTTGTTACTTTCTTCCAGAGATAATATTCCCTATTAAAATGCAGATTGTTTCTACGGTAAATATAAAATGCCAGAAAATAGATTGCCAGCATAGCTTAGAAGGTATGTTTGGAAAGGTGAAGTCCTAACACTAAAACTCTGCTTTTATGCTCAAAATACCATCGTGCAAGCTATCCAGACCAAGCAAGTCTAGAATATCATCGCAAATGGCTACGAAACGGCTAATAAGACTCGGACCGAAATCAGCTGCGTAATCAAAATGTTTGTTACCCCGCTACTATAAAGTGTTACTACTTAACAATTAGATTATGAGCTCGAGATTTCTATCGCGTGATAGTTGATGAGGGCGAAGCCCGAACCAACTATCGCGCATAGAAATCAAGAGCGAATAATCAATTGTTTTAGTGTAAATCTACCAGACGTTCAAAACTTAACAACAAGCAGGGTCTCGTTTTTATTGAACAATGATATAAATAGGCGGTCACGCGCGGATAATCAGCTACTCACTCTACTCACTTTCTACAACAGGATAGAGCGATTTTCCTCAGACCGTGAAACAGTTTCTAGTAGTTAGTGTATAATAGTCAAATAGACACAAAAGAAAACAAAAGAAATAAGATCTACTAACCTCTATTAGTGTACTAACTATTTCACGGTCTGAGGAAAATCACTCTCTCTTATTGGCTACGCTACTCGCCGCATCTAGAGCGATTTTCCTCAGACCGTGAAATAGTTAGTACACTAATAGAGGTGAGTTGATCTTATTTCCATTGTTTTCTTTTGTGTCTATTTGACTGTTATACACTAACTACTTGAAACTGTTTCACGGTCTGAGGAAAATCGCTCGAACAGCATTCGTGATAGAACCCCGGGAAGGGGGGGGGGGGGGGGGGGGGGGGGGGGGGGGGGGGGGGGAAGTACTCCCTATAATGGGCTATACGGGGATGCTCCGCCCGAAAGGGGTACCTTTTTGGGCTCGAGGTATATGAAAGGGTCGGGATTTCACGAGTTGAAGTATGTGAAAGGGTAGGGATTTCACGAAGAATAGGAAATGGTAGCGAAAACACGAGTTGAAGCATAAAAAAGGTAGGGAAAACTGCAATTTAAGTATTATAAAAAGCGCCTTTCAAAATATATCAAACAGACGCACGCAAAGGCTATATGAAAGGGGTACCATTTTCAACGAAAGGTATATGAAAGGGGTACCATGTTCAATGAAAGGTATATGAAAGGGGTACCTTTTCTGTCAAAAACAGTATATGAAAGGGTAAGGGTTTGGACCTCGGGGCGGAGCATCCCCGTACAAAACTTTGTTGAGTACTCCCCCCCCCCCCCCCCCCCCCCCCCCCCCCCCCCCCCCCCCCGGGGATAGAACGCTAGTAGATTTCTACTAAAGTACTTTATGTACGTATATCACAGGCGGCACCGCGGCAGAACGTTTGCGCATGCGTAAACTTCAAGCACTTCCGGTCCGTTAAACTACCAGTCAACATCGATGCGAACAGCATAAAACAACACTTCTGCATGAACCAACAGACCTAGATTTTCTAGATGCAATTATGAAAGGACCAAAACCGAAGAAAATTATGGTACGTACACGATCGGTTCTTGCATGAATACATTTCGAGATGGAGTGAAGACTTGTTTTTTTGTGAAAAAATGCGATGCAAAAGTTATTTGTTCATATTTCGTTGTTGGTGCAAACACCAAACCCCTTGGTGCAAACGCTTGAAACTTGATCGATGAAAAAACTTTTCAACGAAACAAACTTTTTCTCTACCTTTGTTTTGTAACTCTTACTTTTTGTTTTCAAACTTCGCGGTACGGGAGTTTTATGTTGTTTATGTTGTAGTTCATTTTTTATTTCAGGTAATTTTTGTTTTTCCTTTGTTTCAAATTCATTAGCATATATTACTATACCCAAGAACAATGGAAAAATAAAAATTACCTGAGATAAAAAAATTAACTACAACATTTACATGGGATTACAGTATGTCCCCTGGAAATGCGTAATTCACCGGATGCTCATTTTTCTACTCATGCGCAGTGCGTTCTGCCGCGGTGCCATCACAGGCTGGGTACAATATGTTAATAGAACACAACATTTCAACAGATTTTGTTAATCTCTATGTTTAATCGGAACATATTAAATTGTAAAATCAGTCTCTTAATAATGTTAACCATTTAAACCTATTCAAAAAACATTATTTTGAAAACAACATTTCCACTTATCTTTGTGAAACCAGTGTTAAATTTTTTAATCATTTTAACAAATTCATTATAAATTCAATAAACAATTCTCTCATTACAACATGTCCACGGGTTTTATTATTAAATTTCTATGTTTAGTGGATCATATATTGTCACAGTACGCTTAGCGTGGCATGCCATTACGTTATGTATTGGGCATGTGTACTTCTTGTCGCTTCGACCCCTAACACACAGCGAGCAACCGAGATTAAAAAGATTGAAAATAGTGAATTTTGTTTCCCGAGAATCTCGATGTTGGCCCCGAGACGAAGTCGAATAGTCTAACAAATAGTCTAATAGTTTTGTTGTTTGACTGTTTTGTTGTTTGACTATTTTGTTGTTAGACTGTTGGTTGTTAGACTATTTGGCAGCTTTTCGGTGTTGGTACTTTGAGCAGGAGTTGCAGAATAAAGTCAAGGGCAAAAGTTGGTAACAAGGCCGCCAACGTCGACAACAGCCGAGTGCCAATTAGGTAACGGTCACGAGGTGCCTGTGACGTCAGAGCATCCACTATAGCATCAACGACCAAGTACAGGTTCTCGGACTGAGGATAGGCTGTTGCAGTCTTGATTACTAAAAACAAAATCAGACAATACAGTATTTGTATGGTTTTTATTGACCACGCGACCGGTTCTGCTGCAGAAATATCTAAAAGTGTACACTACAAGCCTACAGATTCCCCCAGTTATTTGTTACATTCATCTTCACATCTACCACACGTTAAAAACGCCATCCCGTATTTTTAATTTCTTAGACTTCAACGCCTCAATATGTAGACTGATTTTTCCAACAAATCATAGGAAATGTGCCCATCCTTCAAGAAACCTTGGTATCCCGACTCTTGTCAATATGGGTCCTCAACGTGCACAACCGTCATACGTCACGGAAGGAAGCGAACGAAAGAAATCCACTCACCATCACTTTCCAGCCACACAACCACGCAGTTAAATGTTAAAAAAATTCATGTTAATCCAAAAATGACCCCGAAACAATTTTTCACAACTCCCACTGATTTCATTCAAACGTGACAAAAATATTGGCAACTTTCTAGTTTTGGGCGAGCGAGCGCTGAATACGCCAATTTTGATTAAGTTTTACCTTCTCTTAGCGGGTAAAATTGTCGATCTTTTAGCATTTTTGCTTGAAATCCTGTCATAATCCAAAAAAATTTTAATGGATTTTTTTGATTGACGTCCACTAAACCTCAACTTTATTTCCTCTTTTGAAGGCAGTGGGTCGCGTGTTATTGATAGCCGCTGTAACATCAACGAGACATTAAAAAAAGAAAAGACACGACAATTTAATTCCCCCAATCATTACACGGTACAACGTTGTTGCATGCGACATGCTTACGGCATGCTTACGACATGACTTGAGTTGATTTACACGGAGATTTACACGTGTTGTAAGCATGTCGTAAGCATGTTTTAAGCGTGTCGCATGCGACAAAGTTGTACCGTACACGTGTAAATCGGCCCTAAGAAACACTTGGCAATCCGAGGCCTTTCCCTACACCACTGGATAACATTAAAACATTCTTAATCTAATCTCGTACCCAGATCTCACTCGTGCTTGCACTGTACATAAATCCGCCTGACCGTGGGAGAACTGGGTACGAGATTACTCTTAATCCCCACGGAATCAACGAACGTTTTTTATTAAACTTATTTATTCTTGTTTCTCACGTTACCACGTTTCCATCAACTAACGTTGCTCCACCGCACAACCCACAATTCCTAGCGCTTGAAACGTCAGCTTTTGCATCTCTTTACGGTGGTGAACTCAGTTTTAAAAATAGAACCAAACTTTTGTGTAGAAATATTGGCCGAGTTCTCACGTGACCGGAGAGAGAGTGCAGCCTTATAAGCTTGGTCAATAGGATTTTTGTTATTTTACTGAAATAGAACATCCGCTTCTAAAGACTCACGTGTGCGAACGGTCCGGATGAAAAAACTCTTATTATACGTTCATATGGACAGCGCGCAGAACAGAAAAGCAATATAGAAGAACAACAATATAAACTTGTAAAACATCGAGTCTGAAATTTTACTTTTGCAATAATTATATACCTCCTTTCAAGTATTCCTCTCCATATTCTTCCTTTAGCTCGTCATTCAGGTTTTCCCAGCCCTCCTTGAAGACTCCTTCAATCCTGGACGGTTGATTGATGTTGGTACTAAATGCCCCTGGTTCCAAAATACTCACAAGCACCCCCCAGGGATTCATTTCTCGTCTCAACGCATCCGAAAACGCCTCCACGCCATATTTGGTTACACTATAGGCTGAGAGACAGTTTATCGATACACGACCTGCGTTTCATTAAAACCAAGAAAAAAGAAAATTAGAAAAGGTTTACTCTGTGACTCCTATACGATCAAGATAAAGTCAGGTTGTCATCGAAGATATTGTCGTCTTTTGTTTCTGGGAGGATATATAAAAAAACGTTCTGGGTAAGAAAACTTGAATTAAGAAGATTTTCTGAAGGCAACATGAGCAGTTTGCAATGCATCAGTAAATTCCAGAAATGCCCATCCTCCGCGGTTCAATTTCAGTTGTACTCTCTTGAGAAAAGAATTTGATGTAAAGTAATAAAATATACAGGTTCTCCATAACAGAATTTGAAACAAGATTTTGGCGGAGATGACCCCTCATAATTAGTCGGGCATCTGCTCACATTAGCCTACCCTATACCCTAGCAGTGTACCCAGGAGCATTTGACATTCTCGTGTTTTCGACCTCAAAGAATAAAGCTCCATTTTTTACGAGAATTTATTGTAAACTTGCTGTAATCGGTCACCAGAGGAACATTAAAGGAAAACACTTCTCTGTTGAGTTAGTTTGCCTTCAAATAATTTTTGCATGAGTTAGGAATCGAAGAATTTTCCTTCTCCTTTTTTTATACAGCTTTTTTGTCCCGGCCATGGGGCATTTGCCAATTTTTTTCACAAAATGCTAATGCCCGGAGCTATCCGGGGAGGAGGGGTGCATGGGCACTGCGGGGATTGCCTGATGCATAAATTCCGAACACAAATAATGCTATAGAAAATGTTTTGATTTGCGTGTGCAAGGTAAGTAATCACACAAATAAATACAAAATGATTTCCAACAGAAGCCAAATGTTTAAGATATTTCCTGTAATATAACGTGAAAACAACGATCGATACATTCAAGGACCTAGAGTTCTAACCATGGTTAGAAATGATAACAAACGATAGAATACTGTTTACGGTCGGTATTACTTTCGCAACTCGCGTACAGCGTACAATATTTACGTTAAATTACCGAATGATTTACACATTGCGGGGTAAGAGCCACGCATACGATAAAGAGCCAAAACTTCCGAAAAAAAAAACAGTTTTTGTCAATAATGGTAAAAATCCCCGTACGATCGGTCGGTCGCGATCCACATCAAAATAAACTAAACTAATCCAGCCTTTCACTAATTTTAACTCATAGATGACAATTTTTGCCAAATTGTTTTAACTGGTTATTTTCAGTTGCACAAATCTTGCACAGTAATTTGAAATTTGTGGTGAAAAATGCCGTTACTGCCTTTAGTCAACCTATAGCGAAATTATATTTTAATATTTGTGGTTTATCTGGTTTAACTAGTAGTTTATCAGTTTGAAAAATGTATGAGTAAACAAGAGGGGGCCACCGAAATAGCAAAATTTCGCTTAGCTGATTTCCACGTTATATCGCCAAATGCCACCAAATATACAACTTAGTTAGATAAAAAGATTCTATAGAGCAAAACAAAAGCAGTTAGTTTTGAGATAAAGTGCAGGATTGCAAGGGTTGAAGTGGATTGCAGTTCATGAAATTTGCTTTATTGACAGGCGGTCAAGAAATCAAACTTGTCATTCTTGTGAAATTTTGACTTTTCTAGCCGTTATTTTGTCTGTTTAGTTCATATTTCTTTGCTTCTATCACTTTTGGCAATGGCTACTTCCAATTTCAAGATAATAAAGTAAGTTTAAAGCACACTACTGGCCATAATCATGAAAACACGATATTTCAGTCAGGCGGGACAGTGTCGAGACAGTGTCCCTTTAACAGCAAACAAGCTGTTTTCCTTACCAGCACCACTTGCGATGTTTACCACTCGTCCCCGAGCCTTCTTGACAAGTGGAAGAAAGGTTTTGGTCATATCAATCAGTCCCCACAGATTCACATCCGCTGTACTTTTGAATATGCTTAGCGGAGTCCATTCGATTGGCAGCACTTGACAAACTCCAGCATTGTTCACCAGGCCCCACAGACCGCCTGTAAAAGCATCGTCATGGTCAATCCAAATTCCCCACTCCAGAAAATATGAAAAATACCATAATACTCTTTAAAGTGCAGGTTTGGGTGGTGCTTGATGTAAGCCTGATTTTTCCAATTTCTTTTGTTTTCAGCACGAACTGCACGTGCTCTGCTTCAACGTCTTGGCAATTTACATACGGTGCACATTTGTATACGAACACACAATGCTACGTCCCAGCGTTCCTACATGTACTCTGATTCCATTGTGCCATTCTAACAAAGGAGACTTGAATAATTGCATCCCGTTGAGGCTGAGCCAGCACGTAAAAGCCATTATTATGGTATTTTTCATAGTTTCTGGAGTGGGAAATTAGAAGCTCCTGAAGAACTCTCTCCCAAAACCCCCACCCCCACCCCCACCCCCACCTCCCTTTCCCAAGTACTATATACATCGGTCGAACACAAGTAAGTGAAGGGACTTGTGACTTCAACTGAAAATTATTAGTCAGCTCTCACATTTCTCAAAACCAAAGAAAAAACTGGCATAAGAACTATCTTACAGACCTTCTGTTTGCAAAAGGTCTCCTAAGATTTTGTTATTGTCCACAGGAGATGCAAATAAGATACATTTTATTACGCGGAATACCTGTGGCACACCACGTTGAAGTTTCGGTTGCCAGATTATTCTTCCTCGACGTCACAAATGCCCACGTTTTTTTAAGTTTCCCGTAACCCGCGAGACGTCTCGAGAGAACTCCTGTGTCACATCACAATACACTTCTGCTCGTGTATTTAAATCGCAAAGGTCTACAGTTTCCACCATGTGGGAGGCTAGACAGCTTTAACGGGATCGCGCATGTGCTTGGTCCTGCTTGATTCATTTGGCGATCAAGCTGTGTACAGCTTCTTGTTTGTAAGTATAAATAGATTGTGACTTTGGGTAGCCATTCAGATTTAATGCTTACATCGACCTAAACATCCCGCGTGAACTCCTCCAGGCGTCTTGTTACTACTTAAGACACAATGTGGCTTCACAAGTACTCCCGATATAATCAGGATTAGTTTTAATATATGTCGTGACTCTTGTGAATGATAAACATAATACCCTGCGGTTGTAGTCTAATATTTAATCGGCTTACGTACAACAACAGCACGAATGAGCATGTATACAAAAATGAGTACGTGATGAATAATTGATTTAAGCTTTATTTTCTTCCAAATAACACTAGAGTTGTAAATAAAAAGTAGAGCTGCTATATATATATTTAACGTCAACAAACAAAATCTCACCCGACTCGAATTCAACCAGCTCCTTGACAAAATCGAAGACTCTCTTAATCTGCTCTGAATTTGTCACATCCAACTGAAATGCTTTCAGTTTATCGCTCGTCGCTAATTTCAAACTCTGTTCTCCTTCTTTTGTCAAACAAGTCGCCAAGACACAAACTCCCATCTTATCCAGTTCAATGGCTGTAGCTCGACCGAAGCCCGAGTCGCATCCGGTAATGAGAACATACTTTCCCTTGATGTCAAGTTTTGCTTTTGGTTTGAAATGATTTAACAGTAACATTGTGAAAACGCCAATTACGGGCAGCAAAATCCAAGTTAGTGATGCGCTTACTTCGGAGTCAGCTTCCATTCTTTAGCCCCAGCAACGTGTGTCCACCAGGTCCTCTGGATTTAGTGGCAATTTCACTTCAAAGGCTTCCTGAGGATGTGCGTGACGAGCAAAGGAGAATATTACCATCTTCCCAGCATGCACTTCAAGCAAACTATATTATCAAACGGCGGCGACCCGCGAGCAGCTCATTTTACACAGATGCCGTTGAGGTTGGAATCAGTTGGTCGAAGCGGAAACCGTTAAAAAGAAATCTACTATTACCTATTTAGTATTCTATTCGCTTTTACAAGATATCTTCCATTTCAGGTTATATATTCTACAGTTTGTTCTCAAGGCCGCTTAACTTCCCAGACTGGCCGAAATCCTCGCATTTTCGATTGGCGTCGCGTGGTAGAAACGTGGAATCTCTTTAACATTCATGGAATCAATAAACTTTTCGCCATTCGAAAACAATGCCGGCTTAACAATGCCGTGAGTTTGGTTTGTTCTGCCGTGAGTTTTGTTTGTTCTGCCGTGAGTTTTGTTTGTTCTGCCGTGAGTTTTGTTTGTTCTGCCGTGAGTTTGGTTTGTTCTGCCGTGAGTTTTGTTTGTTCTGCCGTGAGTTTGGTTTGTTCTGCCGTGAGTTTTAGTTTTGCCGTGACACTTGTGGGCCACCGTAAGTACCCCCCCCCCCCCCCCCCCCCCGGGAGTTCCCTGTTCCTACAGAAGGCGTACAGCACACTTTGCAAAAATGGTATCCAACCTTCTACTCGCCAAGAAATTGAAGAACATTTCTGCTATAAGCCAGAATGAGAATCTTACTGTTCTATCTAGTTGCCACCCCACACTGCCAACAAAGCTTGTGACTCAGAACAAAGCCAACTCGGGTCAACTGATAATGATCTTCTACACAGTTCTCTGGAAACGATGATCTTTGTCAACCACGAACCTCTCATATGGCTTAACACTTCATCTAACAAAATAGGACCAACAGAAATTAAAAACCTTGAAAATCCCAACGTTACCAATGAGGACACAGAAAATAATTATATTAACGTCACAACAACGCCAGTTGAACAAAGTAACATCCATACTTCTCATAAAAGGAACTGCAGAGCAAATTCCAAATTACATTTGGCGGCGATACATTGTTGACATTTTCATGGTATGGACTAAAGGAGAAGAAAACCTCAAAGCGTTTCTAATTACTTTAACTCTCTCCACCCTTCCATCAAGTTCACTCACGAATATTCCAATTCGTCTATACAGTTCCTTCCGTTCCTTGACGTTTAAGTTCGGCTTCACAACCAAATCCAAACGGACCTTTACACCAAGCCTACAGACAAACATCAATATATCTTAAAATCGTCATGTCATCTAATTCACACCAAACGCTCGATTCCTTTCAGCCTCGCCCTAAGATTAAGACGTATATGTTCTACTGATTTTCTTTTTGAAAAACGCTCTGCGGAACTGATTAATTACTTAGTGAAACATGGATACAGTCACTCTTTCCTAAAAAGTGAAATTCGACGCGTCTATTCCATCCCTCGCTGTGATCTTCTTACTGAGCCAGAACAACAAAAGAAGGCCTCCGACCAAACACCTTTCGTAATCACCTTCAATCCAGCACTTTGTAATAATCCATCCTCTGTTGTACGAAAACACCTTAACATTCTTCAATCCTCCACCCGCTGCAAACAAATTTTTCCTTCACCACCTGTCGTGTCTTACAGGAGAAGTGCAAGCCTTCGTGACCTCCTGGTTCATACTAAACTAAGGAAACCTACCAGCGAGAAAGATCAGATAGTGACTCCAGCAGAAGCTTACAGATGCAACCACCCACGCTGTTTGCCCTGTCAGTTTATTCAACAAGGCCATAAGAAATACACTTTTTTACTACTAAAGAGGAACATTGTATTTATAATCACATAACATGTAATTAAAAACCTGATCTATATGATCCAATGTAAAAAATGTTTTAAACGTAATATACCGTGTCAATACATCGGAGAAACAAAACGCAAACTAAATGAACGCTTTGGTGAACATCGCCGCTCTGTAGAGAATCCACATCATCTCAGCTGCCCAACTCCTATATCAGAACACTTTAATCTACCGGGACACTCTACTAAGGATATGCAACTTATACCACTGGAAATAATACGTAATAGCAGAGACTGTACGAAAAGCGTGTGAAGCATATCTCATAGAAGCAAAGACTTTAGAACCACTTGGAATCAACAGACGCGACGAACCGGCTGCATTAATTTTCTCATCAATAGTCAGTTTAGTTTATTACCCGTCAAACCCTTCACCAATCATATTCATTGTTTTTGTTTTAAAACCACTTGTATAACGTTTTTACAGTTATAATCATTTATAGTGCTAGCCCCTGAAGAAGCTTTCTTTTGCAAAGCGAAATATTGGGCACTATTATATTCCACTTTTATTGCGTCGACGAAGGAGACGCTTCCTAATCTTGTCGGCAAGGCGGAACGAATCGAGAAAAGTGTCGGTACCAAATCTGCGCCATCTTGAAACGTCACAATAGTATCCAGCATTCCCAGCGCGTGGAAATCAGGCGTCATTGCATCACATCATCTTGGGGAGCTGGGGTTCCGAAATGTCACATGTGAATAATCTATTTGTCTTGATTTAATAGTTTAGCATATTTTCCCGATTTTGGAATCGTACGGCTCAATATTTCAATGCCTACTAAAAGTACGCAGTGGGAAAATTGGACGAAGTTTCTTCATCGGACCAAGTAAGTTGTTGGGTCTCTTTGGAATCAAGCAAGAAGTTATCGGATTTTCCTCGCTACCGTTCTGGTATGTTTTGAATGTTCTATCTTGATTTTGCTGTGGTTCTCTGCCTGATTTGGGAAGCTTTTACCTAAATACCGACGTCGTTCTTCGCGATGTTCTACGGTACGGTGCAATTCGCTGTATGTCTTGTAGCAATAATTCACTGACCGGCCGCGCTAGGCGAGCGCAGATTAAACTTTACAGTGCTCGAAATTACGCCTGTATCGGGCGCATTTGCGACTAAAGATTTCGCAGTTTTGTTTTGTCTAGCTAATAAATGGATTATATTCAACAGTCTTGTGTCTTGCTTGCAACTGGTAGTTGTAATTTTATCCGAAAAATCCTGCGAAATTCACGTTGAATGTTGCGTGACTTAATCGTCGATTTCATGCTCCATTAACGCGGTGTCCAAGAAGTTTATCACGGGAGCACTTTTTCAGGCTTTCTCAAAAATTTCTCATTTCCGTTTCCGGTATTAGTACATGTACTGAGGAGTATGATTTCAGAATCGGAGAAATGACCGAAATGAAATCAAGACAAATATACTATTTATATGTCGAAAAAATCAGAGGCCTTTCGGAGTACACAGCACGGCAGGATTTTGCCCGATCCCACGGCGATAGCGTGAATTTGTTTGATGTCGGCCCGACGTTTTTGCCTGCGTGACATATCACGCGACATAGCCCTTTTAAACAGTGGCTGAATTAATTCATGAAACTGAGGTACTTAGGTCAAGACGAGGTGCTACGGGATAAGGAGACGCACTATAATCTATGATTACTACTAGTTTTATTTTATTTTATTTGCTTCTTCTTCTGTTTTTCTGCCGTAAAATTCAGTTTGCCGTTTCTTTTGTTTTACTTCAAGTATTAATACTGATCTAGGTCAGTCTGGAAACCCAGATCCGGCCATCATCTCAACGGTTTGTTGCAGTGATCGTGCAATCTATGCTTCTTAGTATCACACGTCCGACTCTACTTTAATGAAAGAAAATATAAACATGCAAACTGTTATTAGCTTCATCTCTCTTCCTTGTAGCCGTTATTTGTGTTGACACAACGCTCGTCCCGAATGGGGAGGAGCGTTGCGTGACGTCACAAATAATGGCTTCGTAGGAGACTACAGTGAAACCTGTATTAAGCGGACACCCTCGGGACCCTCGCAAGTGTCCGCTTTTTAGAGAGGTCCGCTGAATGCAGGTCCTTTTTACAGTAAATATGGGAAGAAAATGTAGGGACCCAAGCAGCTGTTGTCAGAGGGTGTCCGCTTAATATGGGGTCCGCTTAATACAGGTTTCACTGTATCTATCTTGTTGCCTGGTTTCATAAATGTTTAAGAATTTTAAACTTTAAACAATACTTCGCAGTCTGATTAAAAAATTGGATCTAGGTGAAAGGGTTTAAAGACTTTCGGTTAATGCTCTTTTCCGCACAGTGCGTCAAGATTTTATAATGACCCGATTTTTATCTCGTGAATTCGCGAAGCGTTGAACGAGATATAGTATACGGGGATAAATGATGCAAATTTTCACTCAATTGACCACTCAGATGTAAACTTTTTAAATTCCCCAGTGTATTACGTTCTTCAGTTGTCTATACAGTCTCGTTTCACACAATGATGAAGGGGTTATCTCCGAAACGTCTGACTGTCTTTGTAACAGTTTTTTCAGCACTCAATCTTAACTAATTTCAACATTATAGTTTCACACCATGCATATTTATGTCACACTAAGATGTTTTGGTCGTTTAAAATCTGCTCGCTTTACTCTTCAATTCGTTGACTTCCAACTGGCAGCATGGAAAATTAAAACCGATCTTTGGTTATAGCCCTTTGATTCTTTTGCGAATGATTTACGTCGCTAGCGTCCTCCATATATAGTATAAAATTTATCGAATAAACCAAAGTATTTCATAACACGTTTCATGTTATCATACCTTAATCGGATGTTATTTATATAGCTGTACACAGGCTATTGGTTACATCAGAAACCCATAAGTGGGTTGAAACGTGCAACTGTCTCTTGTACGCTTCAAAACAAGCTTCCTATTATTCAATTTGCTGAGTTGTTAAAGCCATTTTTGGAAAATCGAGATAAAAATATTAACCACTCAATTCGCTAGAACAACTTGATTCCAATCTCGAGGGACCGAGGGGTTAACAAATATGGTACTAAGCAAAAATTGAATATTCGGAAGCTGTGAATGCGCGTTACACGTTTCAACCCACTTATGGGTTTCTGGTTTCCTTTTCGAACAATTATTGATAAATTGAGCGATTGAGCAATTGGTTCTTACATCTGTCCTTCTCTGTTTTGCGTTTAGTGAAATGGCATTTTAATGTTAGAAAAAAAAACTTATGACGCTTTGTAAGGATCATAAGTAAGGAAACCTGGAGCGCCTTATATGAAGTAAGTAAGGAATGCTAGAAAATGTTTCTAAGAACTTGTTGGAGGTACTTACAGTAGAAACTCTATACGTTCTCTCAGGGTACAAACAGCTTTAAAGCTAAAAAGGGTATAAACCGCTTTTGTCAGTTTTTCTCCTCCGCTGTTTTTTTCCCTTTTCTAGTTCTCTTTGATGTAATTTTTAGGCTGATTGTTTCTTCCTCAGATAATTAGGTAGTGAGTTCCATAGACTTACCCTGGGTGCCAGAGACTTTCTCACGCTATCGTCTCTGGCTCTCATATTACACGCCTCTTGTCTCTTACATTTTCGGCTGGTCCCGACTTCTCAGGAGAGCGCGGTTCCGCGAGAGAACCTCTGACACCCAGGGTATGATATACTCGGTGTGGAAACATGAAAGGAACGACTTCCTTTCGTCTCACGCATAAAGTATTGGGGTAAACTAAGTTGTTTGAACTATGTCGACTTGATCTATCACGAAAGTCTGCATACTTATGGCGAAGTGTCTAAATATGTCAGGCTGCACTACTGAAAACAGTTGCTAGTTTGACTGTAACCGCCTCCAACCGCCTCCAACCCGCCCCCGCGAGCCATTTTCCTGGAGGAGAGATTGATTAATTTCAGGAGAGGTTGCTTAATTTCAACCCACCCGTCAGAATTTTACTTTCGATGCAGTGGGTCCCAGTCCCAACCTTTTAACTAAGCAGAATCACCCAACCAATCATTTGGGAAGAAAGTTGTTCGGAGGCCTTAGTCATCTATAAACGTTTTTATAAAATCGAAATCAGGTTGAATTCCCTTGGGTTTACCCCTATGTTTTCAGTCATTTACTATCACTGAGCTATTTCGAACTCGGCTATTTCGAACTCCCCACTATTTCGAATTGATCCTTCTTTCCCTAGACCTATAATCAACCCCGTTATTTCGAACTTGTCAAGAACAGAATACATCATAGTTGGAGACTTGACAATGCTTGATTTACGTGCAGTGTGTGTGCAGTGTGTGGATCATACATTAGGTATTCAATAACAAAACAACAGAACATTCAAAGATGTTTCGTAGCAACAGCATCTGCTGATTTATCTGACATATAATCATCATTATTTAATTAATGTCTTTTTGCATACTGTATTTCATTAAAAATGATTCATTGTTTACGAATTTTACGCTACCCCGCTTATTTCGAAACCCCGCTATTTCGAACTTTTTTTCATTTCCCCTGGGACTTCGAAATAGCGGGGTTCGACTGTAGATTAAAAACTCGAGTTTTTTTAGTAAAATGCCGTCTCAAACTTTCGTAACATCGGAAAATTTAACGCCTTTTGTTTTCGGAGGGAGAAAAAGTGTTCGGAAAATATTCAGAAAATGTTCGGAAGATGTTCGGAAGCTGTTTGACTTTCTTTAGTAAAATGTCACCTCATACTTTCGTCGGAAGGGATAAAAAGTGTTCGGAAAATTTTCGGAAGATGATCGGAAGCTGTTCGGCTTTCTTTATTAGAATGTTGCCTCAAACTTTCGTAACATCGGAAATCGAAATAAGGTCGGCTAGGATTTTCGGAAAGGTGAAAGCAGCTAAAAAATTCGGAGATTGTTTCTACGGTAAGAATAAAAAAAATGCCAGAAAATAGATCGCCAGCATATAGCTTAGGAGGTATGTTTGGAAAAGTGAAGTCTGCCATTAAAACTCTGCCTTCATGAACAAAATACCAAAGACAGTGCCAGCTATCCAGACCAAGCAGGTCTAGAATATCATCGCAAATGGCTACGACACGGCTAATAAGATACGGACCGAAATCAAAATGTTTGTTACCCCGCTACTATAAAGTCGTTAAATGTTCTGTTAGATTATGTTCTGTTAAATGTTCTGTTAGATTATGAGCTAGAGATTTGTATCGCGTGATAGGGCGAAGCCCGAACCAACTATCACTCATAGAAATATAGTGCGAATAATCTAATTGTTTCTCGAGTATAAAGAGGGGAGGCAAGGGGGGATCTTGTCACGAAGTCACGAAACTTAATTTTGCATTTCACGAATCACACAGCCAAAAAATTCGTTTTCACGATTCTCGGAAATACTGATCAAAAAAGTTACAAAAGTAGTTAAGTGAGTTAACGTAGTAACGTAAAATACCTCTAATCACGTTTTGTACAATAGCGCACTTTGCTTCAGTTCATCTTCATGGTCTTCTTGAGTGGCATGTGCGTCTTATGAAAAAAATCTCAATCGCACAGCTCGTCCACTTCGAGTTGTTACTGCTCTCGTGAATGTCAGTGTATCATCATCACCATTATCATCATCCACTGCATGTTCACGTTCACTATCCATGTCATATTCGTCCTCCTGGAGATTGCGAGTCACTCCGTTTTCTTCTTGCTCTTGCTCCTCTTCCTCTTCATGGGCGATAATTGGTGCGTCTGGCATATGATTCTGGAATAGGTTAACCTTTTCCTTGGGGTAGTCTGAAAGGGGTGGGCGGTACATAACTTGTTTCTAACAAAAATTGGAATCAAACAAGACTCGCAATGCTCTTTTTGCAGTAACGCTCCGGAAAATCTTAGCCACCCTTTTTGGTATTGTCCAAAGGTTAATATGTTTTGGAAGGTTCTGACTAGTAAACTTCTTGACTGTGAACTCATACGTCAAGACTATTTGAAAGATATCGCAGTGATTTTGGGCCTAAAGCCGGATATATCAAAGTTTGCTCTTCAACTGAATTTTTGTTTTCTACTTGCCAGATATTACATATGGTGCTGCGAAAACGGCAATGTGGTCCGTCAGTTAAACATGTTTTTGGCGGTCCTCAAGTCCCAATTTCAAATTGAATCCTATAAACAAGCCCCTAATTCGAAGAAGTGGGATCCTCTAGTGCCGCTCTTTAACAATGACTGTTAGTTTTTCTAACAAGCTGTTAACAAATTAGTATACGTTCCCCATTGAGCTCCTTGCTTTTGAGAGGCTGTTGTTTTACAACATTAAACTGTTTTCTTCTAATTTCGTTCTTGGCACTGCTCGCTACTGATTTTTTTCCCCCATTTATTAAAAGAGAATTGTATACTGTAAAAACCACTTATCTGTCAGTTATTACTTTACTGATATTTAATAATAATAATAATAATAATAATAATAATAATATGCATTTGTATAGCGCAAATTTTATATACATATTCAAATGCGCTTCACAATCAATCAGACCCACCCCACCCATGAACAAGTAACACTGAGGATGGTCACAGCCATATTTCCTTAAGTGACATGTTGATAAGCATTCTGTAATGCATTCTGTAATTGTTGCTTTCTGTAATGGTTTTGTGTTTTTTAATGTAGGCCTGCCTTGTACCTTGTATTTTGTTTGTGATTATCAATAAAGGTTTAAAAAAACATATTTAGAGGTAAGGTGCCAGCTTTGAACTTGGTTGTTTCTTGCCTGACAGTGCGTTGGCGAACGCACTTGCCATGCAGCACTGCCCATTCCCTCACCATCTGCGCTTGCTTAGAATCCAAGTGCCTTGTTTTACCAAGATGGGGAAGTTTTGAAATTTCCTTCAATGAAATAGAATTGTCGGGAATTGGATAACAGGAGGTGGGATGTGTGAAATAGTAGGTTGCCCAGCTCGTAATCCTTTTGATACTTTCGTATACAGAGTTTCCCAGATTGCGAGCAAAGTTGAGAACTGTAGGAAATTCATCCTTAAAATGACCAACAGCATGTAGGTTTTCCACTTGAGTTGTAAGGCAACAATGGAGATCAACGTCGATCTCTTTGTTAATCGCTTGGATGGTTGATTGAAGTGTGCCAAGTTGACTGTAAATCATCGGCACGGACTTGAGTGTCTGGTTTGACACTGTCCCTTCATGGCCATTGGTAGCTTTCTGTGAGTTGAGTGATGCTTGCACTGTACTGACAGTTCCTTCAAGAAAATTCCTCAGGTCACTAACTTCCTTCATCGCTTCAGCTACCGGTAAGCGGGGAACCGTTTCATGTTTCAGATGAACAAAAAATGCCCTGTACAATTTGGTAAGATGTTTTAAAAAGGTTACTGTGCCAGTTATTGTAGTTACAAGTTTTACACATCCTGTCTGTGGATCAGTGACAAAGATATTGGTGTTTTCCGTGCAAATACCCATAAGCTGGCCAAATGAAGAGTTTTCTGCTCTCCCCTCTGCGTTGCCCTCTCGGCCGTTTCCAGCTATCATCTCAACGTTGCATTCCTGATCAAGATACTTGACTTGGAAGGTTCCTGCATCGCAGAACAAGACACCGTCCTGATGACTTGCTATTCCTGTACATTTAGAGCAGACCTCTGTATCATTCCGTAACAGAACAGAAGTTGTTCTTGAGTTGAGATCAATCGAGAGTAGCCCGCCCTTTTTCTGGTCTTCCTTTACCCCTTTGAATGCCACAAACAGAGTTCCATTTCTTACACTCAAGGATATCACGTGAACGCATTCAGCTGGGTAATGGCACAACTCGTTTACTAATCCGTGCATGGCAACTCCATCAGGCTTCAATTCAATTGTGTAAAAACGTTGGTTCTTGTCGCTGGCACTGGTTAGGATGGAATCTGTCATGCTGCATATACTTGATATATGACCATGATGACAATCTATTTCATCAGGTGAGGCCAAATAAGTCAAATAAGTCGCAAACTCGCGATTTATTTTCTTTAATATCAACGTATTCACGATTCACAGTGAAGGATTTTAGCAGATCACGTTTCACGGAATATACTTCAATCACGATTCACAGAACGGTTTTTCAGTAAATCACGATTCACGGACCACAGAAATGGCCAATCACGGAGTCACGAAAATACCCTTGCCCCCCCCCCCCCCCCCCCCCCCCCCCCTTATAAATCTACTACACGTTTAAAACTTAACAACAAGCAGGGTCTCGTTTTTATTGAATAATGGGGTTTACCTCGGTGTAAGAACCTGTGACTTTTTCCTTTGTTTTTTTACCTTTGTAGTATTGCATTCCCAGTTGACTCTATTTTTTTATGCCTTTAGTTTTCTTTGTTTTACGTCACTCATGAGTTTGTCAGGTTCTAACACCGAGGATGAGCCGAATAATGATATAAATAGGTCACGCCACGCGCGGATAATCGGCAATTCACCCTACTCACTTTCTACAGTAGGATAGATAGTGAGTAGCGTAGCCAATAAGAGAACTGTATCACCCATAAATGTAATAACAATCATAAATGTAATACTCACCATAAATGTAATAAAAATCAACCATAAATGTAATACCAACGATAAATGTAATAAGAATCAACCAAAAATGTAATAAATGACTAACCATAAATGTAATACATTTTTAACCATAAATGTAATAATCTGACTCACCATAAATGTAATACATTTTAACCACAAATGTAATAAACTGGCTATTACTATCAAATAGAGTTTAAAGCTGTTTTAAGTGGTTACTTGATGTCTTGAAATGGAGGCTCCACGTTGTAACGAAAAGTCAACCGCATTTGTATCATTATGTAGCGAGCTTCCAACTGCCAATACCAACTGCAATCAGTTACATGTATGAAAATCCGCTAAACAACTTCATGGTTACTTAACATATTTTGGTATTGTATGGCACGTCTGAGTGACACTTCTGGAAAGCCTCAGATAAACGTAAATGAGAATGCTTTTTGTGTAGTTTTCAACAATAGAACAAATGCCGCTTTAGGAGTTTCTTCTCAGTAAGCAAAGCGTCCCACTCTCAACAACCTAGAAGGTTTGAAGATATTACTATAATTCTTATATGTACATAGCAACGAACCGTTTACAAAAGGTGCAATTTACGAAATTTCGATTTTTGTGAATTTGTTGACCTCGTTTCAGCACTTTGAAATGGAACATTCCGCGTCATTATGATACTTAAGGTTAGAAACTGACGAAGGAAGACCGTGATACTCACAACCTCAGTGCTTTAAACGGGAACTCAATGATAAGGGAGAGAAACTTTTAAATATTGACATTTGTCCAAAATCGTACCCCACAATATTTGGATATCAGGTGACCTGATATCCGTTGTGTCCGAGTTGTACTTTATTTTTTTCTGTTTCTCCTAAAGTTACAAAATTTATGGTCGTAAAAAATCCGACAATTAATATTTTGAACAGTTTAATGGCAAAAGCTAACAAAAATTAATAATGGTTGACTCAACTCCGTCTGTCCTTTTTTAAAAGCGGACTTCTGGCTGTTTGCAAAAGTTCTGACCATAAGGACTTGACTTACCCATTAAATATAACAACACAACGATAACGCAGCTTCCTGGAAGTTTATGAAACGGTGAAATGTTCGTAACCAACAACATTATTGCACCCAACCTCAACAAGACTTGAAAACCCAGTAATAACAACACCGAACACACACACAGTACTTATGTAGTAACTTTGCACAAAGATGGTCAGTTATGTGATAGCTGCCATCTGCCAGTTTTTCTTCCCTTTTTTCCAAACGATCTCTTTCACGTATACTCACGTACCTACTCCAGCAAAGAGGAGATTGATCCAAGCGTTTATCCAGTTTTTGCTGTTTGTGTTCTCTTTTAATGCTAACGCAAGTCTACTACTTTTCCCGTAGTCCAGTTTTACAATTTCCTCATACTTTGCCAAGACATGTGCCCCTGTTGATGCTTACTCTCGGCAATCTTTTCATATACTTAGAAGCTATTCTTTTGAATTTCCGTGTACACCAACCATATAAACGGCCTTTAAAAATCGTAATTTATTATTGATATCCAGGTTATTACATTTGTGGTTAAAATGTATTACATTTATGGTGAGTCAGATTATTACATTTATGGTTAAAAATGTATTACATTTATGGTTAGTCATTTACTACATTTATGGTTGATTCTTATTACATTTATGGTTGATTCTTATTACATTTATGGTTGACTTTTATTACACTTATGGTGAGTATTACATTTATGGTTGTTATTACATTTATGGGTGATACAAGAACAGCATTCGTGATGGAACGCTAGTAGATTTATGCTAAAGTACTTTAATTATGTACGTATATCACAGGCTGGGTACAATATGTTAATAGAACACAACATGTCTGCCAACAGATTTTGTTGATCTCTGTGTTTAATGGAACATATTAAACTGTTAAATCAGTCTTTTAATGTTAACCATTTAAGGTGGCTCCCAACAGTTTCCAGCACTTTCCAAGACTTAGATTTTGATGGATCATTAAAACCACTCTTTATCAGTTGATGCTACAATCATGATATCAAGCGAATGCCCAATGATTGGTGAACACGTTGTTATAATTTTTGTGACACAATATATTACCATAGCAACAGTATAATGTGCTGAAAACACCCTTAATTTTAGCTTTAAGTGTTAATAACTCAAAAATGACTCGGTGAAACCCATTTTTTATTGTCGAATTTTGATCAGCAGGAAGCTGCAGGATAAGATGCAACTTTTGGCAAAGTTTAAAAAATTCTGTATATGGGGTTCAGAGCCACCTTAAATTTTCGAAAATTTAAGGTGGAAAGTGCTGGAAACTGTTGGGAGCCACCTTAAACCTATTCAAAAAACATTATTTTGAAAACAACATTTCCACATATCTTTGTATTAAGTGGATCAAGTAAGATAAATCAGTGTTAATTTTTTTAATCATTTTAACAAACCGTTATAAATTCGCTGAACAATTCTCAATACAACATGTCCACGGGTTTTACTATTAAATTTCTGTGTTTAGTGGATCATATAAAAAGGGCTTGGCTATTAAAACTTGGAAACATTGTTGCTGAAACATTGTTTGCTGTAATGTTTCACGGTGTGTGGTTCAACTGGGAAATATAGTTTCGGAAACAAAATTTGATTCCATCAAGCAACAATGTTTTTGGCTCGATTCAAAAACAGTTTCTTGCTTTTTTTCTGAAACAATGTTTGTTGCGCAGGTAAACAGGAAAACATTTGTGTTTGTAACAATGTTTCAGCAACAACAAACACTTAATGACTACAGTAGTCCCGACGGAAATAGTGAATTTTGTTTCCCGAGAATCTCGATGTTGGCCTCGAGACGAAGTCGAATAGTCTAACAAATAGTCTAATAGTTTTGTTGTTAGACCGTTTTGTTGTTTGACTGTTTTGTTGTTTGACTGTTTGGTTGTTTGACTGTTTGGTTGTTAGACTGTTTGGTTGTTTGACTGTTTTGTTGTTTGACTGTTTTGTTGTTTGACTGTTTTGTTGTTAGACTGTTTGGTTGTTAGACTGTGGTTGTTACACTATTTGGCAGCTTTTCGGTGTTGGTACTTTGAGCAGGAGTTGCAGAATAAAGTCTACGGCAAACGTTGGTGACAAGTCTGCCAACGTCAACAACAGCCGACAGCCAATTGGGTAACGGTCACGTGGTGCCTGTGACGTCAGAGCATCCACTATAGCATCAACGACCAAGTACAGGTTCTCGGACCGAGGATAGGCATTTGTAGTCTTGATTACTAAAAAGAAAATCAGAGAATACAGTATTTGTGTGGTTTTTATTGACCACGCGACAGGTTCTGTTGCAGAAATATTTAAAAGTGTGTACTACAAACCTACAGATTCCCACAGTTATTTGTTACATTCATCTTCACATCTACCACACGTTAAAAACGCCATCTCGTATTCTCAATTTCTTAGACTTCAACGCCTCAATATTTAAACTGATTTTTCCAACAAATCATTGAAAATGTGCCCATCCTTCAAGAAATCTTGGTAGCTATCCCGACTCTTGTCAATATGGGTCCTCAACGTGCACAACCGTCATTACGTCACGGAAGAAAGCGAACGAAAGAAATCCAATCACCATCACTTTCCAGCCACACAACCACACAGTTAAATGCATCAATTCAAAGTTCAGAAATTCAAGTTAATCCAAAAATGACCCCGAAACAGTTAGAACGTTTCACAACTCCCACGATCGACGTATAGGTAAGACGTCTATCTGACAAAAGCCGCTCTATCATTCGAAGATTCTTGCTTATTTTGCGAGAAAATCAAAGTTCGAACTTGACAAGGGTGGTTTCCCATACTAGAGTAACCGTAATAACCACCATTTTCGAAATAAAAAGACTACAACTTATCCTCGTTCGATTCCCTTAGTTTTTGGCTTAAATGGTAGAATAACCCTTAAACTACAAAAAGCCGCCCTATCATCTTAAGAAAGTCATATCTTATTACTTCAAAATTTCTGTTTTAGTCAGTGTACTTCACCAAATTCGCCCCTTTTCTCTGTATTTACGGCGCTTTTATTGAACATTCATGCTTGAATAGTCCGCCGTGATGGCTCATTAATATGCGCAAATGTTCGGCCATTCTGCCCGATGCAAACTTTTGTGTAGAAATATTGGCCGAGTTTTCACGTGACCACAGAGAGAGTGCAGCCTTATAAGCTTGGTCAATAGGATTACTGAAATAGAACACCCGCTTCTAAAGACTCGCGTGTGCGAATGGTCCAGTGAAAAAATTCTAATTATACGTTCATAGGAACCGCGCGCAAACAGAAAAGCAATATAGAACAACAGCAATATAAACTTGTAAAACATCGATCGAGTCTGAAATTATAACTTTATAAAATATATAGATAGGCTGAGCCTAACAGCGTAGCTCTCTGAACAGAAAGCCGATGATAAACTTAACTGTTTGGTGAAAGGTGAAAGGTGAAAGGTGAAAGGTGAAAGGTGAAAGGTCGAAAGAACAAGAATTAAGATTGACGACCGGGCTATTTTTCAATTTTAGCAATTCTCAAAAACAGTATTACGCAACCGTCTGCACAGTACATTTAGACCGTACAAAAGTTCACAAAAAACAAAAACAAAATTTCCTAATAAAATACACCTGTTGCGTATCAAAAATTGCCCGAGAAACTGATTTGGAACTCAAAATTGCAAAAAAAACACAAACATTTGCATATTAAAAGGCGACGCGAGTGAAGTTAGAACTATAAAATCCAAGTCTTGTTTTGTTTACATAAAATAGCTTTTCAACCTATGTAATGAATGAACAAACACATAAAAATGGACAACACAACCTTCTTTCGAAAAATTTTATTCCAATCTCCATAAGTTTATGTTTAAAAGCAAAACGCGAACCATTTATAGCCCATCGAGGCCGAGCTGTCTTCGATGAAAGAAATCAAAACGACTGAATTTGAGCACGTTTTATAAACAATTCTCCAAAACTAGCGAGAACACAAAGAAAAAGTCAATCACAGATTGATATGAACATAAATTCCCATTGAAAAATATATTTTGTTTTAACTTTAAGTCCTTCGACTGCTTGGAAATTCTTTAAATCTCCGCTTCTTCAGTTCTGAAACCCGAAGTGAGAAACATCTCCCCGCATTGTTCCCACATTGATAAAAACGTATGAAGTTTCTCGAAGCAAAATTTTATCTTAGACTACGAGCAGTTTCTCTTTCCCAGCTTGCGCGCCTGCCTCGCCCCCAGTTTCGCGTGGCCATTATCCGCTCGCTTATGTATTTTCGTTTCTTGCTCGACGGACTAAGCTGGGAAAGAGAGACTGCTCGTAGTCTAGATTTTATCCCTGAAAGCTCTTCTTTTTCCACTATAGCGGCTTCTGAGTATCTCTTACAATCAAAATACTCAGCGCGTTCCGCTTATTATTTGGGGATGACTTTCATTAATCGGGAACGGATTGCATTATTGAAATCAAACGCTGATCAAAATTCAGGTTTTAAATTGACCATTGGAATCTTCCAACGGTAGCCTCATTCGAAATAACGAATGTTGATTGGTTTATTTACTGACAGTCAAAAGTTCACAGGCAAAATACGCAACCGTTGGCCGCTGTTGGTTTCAGAGAATTCAGTCGCTTGGACTTCATAGGAAATTTTCTTCACTTTCGGTGAAAATTTCTCTTTCAGTACCAGCACACTAGCATTTTAAGAATTCTTCTTCGGAGTTTTGTAAATACGTCAAAAAAAAAATACTCAGTGATGAATCTTTTTGTTTAGCGAACAGAAATAGCTCAGATGTGTCAAGCCGCCAATTGTCGCCTGCTTTGCACGTGAACATTCGCCTGATTTCAATAACAAACCAATCAACATTCGTTAATTCGAATGAGGCTACCGTTGGTAGCTTCCACTGATAATCAATTTAAAACCTGAATTTTGATCAGCGTTTGATTTCAATAATGCAATCCATTTGCGATTAATGAAAGTCATTCTCAAATAATAAGCGGAACACGCTGAGTATTTTGACTGTAATTAGTATCCCTGTCTTGAGTAGCAAACCGCGAAAAAATGCAGGAAAATAACGACTTTAATTTAAACGGTTTTCTCCGCTTAGTAAACACAGCAAAACATCAAAGCGTTTACCGAGCTGACGTAACATTTGGCCGTGTAGCCGCGCGAAAAACAAAGCCTCGATTTGGTTTCAAAATTGCTAAGATCCTGGATGTTGTGTGGCGTCATACGCCCATGTTTTGCGACGTCATACGCGCCCGCGAGCTAGCCCTGCCCAACGGCGCGCGGCAGACGGCGGCACACGGACCGACGCGCCCGCGAAACATTTCGCTAGCCATGACCATGGAAAAAGCATAGGTTCTATGAGTATGGGACTGCGCAGCGGGACTTCGGCACCGCGAGGGCTCCGCTAATAACTATATACCTCCTTTCAAGTATTCCTCTCCATATTCTTCCTTTAGCTCGTCATTCAGGTTTTCCCAGGCCTCCTTGAAGACTCTTTCAATCCTGGGCGGTTGATTGATGTTGGTTTTAAATAACGTTGGTTCCACAATACTCACTTGCACCCCCCAGGGATTCATTTCTCGTCTCAACGCATCCGAAAACGCCTCCGCGCCATATTTGGTTACACTATAGGCTGAGACACAGTTTATCGATATACGACCTGCGTTTCATTAAAACCAAGAAAAAAGAAAATTAGAAAAGTTTTACTATGTGACTCCTATAAGATCAAGATAAGTAAGGTTGTCATCGAAGATTGTCGTCTTTTTTTGCCGGGAAGGATATAAATTACCGAATGATTTACACATTGCGGGGTACGAGCCACGCATACGATAAAGAGGCAAAACTTCCGAAAAAACAGTTTTTGTAGATAAAGGTAAAAATCCCCTCATCAGAAATAACTACAGTGATGTATAGACACACATCCAGTTACAATTTTCCTCTGATAAAGACCAGTAGGAAGCGATCGATACGTCGCGATCCACATCAAAAGAAACATTTTTATATATTATGATATAATATTAATTATAAGTTATAGATGATAATTTTTGCCAAATTGTTAAATTGACTGGCTACTTTTAGTTGCACAAATCTTGCAATGCAGTTACTCGAAATTTGTGGTGAAAAATGCCTTTACTGCCTGTAGTCAAACTTAGCGAAATAATACTTTTTTTTAATTATAAATTTACAAATTTATGAGTAAACAAGAGAGGGCTATATTAAGGGGGCACTGTCCAGCCGAAATAACGAAATTGTCTTTACTGAATATCCATGTCATATCACCAAATGCCACCAAATATACAACTAAATTGGATAAAAAGGTTCTATAGAGCAAAACAGAAGCAGTAGTTTGGAGAAAATTCAAAAAGTGCAGGATAGAAAAGCATGGTCATGATCAATTCAGAATAGAAGCTCCTGAAGAACTCTTTTTCGACACTCCCCCCTCCCCCTGCCTCTCCCAAGAACTATATACATCGGTCGAGTACACCTGCAGGGACGGCGGAGCCGGAGGGACTGGGGAAGCCCCCCCCCCCCCCCCCCCCCCCCGCAATTTCAAGCAAAATAGCATTTCCAAGGATGGAAGTGGATTACAGTTCATCAATTTTGATTTAGTGACAGGCAGTCGAGAAATCAAAAAGTTTCCATTCTGGTGGAATTTTGAGTTTTTAGTCATTATTTTGTCTGTTTAGTTAATATGTCTTTGCTTTCATCACTTCTGGCGATTTTTTCTTCCAATTTCAAGATAATAATGCAAGCTCCTGGCCATTTGTAAACATTGTTTATGGTGGACGAGCACTTAGCTATCCAGCAGCGAATTTGCTGCAGCTAATTTACAGACACGCCACTCAAACTCACTCACTCACTCACTCACTCACTCAGCCGGCTGCAAGGCAGTCGGCCACGATCTTTAGCCATTGCTTCTTGTCTTTGGCAGCCCTTCTAATTTCATGTGGGAGCGGGGGAGGCTCACTGTTTATCACCTTAGCGATGTATAGGTGGAACATTATTTTCGGTCTGCCAGGTTTGCGTTTTCCATGCTGAGGTTGAATAAGGCATAATTGTTTGTCCAGCGCGCTAACCACAGGACCACGCTGCCTCCCGTATCATGAAAACACGATATATCATCCGGGACAGCGCCCTTGGTCCCGAGGGAAACAGTGAATTTTGTTTCCCTCGAATCTCGATCTTTCCCTCGGGAAACAGATCAGTCATAAAGTGATTTGTTATATAGCAACACAAAAACACAACACAACACAGCACAGTTCGAAAAACGCGCCGAACACTCGAGGTAAACATCAATCGCATAATAATCATGTCACCTTTTGTCATGGTATGATCATGTGCGCTAGCGGGCAACAGTGAAAACGTTGCCTGCTTTCGCAAATGTTGCCTGCTCATGGACGTTTGGCGGGGAACAGTTTGTTTGTTAGAGGTCATGTGACCACGAATCAACCAATGAACGCGCGCGTTGCATTGAAAAAAACTCCAGCTATATAACAAGTTGTTTTCCTTACCAAGTTCACTGGTGATGTTTACCACTCGTCCCCGAGCCTTCTTGACAAGTGGAAGAGGGGTTTTAGTCATATCAATCAGTCCCCACAGATTCACGTCCGCAGTACTTTTGAATATGCTCATCGGAGTCCATTCGATTGGCAGCTTTTGACAAACTCCAGCATTGTTCACCAGGCCCCACAGACCGCCTGTAAAAGCATGGTCATGATCAATTCCGAATAGGAGCTCCTGAAGAACTCTTTTTCGACACCCCCCCCCCCCCCCCCCCACCTTCCCCCACCCCTACCTTTCCCAAGAACTATATGCATCGGTCGAGCACACCTGCAGGGACGGCGGAGCCGGAGGGACTGGGGAAGCCCCACCCCCAATCAAGTAAACGCGTAAAACTTTAATCTATTTTTGCAGAAACGGCATATTATTACGATGTATTATTGCACATGACAGAGAAGGTGCCCGCCTTGACCTATTTTAAACGCTACTTTATGGTTGCGTTCTCAGAGTTGCGCAGCAACACCTTTCCAACCAGAAACAAATAGCGCCTTCGTACTTACTTTCAGAGTTTAGGCATGTGCACCTTTTACATGGCTATAACACCAGAAGCCGTGATTTGCTGCGCCCTCCCTTCGCAAAAACTACTAAATACCAATGTAGCTTCAGAATAAACGGTGCTCGGACCTACAACACCCTACCGAGAATCATTAGACAAGTAGAGACGCTTAGCGAATTTAAAATTAAAATCAAGCTAAAGCGCCATTTTAAACAGTAACACCTGCGATACATGTTGCCTCTGTAACTTAACTAATTTTCTAGTTTTAATGTCTTTGTTTTTGTGTTGTGTCAGGGCTTCATTTAAACTAGCTCTGCTAAATTGGATGCCCCTGGATAAATAAATAAATAAATAAATAAATAAAAATAAATAAAAATGTCGACTGCACCAGGGCTGGAATTAATTTCGCCTTGAGACAAAAGCAGTGGCGTGCAAAATTTCGATGATTAGGCGGAAAAGTAGAAATACAATCCTTACATTCTTTTTGTATTCCTTGAGAGCTTTTAAGCTCGTTTAGCAGCATTTAGCAGCGCTGGAATCAGAAGGAATGTATTCTCCGAATTAGGACAATTTTGCCGTGATGGATAAAGATAATCGATATGATTAAGACTTGCAGCAGTTCTGTGGACAGAAAAGCCTTTTCCCTTGATAAACAATCAATGCAGTGACATTTTCATATGGAATATAATAAGAAAAAACTCAGAATATGGGGGGAGGGGGGGGGGGAAGGGGGATGGGCACTGCTGGAATTGACTCATCCATTACTAAATAAAATTCAATTTCTTTATGATTTTGTTCAGATTTATCGATCAAGTAAGCTTATGTTTGAATCACATCATCTCTATTACATCTGTGCTGCTGCTTGCCCTGTATGTTAAATATTTAACAACTATTCACTGAAGTGGAGGTGGGTAGTGGTGGATATTTACTGAGCCGCGAAGCGGCAAGGTAAATATCCACCACTACCCACCTACACTGAGGTGAATAGTTGTTTTAGTATATACTGAAACAGTGAGATAATATAATGAAAATCATGCTTTTTAACTCTTTTATTCCTGTCAATGATTACAATTTTCGCGCGCAAATTGCTGGGAGGTGAATAGCACTTGCTATTCCGAGTTTCAGTAGCCAATCAGAGCGCGCCAACAATGCTATCCACTGTTTCAGTATATACTAATCAATGTTATTCGCTTATGACCTAGTCAAATATTCCAGACATATTACAGGCATCCCAAGTTCAGTGTGAGAGTCAGTTATGTGTGGTACCGTATTACCTAATATCAACATGACAGCAAATATAAGGATTTGTAGGGGAATCTGGTAATAGATTCAAGAAGAAAATTATTCGCAAAATTTCTCAATAAAAAAGCTGTACCTTATATTCATGGTGTGTTGCTTGCTTCCTGTGTGGTAATTTTCCTGATTTAATGCGATTTAAGCCATTTCTTTGTTCCCCGTGTTTCCACTCGGGATTCTCATGCAAATCCTTATATTTGGCAGTTTCTTGGTGTTGCGATCACCAAATGACGTAAAACAAAAGATTCAAAAGAAAGTAAACAATACCCACACCACAACACAATAGCTAACCAACAATAGTCTCTGCAACACGAAACACCCTTATATTTGCAACCATGTTGATATTATATAGGCAATACAGTACCACACGTAACTGACTCTCACACTGAGCTTGGGGTGCCTGTGGATATATTTGCATGTAGCTGAGCAAATGCGAACCGGAGACATCACAACAATCACACTATAGCAAAATGTTTGCGAGTTGATTGCACTCTTAAGTGGCGACTAAAGGTAAACAACAACATTTAGCAGGGCGTAAATCGACATCAATACTACTTCTTTCAGCCGTTAACAAACATGTCGAACGCACTCTTTTAAACTGTGATTACTAGTAGTAAGTTCTTATATTTTGTGACTGTTGTGAATGATAAACATAAATGCCCTGCGGCTGTAGTCTGATATTTAATCGGCTTACGTACAAGAACAGCACGAATGATCATGTATACAAATGAGTACGGGATGGATAATTGATTTAAGCTTTATTTTCTTCCAAATAACACTAGAGTTGTAAGTTAAAAGTAAAAAAGTAAAGTCGCGCACACGAGCCAGAAGGCTCACAACGGCCGGAGCTTAAACCCGGTTTCTGTAGCATGAAGCGACTAGGAATATTGCTACTCCCCCCTGGATGGGATGCTAGTCCATCGCAGGGTTACCCCCAGCATTTTTTTGTCGCCGGTACCCATTTATACACCTGGGTGGAGAGAGACAGTGTGGAGTAAAGTTTCTTGTCTAAGGAAACAACACGACGGCAGAGACCAGGCTTCGAACCATCGACCTTCAGGTTGAAAGCCCGACGCACTAACCACTAGACCACCGTGGCTCCACAAGTTAAAAGTAGGGCTGCTATTTTAACGTCAAAAAACAAAAACTTACCCGACTCGAATTCAACCAGCTCCTTGACAAAATCGAAGACTCTCCTAATCTGCTCTGAATTTGTCACATCCAACTGAAATGCTTTCAGTTTGTCACTCGCCGCTAATTTCAAACTCTGCTCTCCTTCTTTTGTCAAACAAGTCGCCAAGACACAAACTCCCATCTTGTCCAGTTCAATGGCTGTAGCTCGACCGAAGCCCGAGTCGCATCCGGTAATGAGAACATACTTTCCCTTGATGTTAAGTTTTGCTTTTGGTTTGAAATGATTTAACAGTAAAATTGTGAAAACACCAATAATGGGCAGCAAAATCCAAGTTAGTGATGCGCTTACTTCGGAGTCAGCTTCCATTCTTTAGCCCCAGCAACGTGGAGCCCACCCACCAGGTCTATGGATTTAGTGTGCGTGACGAACACAAGTCGGAAGTCGGAAGTCAGGGAAGTCGGAAGTCGTACAAAACACTCGGGAATCAATACTGCAATGGGTTAAAGTGCCTATGAAATGAAATTTATTTTTTGATGTATCGAAAGTTTCACCTTTTTAGACCTTGGAATAAAAGGTTTAAAGTGTTAGGGACGATGCGAAATGCTTTTTTTATGGTCTCAAAGTTGGGTTGTTGGCGCTAAAAAGTGGCTCCAATTTGTGCGCGGCCAAAACCAGTGTCATATTACACTGTGACGTAAATAGTTGTACAAACTGCTGCGGGAATATAGAGAACAAGAGAGCTGACAAGAGACGTCGCTAGAGGTGGACCAATATTATGTGGCGAGCGGCCTCAAACATACGAGATATTAGAATTCTTCGATAACAGAGGGTGTAACAAAGCTTTATTTTGCTCCAGAGGAAAATAGGCCGGCGAAATACACGAAATTTGTTCGTCGACATCGGAAAGGGTACGTCAAGCGATGTTGTTTTCAATGAAAGCGCTTATTGTTAAGATTAATATTATTTTGCAAAAGAAAATAACATTCCGGCCGGTGAGGCCGTTTAATCAAGCATAATTTTTCCAATCCATATCCTGTTTGGAAGTTCCTTCAAGCCTCGGCTCGACTGGAGAGCCGTCGAAGTCAGTGAGGCCTACAAAAATATACTGACTCGATCGGCACTGACTGGCGAGTAATATAAATGTTTATACGGTATTCCGAATTATAAAATTCAAAGTGCAGCGACGCAAGTGTTCACTGGAAGGCGTTTATTCTACGGAACATCTATCAAAAATCTACACGTACAAATGCGTAAGACTATTCGAAACAAAATACATCGCTGAATCATTGCGTGTTCGATCAGATCAATTTTTATACAATGAAATCTAAATCAGACATAAATGTAAACACGATACTTTGAACTCACTTACAAGCCGCCAAGTGGTTAAAATTTCCAGAAACGATCAATCGCTGACAAGACACTGAACTAAGAAGCATAATTATTACGTATATACTTGAGTTCAAACATTTTGAATAAATAAATAAAAAAATACGCTATCAAGGCACCTTGCCGCTAAAAATACACCATTCACATTCAATTCAGCAAGCCGCCTGAAAAACACCACCTCGGATATGCATAACATGTCAGTATAATTTAGAAACGTTCAACTAGCAAGCCGCCAAGACATATCCTTCGCATTGAAAAAAGAACTTTAAGTAGACGAGCGAATTGCCAAGCCGATAAAATAAGTTCATAACCTCCACGCGCGATCAATGAACTTCAGAGAAGACCGGCAGAGTCGCTAATGCGCTAATATCTTGATTTGTTTGTACTACAAATATATCGTTCGCGTTCGATAAACGCCAGTCAACGAGCCACTAAAAAGAAATAACAAAAACGCCTCTGCGTTCAATAAGCTTACAACTCAACTGGCGAACCACTGAGACGCTGTGCTACTGAAATGTATACCTTTCACGTTCAATGATCTAAATGATCAAAGTCCGTCTTCTTCATGTTCACTTCCTTCGCTCAAGCGGCACAGTCGGTTCGTCTCGCTACGGCAAAACTACAGTGGACACGATCATTTCAGTTGATCAAGAGTGATCCAAAACTGATCCTCTTCACCTTCAGAGGACTGTAAAGAAACAAATTTTCGCTGTCTGACATTTGTACAGCGAAAAACGTTGGCAAAATGACCATCACGCTAAAGGATTCCAAGGGAATTATAGCGTAAACAAACCAATGTGTCATACTATTTACGTAATTTACGTCATCACGCACGCCCACTCGCCCCCAGGCTCTCCAAAAATTGGAGCCACTTTTCAACCGAAGTGACGCATCTTCGAGGAGCTAAAAAACCGATTTTCTTTCTTTTCCTCGGGAAATGATTATTGTTTTCGTTCTTTGGACATAATAAACTAATGAAAAACGAAGGAAAAAAATTCATTTCATAGGCACGAGTTCAAGCCATATATAGTTTTTTCCTTTCGGTTTCATAAAAAAACTCGTTCGGGGCGGAACAATTAGAAAAAGGGAGAAGCCCTGTGAACGAGCTTGCGCAGGAGGCCATAAATATTGATGGACTCCTGGCTTGCGGCAACTTGCACTAAGATTTTGAAAGAAATGGCATATGATCTCTCTTCTAGTGACTATGTCACCAGATATGCCACACAGGCTAAGAATCTTAAAAAACGTCGGGCTGACAAAAATCAAATTTACGCCATCGCCAAGGAATCAGGCAAAATCCTACCATGCTGTGTACTCCAAAAGATCTCGGAATTTTTGCAAATGTAAATAATCAATTTGTCTTGATTTCCATTCGGTTATTTCCCCATTTCTGGAATCGTACGACTCAGTATCTCAATGTCTAGATTTTTAGGCCCCATTCACACTAATGCGTTTTTGAAAACCTCCGTTTTTGGTTCCCCGAAAACGGATAAAAAGATCTGCGTCCACACTAGCGTTTTCACATCGTTTTTGACCGTCCACACTAGGGGCTGAAAAACGATGATCCAAAGATGCGTTTTCATCGCCAGGCTCTGCTTGGACGTTTTTCTGTTCAATACGCATGCTCCAATAGCGTCAGCTATGCACCAATAGCATCAGTGATGAGTTGTGACGTAAGCGTTTTTGAAAAGCTCCGTTTTTGCTGTCCACGATCGATAGACCTGCGTTTTCAAAAGTCTCCACTTTGAAAAGCGTTTTCGAAAACCTCCGTTTTCATCGATTCATTCTCCGTTTTTGATCGTTTTAGTGTGGACGATCAGATTTTATTCGCTTCTACTAAAACAGTACTAAGGTAAAACAAGTGTGCTTTATTCATTGCTGTAACTGCTATGTACCTGATTTAAGTAACACGCGTAAGCGATCTCAAGCGTACGCAAATAGTTTTAGCTGCCGTAGTTGTTTTGGTCTGTTTTAAATCAAGTCCAGAATTTTTCATCGCTCTCTCTCAAGCGAACAAAAACAACTATAAAAATATTGGTTTTGTCTGTGGCACCCTGCACCCCAGGATCAGTGAATGGAATGTGCTTGATTTCCACGCCGATGGCGTAAACTTGCAAACGGCGGCCCGACGTTTTTATCTCGTGAACACGCGAAGCGTTGAACGAGATATAGTTTACGGGGATAATTATGCAAATTTTCATCCTTCTTTCGGCTGTAAACTTTTCTTGGTAATTCCGCTGACCAGTATACAAGGCTTGCGCATATATTTTTCCCGTTCCAGTCATCTGCCTTACCCATTGGGACTTGAGGAAGATATAGCTTTACAGCACCCGTAAACAGTAGAAAATCTCGCATGAAAACGGTATCGCTCGGTCTGGAGAAAACGAACCGAAACTCAGATGGAAGCTTTAACCTTCTTCACTCCATATATAGTATAGAATTTACCGAATAAACCAAAGTATTTCATGAACACGTTTCATGTGATCATAACTTAATCGGATGTTATTTATATAGCTGTACACAGGCTATTGGTTACATACAATTCAGCCTTTTCTGGTTTCCCTTTCGAGCAATTGATTAATTGAGCGATTGAGCAATTGGTCCTTACATTTGTCCTCCTCTGTTTTGAGTTTAGTAAAATGGCATTTCCATGTCAGAGAAAAATGGTTATGACGCTTTGTAGGAATCATAAGTAAAGCGCCTTATATGAAGTAAGTAAGAAATACTAGAAAATGTTTCTAAGAACTTATTGGAGGTATTTACAGTAGAAACTCTATACGTGAACGAGGGTAAAAACAGCTTTAAAGGGTATGGGTAAAGTCGTACACGAGCCACAGGTGACCCACACGAGCCACAGGTAACCCACACGGTCGGAGCTTAACCCGGTTTCTGTAGCATGAAGCAACTAGGAGCATTGCTACTCCACTATGACATCTCTTCTAAGTTTCCATTACTTATATCAGTTTACTGTGGTGTCATGTTGCATGTTTTTCTTATTTCTATTGCTTTGTTATTTTATACGGTTATTTACATTTACTTTGTCACTATAGTTTATGTTGTTATACATGTAGTATCATATTTTATCACCCGCCCCCTTTCAAATTTAAAATTGTAACGTCTTTTTGCCTTACGAGTCATTATCTGTAAGACCCTGAAGAAGAAAGGCTGTGCCTTTCGAAATATTGGATATTTAAGAGGGTCTCAATGGGGTTAACCGTTAGCCGTAAAACGGCCCAAAATTTAGTCGTTAGGCGTAAAATTGGAAAATTTTAACCGTTAGGCGTAAAAAATGTTAACCGTAAAAAATATATTCTAGCCACGATTTGTCATTAATTATAGTTACGTGAAAAAGTATTAAATTTAACGCTGTATAGGAACACATTTTTACTACTGATGAAGGCAGCATTGCAGAAACGTCTAGTTTCATTTTTAACACTTTTTACAGCGTTAAACTTGTCATTTTCCATCTCTTGTTAAGGAGGCTAGAAAGGGTTTTCAGTAGACTTGCCACAAGTCGACCTTGTTTTTTTTAGTCGAGTTTTATTCGATAAATTTGCGCGCGGAATTAAGTTAAGTCGCGAAAGGACGACCCTTCCAACGAAGAACCTAACTTATCGAAAATTAATAAAGGAAGGGACTTGTAGCAAGTCTAGGTTTTCAGCTGCGTGCGCGCGCGACGTGCATTCGTCATGCCTTGACGCACGCGTCAGCTGATTTTCCTATCAAAAAGTAGCACGCGCAGCTCACCGGAAATGAAAATACTGCGTAAAATCGCGCGAACCGGAAATAAATTGTGCATAAAATATTCCCCTTTATCTCGGAATTTTGTTCGATGACCTATCCTGATTTTATGTATGCAAGCAGTATTCGGTATTTCCTATCTTAAACAAAAGTATGAGAAAAAAACTATCTAGCGGATTTTTTTTCTTATCTGACAACAACCTTTTTAAAAATAACTTGAATTCCACTAGATAGATTTTTGTTATAGCGCCAAAAACAAAAGAAAATAAGTTGTGCTTTCCAAATTGAGAAAAATACTAATAGGTTACCAAATTAGTTTTAAGGATAATAAGCGAAAACTGGGTTTTAGAGGCTCTTCTCAGAGAGCTGTATTGTTGCCATGGTAATGGCTATGACGCCATAAGCACCCTTAAAGTATTGCCTGATAAAGGTGTGGTATTGATATCCAAGAGTTGTCCATATCACCGGTTGCGTTATCTTTTAATATATCATCATTTAGACACACTATTTTAGGCAAGAAACCCTTACGAGCCCGAGACTGTCATGTTGTTATGTGAGTTTTTGTCTTGTCCCAGAATGGTCCTAAGACCTTAAATGTGTTTTACAACAATGGAAATTAATTTTTAACTTTTAAAATAGAAACTAATTTCTTTTTAACACGATGGACTTCTGTTAACCGTAACGGGATGGAATTAACCGTTAGCCGTAAAAAGGCCAAAATTTTAACCGTTAACCGTAAAAGCCACCACCCCATTGAGACCCTCAATTTAAGTTTGTAAAATATTGCAAAACGAATGGTACCATGCAAAAGTACTGCTGAAGAGGTTTCATTTGAGGCTTGTTTTAAAATACGCAACGCAACGCAATATTACGCAATATACGCAACGCAATATACGCAATGTACGCAATATACACCCATGACAACATGCCCCATGATTTTGTCAACAGAATCAAAAGTTAGAACTATTTTCATGTCGCCATAATTGACTCTGGGAGTGAAAGGGTTAAGAACGAAGCATGATACAATGAGATGTATTGTTATTCAATGAGATAGAAATATGATTTCCATCTCATTAAACTAGTTTTCTGCAATCTTGCACCTTAGGCTACGTTCACACTTGGTGCCCGAGCACTAGTGCCTGGGCACTGGCACAAAATGGTGTTTGTTCAGACACTGGGTTCCCAAGATATCAACCTGTTCACATTCTAAATGTACCAGGGAATTGTGGGTACGCAAAGCAGTGGTTCGTGAGTAAAGTGACTCGGAACTAACGCAAAACGCATGCACACTGGGAACCGGTGCCATCATTTAGTGAGCCAGTACAAGGTCCCGAATTCTGACGTGTGTACTTGAGAAAAAATGTGTGTTCACGTTATTGCCCAGCGATAATCGTACTCGGGCACCGTGCTCGGGCACCAAGTGTGAACATAGCCTTAGTGGGATTTTCGGAAAGGTGAAAGCAGCTATTGAAATCAGAGATAAGTTTCCTTTCTCTAAAATGTTCTGCCGCTGAAACTTTGTTAGCTTTCACATGGTTTGCTTTATTGCACTAAAATGATATGGGAAAACAACAACGCTATACGCCACTTCTAAAAATACCATAATAATCTTTTATGTACAGGCTCAGCCTCACCGGGGTGTAATTATTCAAGTCTCCTCTGTTAGAATGGCACAATCGGGAATTCAGAGTACACGTAGGAACGTTAGGACGTAGCATTGTGTGTTCGTATACAAATGTACACTGTATGCAAATTGCCAAGAAGTTGAAGCATAGCACGTGCTCAAACCTGCACTTTAAAGAGTATTATGGTATTTTTCGAAGTGGCCTTTGCATTCCAAGCATTTTTCTAAACATTCCTCGTTGAATGCCCCTGAATTAGGGCTTAGTTGTATCCAGTATGACCAACATTAAGCTGATCTGGCCGCAGCTGATTTGCCTAATGCATTTAGTTGTATGTCGGAGTAAACGGGGGTCTTCTGTGCCTGCGAAAAATGAACACCCGACTTCACGACGGGACAGTTGCAGCAAAGTTCTTTCAAACTTCTTCGCGCTTCTCTGCTTCTCCAAAAATATATTACAGGATCCAAAAGAGCATTCATAAAAGCTGCTGACTCAGTAAAAGGAAAAATACCATGGATTAGAATATCTTCCCGCAAAGGCGAGAACGCCTGCACGATGTTTAAACAAAAGGAAGGCAAAAAACTTGCCACCTGAACCCCGATTATCAGACCAATGGTTTTAGACGACTTATGGTCATGGTTCATGGCTGATGAGCCGTATCCTGGAACGCCAACGTGTACGATATTTCCTCGTATTTCTTTGAATATCTTGAAGTAAATAACTAGCGTTGAAACAGTACTAGGCAGGAAAAAGCTTATTGTAAAGATGGTGCGAATCGTGTGCGAAACATTTGGAATAAGATGTAAATTTAACACCATCACAGACCAAAGCATCCAACACAATAAAACCACACATGATACTCGAGTTTTTGTTACAGCCACTTCGTACTTGAACGGGTGAAAAACGGCGAAGTATCGCTCAATGCTGATAATCAGCAACGTGAAAAACGACAATCCGTGGCACCACCAAGTAAACAAGTTATAAACAAAAAACAAAGAACAGGAATAGTCTCCAGTGGTTAACTTGTTGACCAAGTAAACAATGTTCGAGGTTTGAGTCAAGACGATCACGCACAGATCTGCGGCGAGCAGGTAAAGAACCGAAGTGTTGTAAACTGTTCTCAACTGTGGTTTCCTCAAAACAGTTATGAAAACCAAGACATTTGCTGATAACCCAACTGGCCACATAATACAGTTGATAACTGTGCTGAACAGCGTTGCTAATTGTATTTCCTCCGTTGGGTTGTATGGCACAGTGATTGAAGGGGAAATCAGTGGACAAATTTTAGTAGTGTTCGTAGCGCTCTCAAAGCTCAAATTCATCGTCCACAGGTAGCAGAAAACCCTCGTCACATAAACAAATTGTACTTTTTGCGAAATTTCAATCCAGGATAAAATTAATCTTTTGATGATTTGGATGTATTCAATTCAGGGATGTTAATTTAAATGTCTTTCAGGCGACGGAAATCACCAAAAAGGCAGGTGTTTTTATCTCACCGATATTAATTTTCTTTATTAATGTGTCCAACCTATGTAAATTTGTTATATTCGCAATTAAGATAATGGTCAAATAATGTTTTGAATTCAAGCCAACATTTGACACAGGTTTAATGAATTTTTTATTCTCTATTCTTCCGCGACAAATAAAATTATCAAGCGAAGCTGGAATATAGGGCAGCGCTATGAGTAACATTGAAGAGTCATTTAACCTGAATAGCATGTTCAATTTACTTAGATTTCTCTTATAGTCTCTTCACCCGTCCTTGGCTCTACTAATATCAGGCTGATGGGAAAGAGGAGTTTTATTATAGCTCATTCAACACACGTTTCAACATGAACTTATGAATCTGTAGCTAGTCATCACGGAAATCCTAAAGTGTGGTGCTCAGTTAAATTAATGCTGTTGTAATAATTCAGTGCTGTAAGTCGGCCCTAACATGTTGGTCTGCCAGTCCGTGGATAAAGCACTTAATTGTGACCATTCATGTGGTACTGTTTGTTTTTTATTAGATAATATGCAAAGTAAAAAAGCAAGCTATATTTTTTTCAGTTTGGCAATTTGGGCAGTCTTCATTAGTCTTGGGCAAATAAAAAATTCTCAATTTAATAAAGGTTAAAGTATGGACGATGCGATGATATATCCCAGCAATATTTCGCTTTATTAAAAAAACCTAATCACTTAGGCCAACTGCATGACTTAAATAAATTGCTAAAATAAATTGCGATGTGTTAACGCAGGATCCCATCAATATTGATGGGCTCCTGGTTAACGTTGAAACTTATAAATGGTCCTTGCTGGGGTTACCGTCATTTATAAACCAATCATACAATATAATGTTTTAAAATTTCTACTCAAAACTAAAGGCGAAAATTTGCTGAGGAGATCTTCCATGCAGATTAATTAAGAGGCCAAGTTAGACTGGATACTCGGTTGAATCATGATATTTTAAACCCATATAAACCCATATTTTTAACCCATATAAATATATGACTGGTGCGCTCGTCGTACCTTTCCGGGACACAGGCGGCCCAAGCTAACTATCAGATAACCAGGACGCGACCCTTGCTTTATGAATGATATTGTGTCACAAAGATTCGATTTATAAAGGTTTGTTTGGGAATGCAACGGTTTTGTTTCAAAGCTTAAAAATTTGAATGTTATGTGAATAAATTTGACTTACCCTGTTGCTGTGTTGTATTTTTTGTTGTTTGCCTGCTCCTCAGGGCGACTTAAGGTGATTCCTCAGTATTGCACTGCGCATCCTGTACTGCGCATAACACACGTAATTCGCAACATCGGCAGCATTAAAACATGGCTGTTTTTTTTGGCCGGAAACCTCATGACCAGGCATAAAAATGGGCGCTTCATGAATCATCAGTGAAAAAAAGAACTGAAATTTTGTTTCAAGATATAGAGAGAAAAAGAAAATCAAACGACAGTGTAAGCGCCTGCAAGGCCTGCAAGCTCGTTAGAAAATACGACTGTCTTTTTCTCTCTAACGTGCATGGTGACCTATATTTTTTATTGCATCATTTTGATCTTAAATTAATGCTTTTTAAGTTAAAAAAGTTAAAAAAAAATTCCTCGACAGGAAAAAAAGATATCGCTAAAAACGTTCTCCAATCAGTTACACGTGGGAGCAAATTGATGACCTTGAAAACATGGACGCGAGGAATGTTTTGAGTCCGTGCCATTTGAAGATGTGTGACTTTTTTATAACTTTTATTTCAAAGTGTTCCCATATGGTGGAGACTTTAACCTATCAAGTTTTTTTGAAGAATTGTAAACTTTGCTTTCACGGGTTACCGGGAAAAGAAACATGAACCGATCAAATAATGACGTGCGTGATCGGTATTGCTATAGGCATAAATGGGGCAACATTGGTCCATCATATCTCTTTACCGAGCATGGTGACCTATCTTTCTTATTGAATTTTTCGAAACAACTTATGATAGGGAACTGTTAGGGAAAATTTAAAAAAAATCGTTCGACAACTTTTATTTCTGAGGAATCGCCTTAACGCGATTTTGGCGAGTCATCGTTATTTGGGTGTTCCACTGTTAAGAAAAAGACTTTTTCTTAGCAGCAGAATACCCAATATCTGAGTTCCCCCCCCCCCCCTTCCCGGATTTTAAACCATTCTAAAGCATTAGTTAAAGGCACAGTATCACCTATTCGGCTTTGCGCTCGTTTGTTTTTGTTTTCAAATGACGAGCTCGCACGTGATTGGCTCTTTCGGGAATTGGGCGCGCAATGCATTTTGGGTGATACTGGGCCTTTAATGAGTGTACAGTGCGTTGAATATGAATGAACTCGATCCATTAAGAAAGGCCAACTGATTAAACAGTGTCTGTTTTAAACAAGTCGGTGCCATTAACATAAGATTACATTTTAAAACGTCGCTTTAACTACTGACGTGTGTGTGTGTTCTGTAGTAAACTTTTTCTGTGTTTTTAGATGAATCTTTCCATAACACCCCACGTGCCTCGCTTCAACGCGCCGCTGTCCAATCTTCTTTTACCCTAAAATGAAAAATTAATTAGCGACCGAGTATGAGTCTATAAAACAAGCATTGTACACTTACAAGTCACGCATGTCATACATGAACCGAGTATGTGGCCTAGTTTGCCACTTGCGAGTCTCTCGTACCTCAGTGGTTAGAGCATCCGACCGGTGTACGGAATCATCCGACCGGTGAACGGAATCATCCGACCGGTGTACGGAATCATCCGACCGGTGTACGGAATCATCCGACCGGTGTACGGAATCATCCGACCGGTGTACGGAATCATCCAACCGGTGTACGGAATCATCCGACCGGTGTACGGAATCATCCGACCGGTGTACGGAATCATCCGACCGGTGTACGGAATCATCCGACCGGTGTACGGAATCATCCGACCGGTGTACGGAATCATCCAACCGGTGTACGGAATCATCCGACCGGTGTACGGAATCATCCGACCGGTGTACGGAATCATCCAACCGGTGTACGGAATCATCCGACCGGTGTACGGAATCATCCAACCGGTGTACGGAATCATCCGACCGGTGTACGGAATCATCCGACCGGTGTACGGAATCATCCGACCGGTGTACGGTATCATTCGACCGGTGTACGGAATCATCCAACCGGTGAACGGAAGGTGATAGGTTCGATTCTTGTTGCGGACTCAGACTGTTTTCTTTGTCCCACGCTCCCCACGCTCGTGACGTGATAAACATTACATCTTTCTCGTTCCTTTACCGACCTTAACATTTATCATCTTTCTTTACTTATCAAGTCTTAATATGGTCTTAACTTTCCCATTATAACAGCCATAGCAGTGATTGTACACATTCAATGCAGTAAATCTTCACAAAACACACTTACTGAGCTTACATAAAGTCCGATACTATACTATTTCTTAAACTGAAATACATGACTGTCTTGGATAATATAATTTTCCTTGTCGGCAAACAAAACATTAACAAGTACTCAAATATAAAAAAGATACCCATTTTTTAACGCAAATTTCCTCTAATCAGGAGCTTCAACATATCACATGGAATGATAAGCCTGGTAAGCTCAGCGATTTCACCGATTTTACAGGGCCGGATCGAGGAGAGGAGAGGGATGGGGAGAGAGTCCTGGCGGCCCCTTCCTCCCCTTATCAAGGCCAAAAGTGTTTTTACAGTATGTAACATTTTCACTCCGCCACCCCATCCCCCCTCTTATTCACTACACCAACCCCCCCCCCCCCCCCCCCCCCCCCCCATATTCACTCCGCCGCTCCATTTTCTTTCTTCTGTCCCTTCTTTAAACCTCTCGAAATTTCATTCAAATTTAGGTTGAGTTAGATTCGTACCCAGTTGCACTATTTATTTCATTTTGGGGAGAGAGAATAATGGTGGATACTTGGGTGAATTGAGACGCGCGAGGAACGAAGGCTATGCAAATTTTCGTATTCTCGGTATCGAACTGGAACTAACTTGCAGTCGAGGCTCATATACAACTTTTGCGCCTCTTAACCGCCAGGGACTGAAGACGAGTTCTCAGGCTCCGGTGGCCGAGAAAGTCAGAGGACCCAGAGGGCTTTGGGGAAGCAAATGCAATCAAGAAAGCTAGAATCACTTGCCGCATAATAATCAGTCCGAAAGTACGTGCTGCTCGTCACATTTTAAGATAGGGCCACTTTGTAAGTCTTCTAATGCATGGCCATGCAAAAGAACAGAGAAAACTGAAGATCGAAGTTCAGTAACTATAGAGATCAAAAAGTAAGAACTACATTAGCCATTCAAGTTTCTTTCATCTTCTTGGTTGATTGGGCAGCTCTTACTTACTATTCATTTAAACTTTTATAGCTCGAGTCCGTTCTCGATATATTCGGAACGAAGAAATTGTTAAAGCAATATTCAAAGAGCTTGAGCGATATTCAGTTGTGTCAGTAGTGATATTGAGATCTCGTAATTGTCATAAAAGTTCCGTAAGTTGAGCGATTGCGATTAAGCAATGAGCAAATAAAAATATTATACTACATGCCGGAGTTTTACTTAGATCGCGCTGAGAAGTTTAAAATGTAAATTTACATTTCTATATAAATATATATATTTTTTGCACTTTAATTCGGTCGTTTATTGAGGTTCTTGATCAACTTTGCTGTCCCCCGAAATGCCTTGATTAAAAGATAAAAAAGAAACATATCAGCTGCGAGATAAATTATTTCCTTCTCCGCACCATGCGACATTTAAGAAGTCAACATAGCTCCTTGGAAACAGTGATTTAAATTTGCGTCATGGAAAATTGAGCGCGAGCCAAAATTCACTGCTGTCGGATAAGTACTTCATTTCATGATTATTTTAAATAGAAATATTTGTTTTTCTTTTCAAAACAATAAAATCGACATCAAGATATTTCCCTATCTACACACACCTAATGCAATAAAACCGACCTCCTCTGATGTAAACGTCACAGTTCGACGGGTGGTACATGTCAATTTATACTAGAGGAGATCCAACCAGTCATAAAATTATATATTTATATCGGACGTGATCAATTAGCATCACTGTAACTCTGACTGTCATAAAACTCAAAAGACAGCCGATTTCAATCTGCGCAGTGTTCCTGTCTGCGGTGCAATATGATTTCATTTTTGGAATAGGCATTCAGGTTTACTCGACGGTACACTTTTAGACATAAGATTGATGCACTGTCATTCAGAAAGAAACGCGTACGTGGAATAATTGTAAGGACGTTTTCCGCTCCGCGAGCTCCGCTAGTGTTTCGTTTTGTTCCTTAATAGATTAAACACAGCTTGGAAGTCAGAGGATAACAACTGATACCGAGTGCGATTTTTCAGAGCAGGGCTCATGACTTATCTCCACTGTTCAAGATACCAGGATTACGGTAAAGACCGGCGCCGTTGTCTTATCAAGTTTGGGGAACAATTGGCAAAGTGGTCAGTTGCAAATTGTCGACGCCAAACTAATGAACATATCGCTCAGTATAATCCACAAGATTCGACCGAGGACGTAACTGAGCGAGGACACCTGTTCTCTTGAGTTCTCAAATTTGAAGCAGTGTTTCGTGTGGTCGAAACGCAATTTGTAGTCACCCTCAGTTGAACTGAGTTTTCCGGATTGATTGAACAGCGCACGCAATACCCTAAAGGTTTCAGAGCAAATCAGTGTACACTATTGAGCAAAACGCTGAAACGTTGTGGAAAACAGGATAAAAGTGAAAATTAAAGTCCCAAGCCTAAGTTTGCTTTTCAAGCTTGGAGCAATTCATTTTGGTCATAATGAGCAACACAACACTGAATCAAACGACAGTTCACCTCTGCCCAAGTCTACCATTGGGGGTTAAAACTATGCCTTACACACCAAATGCTACGGCTCAAATCGTCACTTTAATAACATGCATCGTAAACGGAATTTCTTGTCCTGTGGCTGCAGTGGAAAATCTTCTAGTCTTCGCCGTAGTTTTACGAAATCGAAGTTTATGGACAGTGTTCAATACCTCTGTGCTGTGCCTGGCGTTCACAGATCTTCTGATCGCGATGTTTATCCAGCCCGCGTTCATTGCTTATCAGTCCGGCAAGTATATAAGCACTTTCGCGTGCATCCCGTATTTTATAAAAACCGTGTTCGAGTTCTGGTGCGTTGGATTGTCGTTTGTCACTCTTGCGCTCATAACGGCGGAGAGATACTTTGCGGTGTTCAGACCATTTCATTACCGAGCTTTGGTGACGCGTTTTCGCGTGATGTTCACGATTTTAGGCGGGTGGTTTGTGTGGACGGTTTTCAGCTTGAATTTGCGATTTTCCTCAAATGGAATGAACTTAAGAGCTTATTCGATTTTATCTTCCATCTTAATATCATTCACACTGATCGAAACTGTATTCGTTTATATTAAACTGTACAACATCAGCAAAATCAAAGAGTCTACAACAGTTAGTAACCATACAGATCAAGGGCGAAGAAGTGATATTAACACTCAAGAAGCTAAAAAGGCCAAAACAATTGTAATTATTACTGCAGCTTTCTTTCTCTGCTTCGCGCCAACTTTGTGCGCGTCTATTGTGCACCAGGCCGGCGTGGTCAAAGACGACGTCATGTTACACATGATTTATCCCTTGGCCGAGTGCGCACTCTTTCTAACTGCCCTGATCAACCCTATCATTTACATGTGGAGTAATACTTCTGTTCGAGACAGTTTAAAAGAGGTTATAAGGTACAAAAGGAAACCGTCTAGAACTGAAGTGACGGTCATGTAAACTCTACTTTCTACGACCCCCTGAAAGAAGCGACCCCAAAAGTAACGATCCCCCGATCGTAACGACCACAAAAGTAAATTGGATGAAGAAACAAGAGTGGACACCTGAGGAAAGACTGATCGCAGGAGCTGCTAATCGATTCACTCAAACCAGCTCACAATACAATCTAATAACGCTCAACAAAGAACCCTTAAGGCGGGACTCAACCTAAATTTAAATGAAATTTAAAGAGGTTTAAAGAAGGGATAGAAGAGCACCCTAGGTTGCTAGTGGACTAACTTGGTGTCCGTCTATTAATTATTAACTACAAATTCTTGAATTTTAAACTTCACCGGCTAAATCTTCAATATTTCTTATTTCTCTGAATTTTACAAATCCTTTGAGAAAAACTATTTCCTTCCAAAAAAATACCCAAAAATCACCTAAAAATTTACAAAACATCCCATAACATATATTCATAAGATGAGCATAGGGTGTTTGGATTGCTTGAAACGTGAACGCTGAGACATTTCTATTAAAGCCATGTTAAGGCGGGACTAAACCTAAACGCCATTTTTTCGCCACTTGACATGGCTTTAACCCTCGGACGTACACGCAAACTTATACCCCAACCGAGGTACAAGAGGGCGGGGGGGGGGGGGGGGGGGGTTGTTGCAACCCCCCCCCCCCTTGGGTTTTTGCGATGTTGTAATATTTCGGAAATATTTTACATCTAATAGATAGCCCGCGACGTGCTCTACAAGATATGGTAAATATTATGGGCTGGGGCGCTTCTGGGGGTCCGTGCGTCATCAAAATGGCCGCCAAGATGGCCGCCATCTTGGATTTTACTAAAAATTCAAATTTATCGGGAAAATGCGGAAATTGCAAATATTGTTTGCTAGAGTTGCAAAATAACATACAATTAAACATTTTGATGCTTTTGGTAGCATTTTCTATGTTTTTTTGCTGAAAAAAGGTGAAAAACATGCATTTTTCTTCAAAAATGGGTTGACCACATGTTACTTATGACGTCATATCTCGTTACTATAACAACCGGTTATCGCTAAACTTTACCAAAATGTGTCTCAAGGATAAATAAACAGCTACTAAAAACGGCATGTGCTAATCTTAAATGGTCTTGAAAATATCGGAGAAGCAATCCTAAAACTCTATGCTCATCCAGTGAATCTATGTTGTGGGGTGTTTTGTAAATTTTGGGGTGATGTTTGGGTATGTTTCGGAGGAGATAGTTTTTCTTGATGGATTGGTAAAATTAAGAGAAATAAGAAATATTGAAGATTTAGTGAAGTTTTAAAATTCGATAGAATTTGTAGTTAATAATTAATAAACGGACACCAAGTTAGTCCACTAGTAACCTGGGGTGCTCTTGCGTGGGTATCAACTGTCTGTTGGTGGTCTAAAAATCATTTTCTTTTTCCTATCCCTTCTTAAAACCTCTTCAAATTTCATTTAAATTTTGGTAGAGTCCTGCCTTAAGTGGCAGGAAAATGGCGTTCAGGTTAAGTCCCGCCGTATAACATATACTAAATAACAGATAGAGAAGTTAAGACTAAAAAGCATACTGACTTATCTGTTCAAAAATCCCTAAAAAATTATCTTTTATAATAAAATTTCTGTCAGTGTTTTCATCATCCGTCTCGATTTTTTTGCAAAGGGTCAATCAATCCATATCCATGGTACACGTTTTTGCCATCTGAAAGTAATAACTACCCTCCAAAAGGACGACTCCCGAAAGAAGCGACAGTTCAGGGCTTCTAAGTTCGAAATTACCGCGAGGATGGTTAATTACTTTAGGAACTTTACAGTAGTAGCAATAAGTCGTTTGTGGGCCCCAATTTCGGGCCCAAATTCGGGCCCCAAATTTGAAATTTGGGGCCCGAAATTTACCTGCACGTGCAGGTGTCTGTGAAATGTCTTTAATTCGCTCCATATTATTTTTCTCCACGCGAGGTGTATCATCTATGGCTGCAAACCTAAAATGCTGGCTTCGAGGGTAACCTAGCAATGACTTGCATGCACCCCAGCTAGGAGGAAAAGGGGTTGTGGTGGGGGAGAGGGTTGGGGAAGGAAAAGGAGCGATTCTCCTATCGCTCAGGTGATGGTACAGAAGTCACTAGCGAAGATAAATAGATCACAAAGTTCATTTAAAGACTCAGAAAACCGGAAAGGCTGTATATTATTGGAATGGAAATCATCTCTACCATTTTGTGCATTCAATAAAGTTCAATTTACAAAACGGTACTGGGCATGGGTGATTTTCCCGAGTCTCAAATCTAATCCGGAAGGCCAAGAACTACTATCCATTGTTCCGGGAGTCGGGGGGGGGGGGGGGGGGGGGGGGGGGGTACTCTCAACAAAGTTTTGTACAGGGGATGCTCCGCCCCGAGGACTAAACCCTTACCCTTTTATATCCACGGAAAACACCAAGCGTTACCCTTGACTGACGTTAACCAAACAATAACGTGCGTCTGTTTGAGAAATTTTAAAAGGCCCTTTTTATATACCTGAATGGCAGTTTTCCCAATCTTTTTCCATACTTAAACTCGTGAAATCCCTACCCTTTTATATACCTCCAGCCTAAAAAAGGTACCCCCTTCGGGCGGAGAATTCACGTATAGCCCATTATAGGGAGTACCCCCCCCCCCCTCCGGGATTTTCACCATGCCTCATATTCAATCCGGAAGGCCTCTCACAATCGACCATCCCACGCAGATTGGATTTACCGGATACACTTGTAATTAAGTGCTGCCTGTGTCATGCTCGCATAACTACTCTTGGAGTCATAAAAGCAAACAAACAAAAAACTGAACAGACAAACAAACAAAGGAAATTAACTTCCATCAAAATGTGGCGTGCAGCTAAAAATTGGCGGAAAAATCGGATATCGGTGTAATGAAACATGGTAAAGGAAATGTACCCTAGCGTATCAGCTAACAATTGTATTAAATAACAGTTAAATTGTTCTTGGTCGGCAGTGCATCATGGAACTGACATCCACGCCGGTGTGTCTGTCCAATGACCAGTTTGTTGCCTAGCTTTCCTAGTTCTTCTCAGTGAGCTAGGCATTTTAAAAATCACAAAATTTAACCCGCAAATATTTAGCCGGCCATTTTTGGGCGATTTTTGCCAAGTCCTAACCGCGCGAGAATGAAAAGGATTATACAGGAGTTTTATAGGAAATTTGTCTTGCCTTTTATATCCGGCAAAGGGAATTGTCAAGAGGCCTCAAACAAACTGTGACAAGCAATGATCTTTTTCACTCTCAGAGTGGCAATTTCGGGGACCGTCGTGCAGTTCTATCTTTTGAATCTAAATCCTACAGTGTGACCATTCAAATATAACTAGCTGAAACCCCTTTGTCAGTACTTTTGCATGGTACTATTTATTTTTTAATGTTTTATAAAATTAAATTTGGATTTTTTTCTTGAATTGTGGCACTCTTCTTCTTCTAAGCTAATCTGAACTTTTCAGTGTTTTGAAATAATCTATCGTAACAGATTTACCATTAAAACAAACGCAGACACACAATTTGAGTGAACTGAGGCTAAAGTGCTAAACTAAGAGTGGTGGTCATGGCAATTGTGCCACAAAATGACTGATTTTTCAAATGAAGCTTCGTTATCAGTTTAATTAATTTTCTTGGAAAGTGAAAATTGATTTTGGGGGGCCATGCATCGGCTATTGAGCAGAACTTTCAAAGTCAACCTTCGTTATTTTCTTTTTTTTGGAAATAAAAATTTATTTTGGGAATGCCATGTACACATCTGCATATACGTATCAGGAACCAGGATAATATTAAAGCTCCTGCAGGAACTTATTGATAGGCTACCTCATGTATGTGTAGTTTGGATATAGCCTGCAGTCACACTCGGAAAACACTCGCCTCGTCCGTACGCATCACATCCCTGGAAGAGTCCGTACGCGGGGCAGGGGAGGGGTACTCAACAAAGTTTTGTACAGGGATGCTCCGCCCCGAGGTCCAAACCCTTACCCTTTCATATACCGTTTTTGACAGAAAAGGTACCCCTTTCATTGAAAATGGTACCCCTTTCATATACCTTTCGTTGAAAATGGTACCCCTTTCATAAAGCCTTTGCGTGCGTCTGTTTGATATATTTTGAGAGGCCCTTTTTATAATACTTAAATTGCAGTTTTCCCTACTATGGTGGCCTAGAACTGCCATAAGGATTTTTGCTTTGTAATGGAGATTTTTACTTTAATTTTGAATTAATTTTTAAATTTTTAATTTAATTTCATAAAATTTATTTTTTTATTATAAAAAAAAAATATTCTTTTAATTTTTTGTCGATGATAAAAAAAATTATTTTTTTACTGAGACGGAAACAGCGAAACAATAATGAAATAAATCACAATGAAAAAAAAAAAGAAAAAACATTCTTTTTTTTGGAAAAAAAATTGTGGGCCCCTGTGAAAAAAAATTGTGGACCGCTGTGGCCTAAAACTGCCATACACCAAGATGCATTGCGCCACCTAGCATCATGCTCGTTCCAATATGGCAGCATAGGATCTGCAACGATGCATGGAAAGAAAACATCGAGCTAAAAGAAACGCTAATAGGCCATTTCCGAGTTCAAAGCGAGGTTAGGTGCGAAACCTTTCATATGAAAATGACTTTTCATTTGCATGTGAATGAAAACCCATTTTCATATGAAAGGTTGTGCACCTAGCCTCGCTTTGACAACGAGGCGTAACGTAACTCGGAAATGGCCTATTGAGTACGTTAAACAAGGTCTCCGACGTGAGGAAGTTCTTGACTTCATGGAACGAGATTTTGATGATTATGCATGGAGTATTAGAACCTTGGACAGACGCCTTTGCTCTTTTGAAATGGGAAAGTGCTGTTCTAATATCCCATAAGTTTATCATGACCATCAAGGGAATGTACCCAGTCGGTTCCCTTTGATATGAAGTGACCCTTCCGTTTCTTTTGTTTGAATTGTGGGGTCCTTTCTTCTAGCGCTGCTGGGTCTACATTATACATAACTGCGTGCACCAAATCACGCGGCACACACAAATCATGGACTTCTCGTAGTTTCTTCTGCATAGCACGATAGCCCAGCAGCTTTCCGGGAGCTTTCATTTCGTACTTCACTGCAGCTTCCACTTGGTCGACTGTTGCGCTACGATCGGTGAAACTAATTTCAAAATAGCGAAGGAGTCTGTCCAGGGTTCTAATACTCCATGCATAATGAGACCTTGTTTAACGTAATTAATTAGCGTTTCCTTTAGCTCGATGTTTTCCATGCATCGTTGCGGATCCTAGTAGCTGCCATATTGGAACGAGCATGATGCTAGGCGGCGCAATGCATCTTGGTCTATGGCAGTTTTAGGCCACAGCGGTCCACAATTTTTTTTTCACAGGGGTCCACAATTTTTTTTTTCACAGCGGTCCACAATTTTTTTTTCACAGGGGTCCACAATTTGTTTTCCAAAAAAAATAATGTTTTTTGTTTTTTTTTTCATTGTGATTTATTTCATTATTTTTTCGCTGTTTCCGTCTCAGTAGAAAAATAAAGTTTTTGATTTCCAGCCATAAAAAAAAAAAAAAAAATTTTTTATCATCGACAAAAAAAGAATATTTTTTTATAATAAAAAAAATAAATTTTATGAAATTAAATTAAAAATTTAAAAATTAATTCAAAATTAAAGTAAAAATCTCCATTACAAAGCAAAAATCCTTATGGCAGTTCTAGGCCACCATACCCTACCTTTTTATGCTTCAACTCGTGTTTTCGCTACCATTTCCTATTCATTGTGAAATCCCTACCCTTTCACATACTTCAACTCGTGAAATCCCGACCCTTTCATATACCTCCAGCCTCAAAAAGGTACCCCTTTCGGGCGGAGCATCCCCGTATAGTCCATTATAGGGAGTACCCCCCCCCCCCGGGAGTCCGTAGTCTTTGCGGCGGTTTTACGGGGGAGGCGTGGAGAATGTACCCGCAAATGAGCTTTTATTGTTAAAATGGATATAAAGGAAAGTTGTTGTTTTGAATGGTTTTCACAGAATACTAGCCCTTCAACAGCTGTTTCAATAGAATAAGAAAAAATAAAACCCCTGGGATTCTATATGGGGTCAGGAGCGCACCCATTGCGGAAAAACAAGCGCAGCTGTATCCAGTTCTTGTTGTTTTTCTAGCTCGCGTCGCATCCTGAAGATTATTAAATATCGAAATTGACTGGAGAGACAGGGGGCTATTGTCCTGTGATATTTGCTCTAATGTCTCTGCCATTTACTATACTATCTGCATAATTATGTCGTTATCGGAAAAATATCTTGTCAAGCCAATATAATGCACTGATCAGGCGTTGATTAGCCGGTGATTGAAACAATCGGCCTATAACAGTCGAGGTGTTGACACGCATTGTCCGGGGAACCAATCACGTGGCTCGCTTTATCAATCTATTTACATACATGCAAAACTGTGGTTCTAAAATCACCAACGAACATCATAGGTGTATTTGCTATCGCGAAGTTATCGTTGTGTGGACTGATGGTAATGTTTTGAAACCTACTTTAAAGGTTCGCTAAGTCTGAAACTGGATGAGCAAAGATTCACGAAGGACATGAGAAAGGCTCATGCTATGCAAACGCGGGAAGTCGTGTGTAGACAGATTTGCTACGAGTAGACGTCTTTTTATTGTACTAGTCGTTTCATCAGCAATCCTAACGTATGTTGTTTATGACAGTGCCTCCAGAAACAGGCGTTCCTCGAAGCTGACCCATCTGGGTAGTTTGACAAATTCTGACAACAAGTCCAGAATTTTGTCTGGAGGAGGAATAGTGTCGAATGGAAGGCAGCCGAAACAAGAACACGTGGTTTTTAAAGTGTCCTCGGATTTCAAAACAACATCCAATCCCGCTCTAACTTATCTTGGAGGGAAAAAAACTTCTTCAAAATCGAAAGACGGAAGAACCGACAAAAGAAAAAATCCGGAAAATGATGCTCAACGTGGTCAACAAACTTCCCACATCGAGGAAGCCTTTGCCTCGGGTGTTGACAAGAGAGGTAATAGTTCCATGTTCTATGAATCAAAAACAGTGCAGGGCGATCGGAAACATTTGATGAATTTCAGAAGTCAAGTTGAAGATGACGAAGATAGCGATGACACTGACATCGATTTTGAGGAGGGAAAGCAGAGAAAACGGCTGCCAAATGCTATTATCATCGGCGTGAAGAAAGGAGGAACACGAGCGCTTTTGGAAATTTTAAAAATTCACCCTGGCGTTCGAGCTTGCAGTAGCGAGGTGCATTTCTTCGATCGCGACGAAAATTACGAACAGGGGCTTGAATGGTACCGACAACAAATGCCAACTTCGTTAGCGAGTCAAATCACCATCGAGAAATCACCCAGTTATTTTGTTACTTCGAAAGTACCAGAACGAGTGTATCGAATGTCAAAGACTGTCAAACTCATTGCTATAGTTCGCGACCCTACTCATCGAGCTATATCAGATTATACTCAGTCATTGGAAAGAAAACCCGATAACCCGCCTTTTGAGGAAATGGTAATGGCTGATAGTGGAGAAATTGACGAAGGCTGGTCCAAACTTGAGATTGGTCGTTATGCTAAGCATCTCACGCGTTGGTTAGAATATTTCCCTTTAGACCAAATCCATTTCGTGAGCGGAGAAGAGTTGATCAAGCGGCCCGCGAAAGAGATAGAGCTCGTGGAACGATTTTTAAAATTGAAACCGTACATAACGGAGGACAATTTTTACTTCAACGAGAGCAAAGGATTTCCGTGTTTTGTAGGCAAAATCACAAGTAGCGGTTCCGTAAGCAAAGCGCACTGCATGGGCGAAACCAAGGGAAGGAAGCATCCTGCCGTCCGAGAAGACGTTCTAAAACGTTTACGGGAACATTTTCGTCCATTGAATGAGAAGTTTTATTCAATGGTGCGTCGTAATTTTCACTGGGTTTGACGAGAGGCTTATTAGATGAAGAAACTAAGATAATTTCGGTTTAAGAGGTGTTGAGGTATTTCTAGTTGAAGATTGTTTACTTTGCAAATGATATATTACACTCGCTTCACGCCATAGACAAACACCTTTAGACAGATTATGCAATTGGAGAATTCGTAATTTTAAACTTAGAACTTAACTTTAAAGTCTCAACAAAAGCTGCAATAGTTTTAGGAACCAGCCAATTTTGCAATTCAAATCGAATGCGTGCACTTTTTAATTGGAACTGACAGCTGGTCGTAAATAAGTAAATTAAACATCAGAAATTATTTATTTCATAACATTGCTATTTATTCACACATTTCCCCCATTTACGTAATTTCTCTTGGGGGGCAACGGAAGCACTGACATTATTGACTTGAGGGCAATAACAGGAAGTCTTACTGAATATTTATCAATGCGATCTTGAAACGCTTCGGGCGATCTGTATTAAGTCTTTTTCAATAGAAAACTAAAGAATAGTTTACTATAGGGAGGGGGGGGGGGGGGGGGGGGTAAGTTTGGTTTAGTTAATGAATTCAGTTTTTATTGTACAGTGGCAGATTTGGAAGAGGCTTGCCTCTTTGTTTAAAGAAGAGAGGGATGGAATTTTTTTTTGCCACTTTCTTGTGAGCATGACCTGATCTTGTTCTGCCACAGACTTTAGAACCCTTGCACACTGTTGATACATTTCAGAGTTTTTTACTTATCTCCTCTGGATATATAAAGCAAAACTGTGATGTAAGTCCACAGCTTATAATTCCAAATATGTTTATCCCACACTTACATGTATTAAGACATTAATACATGAAACACTTCAGGAATTATTTTCCCTTTTTACTGTAGTGTAGTGGATGCCATCCACTTCAATAGCTGAGAGAGATTTGAGAACAGTTGGAACTCACACCTCTCCCAACTAATTGACTTAATTATTGGCTATATTTATCTAGGAAATACCAAAAAATAGGAGCCAGACACATGATTTATCTCTAATGCATAATGCATCCTGATGAATATGGGGTCGGATACATTATTCTTCTGAGATGAATCCTAAATCTGTATTGTGTCTGATAAAGGCATAAAACATGCATGAATCATTTCAGAAGTTTGTCTCGGGCCCGAATATTCCATATTCAATATTCACTTGATGTACCATGTGTCTGAGACAAATTATTGTGTCTCAGATACATTATGCATCTTTAAAGGTAAATACAGCCATTAAATAACTCTTAGTGCACCAACAATCCATGAATGGGCAAAGTTTATTGAGTCTCTTCCCACTAAACTGCAACACCCAGGAATATTATGGCCACCTTCAGAGTGATGATTGTGTGACACAGAGACTATTTCAAATACATCACATGGTGCATTTGTCTGTAGCCCCCTGGGGGGGGGGGGGGGGTACTCTGTATATTTTTGGGTGGGGGTGTGCCGCTGGGACTCAGAAATCCTTTACCCTATACCAGACCATGTTCAGCTGATTTTGCAACCCTATACTAGACTAGACACCCGAAAATCCCTACCCTATCCCAGACTTGCTACTTTTAGAATTGTATCAGTATTAGTGCTTTTAATGAAAAATCATCTGTCAACAATGTTGCCACGATGATTTTATTTCCATTTAGGGAAGGCTCTCTCTTTTCGAGTTTCAATTTCTATTCTAGACTTCATACCACTCATTAGTTTTCCGGCAAATGATACCCTATTTTAGACGAAAACTGTCTGATTTCCATACCCTGTCCCAGACTAAACTGCTTGAAAACCATACCCTTCACTGTGGCACATACCCATGTAGCTTATATAAGAGTACCCCCCCCCCCCCCCCCCCCCCCTGGGTCTGTAGCACATAGTGGCATTTTTCCTTGACAGCTTAATTGCTGATCTCTATTGAAGTTTAAAAATGTGTATAAATAGGCAAATGTGTATAGAACTTAGTATTATAGCCTTTTCCCTTTTACTTTACAGTCTAAGGCAAATTTAGGGATGGACAGTAGCACATGCCAACTCACCTGGGCGTGTTTCAAATCTTCTTGGGCAAGTAAAAATTGTACTTAAATTTTGTTGGTGAAGTTCTGGAAATCACTCACCCAAATGGCCAGTGATGTCAAAATTAAGTTTCCAGCCCTGCAAATGTATGCATTTCTGACAAAATTATGACAGTGCTACTATAAAAAGATCGGAGCGATTTTAGAATACCCGTCCACTTATTTACATATCCCTAAACATTTTAAAGAACGAAGCATATGAAAACAAAAGGATCCATTCTTATTCAATGAGATGCAAATAAGTGCACAGGTATTCTACAGTTTAGCCAAAAGATCTATGAGAGGAAACTAGTGATCTTGACTTCACAGATCGATCTAGATAAAAGACACTATTTTCACCTTGTTGTACACACATTTGCTTTTATTTAAACTTGTTCTCACGTTAATACGTTAAAGAATGTTAAATGGAACGTTTATCAGTTTTATCTGCAGGGAGTTGAATGTCGTATTTAAAACACACTCTGAATGTTGCATACTGTTAGTTGAATGTGGAGGGAAATTTACTGTTTCAATATAATTATTTATAATATTGCACTAGGATATTTAAAGAAAGTCATTATTTTCATGGTATTCTTGTTAACAAAAATAAACTAATTTTGTATTGCACTGTATATAACAATAAATATTATTTTAAAAGGGATAAATATCTCTTTAAAAAGGTTTTTGATTTTGTGTGGACTATGTAATACTCTTGACTACGTTATTTTTCCCAGAATAATTTTGCACTCCCCCCCCCCCCCCCCCCCCCCCAAAAAAAAAAAGGAAAGCAGATGCACATTCAATGCAATATGCCGGATAATTTGTACAAAGTTGTGCAGTGAAACATCATCTTGATTTCACTAAGTCCAAGTTGCACTGCAAAATGGGATCTTGTAGCTTTCAGTGTTAGCAACTAGCCAGCAATACAGGTCTTTGCCTTAAACAAAGTTGCCAAATACCACTTTCACTGGGAGTTGTTCCCAGGCAGGGGTGGGGCTGGGTATGTGCCAATGTGTTAAAAGGATATGGTTTTCAAACAGTTTAGTCGCGTCTGGGATAGGGTATTGAAATCAAAGAGTTTTGGACTAGAAAAAGGGTATCATTTCCCAGTAAAATGATCAGTGATTGGTTTCATAGTCCCAGTGATGCATCACCACCAAAAAAATGTACAATGTACCTCCTGGGGAGTTGTTATGTTCCATGAAGGTAATTTTGGCACAAGCATGCTGTGCATTATAGTCACTTGATAGAAATCAATATTAGATTGAAATGGATGAAGAGAATGAAAAATAAACTAAAATATAATAATTTGCTAGGTATAGCCCAGGCATGCCTTTTTAATCCATTAGTCTGCATGTCAGCCATTTTGGGGGTCACAACTGAATGAAATTGTATAATCCTTTGAAAATAAAACTCTATTTTTCTGCAAACGATTTCTATTGTTTCTGAACGGTCACCAACATGGCTGCCGCGCAAATAACGTGTTCACAATTCAAGTCAATATCGAACCTGTTTATGAGGTGTTTCTCCCGGGTGTTTGTTGGTTTTGCCTGTTTCCGTTTTCTGGGGCATGAGAGAACCTCATTCCAATTTTCCTGAATCTCTTCGGTCATTTCGTCTGCCCGGTTAAGTGGAAAGGAAGCTCAGTCAGTCAGAGATAGAAAAATCAAAATTACCTGCCATAACAAAATGCCTTGATAGACAGCTTTTAAAAAATAGATTCATATGACTGGGCATGTAGTATTTTGCGAAATCTCCGCGCAACAAAATTCTAAGGCTGCGTTTTTTTGGGAGAATCCGAAATTGGATTTGTGATCTCGGATCATATCTATTGGATTTTTCATGACCAAAAAAACGAAAAATCCTAAAACGGATCATTTAATGTAAAAGAACCGTTGGTATGCAAATGAAGCTATTTTGACTCGCTTGTGTTTATCAGCCTGCCCGACAAATAGTTTTCAAACTATAAGCAATAAAATCTTACCTGAATTGCCCATGATATTAAATCGTGAAAGAAACAAAACAGCGACCGGAACGAGTAAATTTGCACGAAAGACCGCTTGTCAGATGTACTTTTTTCGAATCCATTCCCAAAAAAACGCTCAGATCACGAATTTGGATTTGATCCGAAGAATCCACCCTGAGTGTGGATTTTATGGATTCATGATCCGTTTTTGGATTTGCCCAAAAAAACGCAAAATCCGTTTTTGGATTCAGAAATCCGGATTTGGATTTTCCCAAAAAAACGCACCCTTTTTTTTTTAGCTTCTTCGCTTTTCTAGATGCTCGCCTATCGCGCCCTCGGGACCACTCGCCCCAGGCCCTCTCTAACACGTCACTGTGCACGTGTTTCTCACTGCGCTCGCGGCCATGATCGGGAAAATGGCGGACGAGAAAGAATTTGATGAAAAGGCTGGCAATAGCTATTCAGAAGAAGAAGAAGACGACGAGGAAGACATTGCCAACGAAAGAGACATTACAGAGGAAGATGAAGCGGAGTTCGATGATCCAGAAGATTTTGTTGATGATATAACAGACGAAGGTAAATTCTCAAATGTTCAACACGTTGGGTTTCGAGTCGACAATAGTTGATCTGATAGCTTTCGGCAGGGTCTAGGATTTTGAGTAATCTGTTCAGCCGAGAAGGCAAAAAGGAAATTGTATGGTTGAAAAGTGTTCTTTGCTTTCTCCCGTATTAGCTTAGTCTACCGCGTGGTGGTAAAATTTGTTAATTAGTCGGATCTACTGACCGGTTTCATTATTCTCTCGGCTTTTATTGGAATTCAAAAGAACTGAAATAATTCTTCTAGGTGACTCAGTTTAATCAAGATATTTTTGAAATTTATATCCTTGTGGTTTCTTTTTTTTACCTTGTACTCGAATATGAAGATTATTTCTATTGACTGTAATTTTAATACCTCATATATATTTAATTTCTTACTGTCCATTTCAACAGAGCCGGTAGCTTGGTACATTCAATATTTATTCAAAGGGGACAGACTTCAAATAAATGTGGCTTCTAAACATATCTGAATTTCGTAACTTTTCATCAGTAGGATGCCTAAAATGTGTGCAATTCCACAATTGGTTTCGGCTCCATAAATCCTATACCAATTGCAGAACATTTTAGGAGGAGCCACCCACAGTGTGAGCACAGTTACTGACAAGACATATTACTGTTAAAAAGTGTAATATGTGTATAAAGTGTAACATTACAGTTACTGACAAGACATATTATTTATAGCTGTTAATCATTTTTGCAATTTCTTCTGAACCTTTTATCCTACGGAATACAAAATTATTCCGTGTTAATAAAAAGTAATGTCAATTACTCATAACAACAACAACAATAACAATACTTTATTTAAAGTGGCGCATACTCTTAGCTATACGGATCAGTTAAAAAACTTTACCAGCTAATTCACAGGTATGCCACTATGAATAAAATTATTAAGACAATATAAAAACTATTTACAATTAAATTAAATCATCACAATTAAATGAAATCATCACACGATCATGAAAATGTACATTCTCCCAAAAAAGAGTTGTTTAGTTTTACAAGAAATTAACTTGCAATAATGAAACGGCGATTTTTTGTGCAATTTTTCTCGCAATTTTCAGTGCAATTTTTGTCACTCACAAGTTGCATCTTTAAATCGTATATGTAAACTATCAGCGATTTGGGAGCGATTTGTCGTGTGATATTGCAAAGGTTTCGAACATGGCAACTTGGCGACGATTTTTGGGAAATCACAGTAAATCAAAGCAAATGTTGCACCCGAATCACACAGAAACCACCGCTAGTTTACACTTGTTATAAAATTTGCATTGGAGAGCACGACAAAAATCGCTTCAAAAATCACATGTGTCATAGGTCTTAATTGTCTGCTTAGAGGAGTGTGTCTGCTTACTAGAGGGTACTAGTAGTGGCAGATCAAGTGGAGGGGACCAAGATCCCCCATAATTTGACATTATTTTATTGCATTCTGGACCATCCCCCACCCCCTCCTAGGAGCAGGGGCCCGTTGCTTGAAAATCCCAATAACTTTCCGAGTCTAGGACTATATTTTAAAATCTGAATCTATAGGATGGTTTTTTTTAGCCCTCAAACCAACCTAACTTGTTACAGCAACTTAGAATTTTATTGCTTATCGTTCAAAACCAACAAAATTGAAAAATGTATAAAACACACAAATTTGCTCACATAAAATAGCTTTCCATGCCCAAAAAGTTATTGGGACTTTTGAGAAACAGGCCCCAGCTCTGGATCTGCAACTGTAAAAGTGCAGTGTTTGGGACTGGGACCTATGTAGTCAGGGACTACGTATCCCTGCAGGAAGTCAAGTGTCTTACAGCAGGTGTTTTTTGTAATGGAGATGTTGTGGTTCAAATTTTTCTTTGGTTTGAAAATTTTTAAACCAGTTTAATTTTTAGTTCTCTTTGTCTCAAATTCATTATCATATTCTGAGACAAAGGAAAATAAAAATCAAACTGGTTTGAAAATTTCCAAACCAAAGAAAAATTTAAACCACAACAGAGACACTAAATCCAAAAAACATCAATGTCCATCGTGAATTTGAGCATGTGCAGGTTTCCATAGGCCTATTCAGTTATAAAAAAATAAAATGAACCCTGCAAAATTTAGATGAAATAAAAAAGTCAATCCAAAACATTTTTGTTTGAACATGAAATCCCTTTTCTGAGACCAGAGCTACATTTAGTATTAACATGTACAAACATGACTTTTTTTGCTTAGTTTCTTTTGGCTTACAACTGTATACACCAAGCAGTAACTTTGTTTGATCTTATGTACAATGTAACCAAGGATCCATTGTTATACATTGTATGTTGCAGGTAAAATCTGGTCTACATGTAAGGTTAGAACAGTATTCAATCTAGGTGACTTGTGTAACTTATATTCAATCTAAATGTAAGCTTACCCTTACCTCAGAACAAAGCTAACTCTAACTCAAAACTAACCCCAGCTAACTCTAACACAAAACTAAGCCTACAAACTGTAGCTAACTCTAACAAAAAGCTAACTGTGGCTAACTCTAACACAAAGCTAACCAGCACACCACTGGCCATATGTTTTATTGCGCTGGGGGTGACAGTAGCTTTGTGCTAGGGTCAAGGTTGAATACTGGGTACACATTAATTTTTTAACTTATATTGAAAACTGATTCACCCTGAGAATGAATTTTACCTGCAGCATACATGTATGCACCTCATTGAAAATAAAAACACTGTTTATAAAAAGGATCTTAATGTAACTATGACCCCACATGTGGTTATCTTAGAACCTCTTGTCAGTAAAGATTTACTTCTCATGCAGGTAGAGTTCCACTGTCCTATTATTCTTGGTTTATTAGACTCCCAGCAATGTTTTTTTAATAAGTGGGGTTAGTTTCTAGAGAAACTGTGGTGCTGCGTCGGTGGGGGGATGAAACACGAGAATTTAGTTTTATCGACTGAGTCGATAAGGTAAATTGACCACCGTAAAAAGATTCAAATAGCTGACGTTTCGAGCGCTAGCCCTTCGTCGGAGCGAATCAAGGAATTGTGGGTAGTGTGTGGTTTTATATAGTAAGCGGTGGAGCTACGCTATTGGTGGAAATTTGGTGACGTGAAAAACAAATGTAGATTAGTTGAATGAAAAGCGTTCGTTGATTCCGTGGGGTTTGAGAGTGCCGATTTGAAAGATGATTTTTTGTTCTAGGTTTTTACGGCTTTCTGTGTTACCCTGGTGTAGGGAAAGGCCGCAGATTGTCATGTGTTGTTTAGAATGGTTAGTAAGATTAAAATGGCGCGCGACTGGTTTGGATGCGTCTTTGTCATTTTTTTCAACGTCTCGGAGATGTTCACGAAAACGGTCGCCCAGTCTTCTCCCTGTTTCGCCAATGTATATCTTTTTGCAAAAAGTACATGTTATGCAGTAGATAACATTTACGGAGGTGCATGTAAAACGATCAGTGATTTTAATAGATCGTTTGGGTCCTGTTATTTTGTCCGCGTTGTGAATGAAAGGACAAGTGTTACATCGTGTGCGTGTGCATTTGAAAGTTCCCGGTACATCGTCAGATTTCAGTGCGCTCGTAACTAGAAAGTTGCCAATGTTTTTGTCACGTTTGAATGAAATTAGTGGGGGTTGTGAAAAAATTCTGCCTGTTTCGGGGTCGTTTTGGAGTAATTTGAAATTTTTTAAAATGATGCTTTTGACTGTGTTGTTGTGTGGGTGGAAAGTGAGGGTGAATGGAATTCTCTCGTTCTCTTCCTTCTGTGGCGTTTGTAGTGCTGATTGTCTGTCGATCTGTTGTGCACGTTGTTGGCCCGTATTAACAACAGAGTCAGGGTACCCACGTTTCTTGAAAAACTGGCACATTTCTTCTGATTTGTTGGAAAAATCAGAGTCATCACTACATAGACGTCGAAGTCTGAGAAATTGAGAATACGGAATGGCGTTTTTAACGTGCGATGGATGTGAGGATGAATGTAACAGATAACTGTGGGAATCTGTAGGTTTGTAGTGCACACTTGTGGATAAACTGTTACCGTTGATTGAAATATTAATGTCAAGAAAAGCGACTGAGGTTTCGGAAATTTCCCAGGTATATTTTAGAGCGGGATGAAAAGTATTGACAGAAGTTATGAATTGATTAAGTTCCTCTTTACTGGAAGAGGTAGCGCCAATGCAATCATCGATGTAGCGGCCGTAGAGTTCGGGTTTGGTTCCGTGGTACTGATTAAAAAATTTGTCTTCGATGTGGCCTACAAAAAGGTTAGCGTAGCTTGGTCCCATTTTGGTGCCCATGGCGACTCCATTTACTTGTTTGTAGTAGTTTTGGGAAAATGAAAAACAGTTAAGTGTCAAAACTAATTCGGCTAAGCGGAGCAGTGTTTCTGAGCTTGGGTTTTGAATGGAGCGCTGGTCGAAAAAATATTTTAGTGCTTGAAGTCCTTCGTCATTGGGGATGACGGTATATAAAGAGGTAATGTCCATAGTGAAAATTAATTTGTTTTCGCTGGGAAAACTGAAATCCCGGAAAATTTCGAGTGCGTGATTGGTGTCCTTAATGTACGAGGGTAGTGATTTGACAATGGGGGCCATGATTTTGTCTAAATAGCTAGAAATTAGTTCGGTAGGACAGCTACAAGCGGAAACAATTGGTCGGCCCGGATTGTTTGGTTTATGAATTTTAGGTTTGAAATAAACGCGTGAGGTTCTAGGAGTAGTGATGATGAGATTGTTGGCGGTAACTGGTAATTGTTGTTTAGTAATGAGGTCTTGGATAGTTTCTTTGACAATTTTTTGGTTGGTAGAAGTGAGATCTTTATCAACTTTGGCATAGAAAGCGGTGTCAGAAAGTTGCCGAAAAGCCTCTTGTCGGTAAAGGTCGGTCCGCCAAACAACTACCGCCCCGCCTTTGTCGGCCGCTTTGATAACAATGTCGCGTCGTTTGCTAAGACTTTTGAGCGCTGCCCATTCTCCTGTTGAAAGGTTTGAAATTTTGGTGTGGCGGTTAAATTTAAGTTTTTGGACATCGTGACGACATTTTTTGACGAAAAAATCTAGAGAAGAAAACTGGCCCTCTGGGGGAGTCCATTTTGATTTGCGAACGTTGAGTGTTTCAAAAACATCTTTTTCCGAGGTGTTAGAATTGTCTTCTTTGTCGTGGAAAAAAGCTCTTAATTGCACGCGGCGAAGGAATTTTTCAACATCTTGTTTGACTGAAAATTCGTCGGTTTGTTTCGCTATAGGAACAAAGTTTAAACCTTTACTAAGAACAGACCTCTCTGGGTTAGAAAGCGGCAAATTTTCCGGAATGGTAACGACGCCATTGTGACTATCGAATGAATGGTCGCCGGATAATTGAGGACCTATTAACTGTTCAAGTTTTTGGGTCTTGATTTGGTTAAGGCTGTTGAACAGTTTAGCATTGAGTTCTTGAATTTTAGCGCGAATTGATTTTACTAAGACAGCTGGACAAATTTTGGAAAGTTCGGAACGGTATTGGATAATTTCCTTTTCGAGATTGTTACGTTTAAGGCACATAGCTCTGATGGTGATCCTCATAATATTACGCGAGAAAGAATTTTGGGCATGGTGAATTTCGTGAAAATATTGTTGATTGGAATCAGAGAATGTAGAAGCGTGAAAATTTGAACGAAACCCTTTAGGAATGACTTTGGATATTTCTTACTCAACAGCTTTCTCACCGAACGAACCGAAGACAACGATGCCTAACCTCAAGACACTCACCAAGGAGCTACGCCAGGAAATCGTAAGTTATCTTATTCCTTTTCCCCCCATTTCCACTAATTTAGCCTTTCGTTTAGCCACTCACATCTTTACCAAAACTAGGTTTTGTAGTCACATCAATTTCATCGGCCGTTGCCTCCAATCCAAAGTCATTCCTAAAGGGTTTCGTTCAAATTTTCACGCTTCTACATTCTCTGATTCCAATCAACAATATTTTCACGAAATTCACCATGCCCAAAATTCTTTCTCGCGTAATATTATGAGGATCACCATCAGAGCTATGTGCCTTAAACGTAACAATCTCGAAAAGGAAATTATCCAATACCGTTCCGAACTTTCCAAAATTTGTCCAGCTGTCTTAGTAAAATCAATTCGCGCTAAAATTCAAGAACTCAATGCTAAACTGTTCAACAGCCTTAACCAAATCAAGACCCAAAAACTTGAACAGTTAATAGGTCCTCAATTATCCGGCGACCATTCATTCGATAGTCACAATGGCGTCGTTACCATTCCGGAAAATTTGCCGCTTTCTAACCCAGAGAGGTCTGTTCTTAGTAAAGGTTTAAACTTTGTTCCTATAGCGAAACAAACCGACGAATTTTCAGTCAAACAAGATGTTGAAAAATTCCTTCGCCGCGTGCAATTAAGAGCTTTTTTCCACGACAAAGAAGACAATTCTAACACCTCGGAAAAAGATGTTTTTGAAACACTCAACGTTCGCAAATCAAAATGGACTCCCCCAGAGGGCCAGTTTTCTTCTCTAGATTTTTTCGTCAAAAAATGTCGTCACGATGTCCAAAAACTTAAATTTAACCGCCACACCAAAATTTCAAACCTTTCAACAGGAGAATGGGCAGCGCTCAAAAGTCTTAGCAAACGACGCGACATTGTTATCAAAGCGGCCGACAAAGGCGGGGCGGTAGTTGTTTGGCGGACCGACCTTTACCGACAAGAGGCTTTTCGGCAACTTTCTGACACCGCTTTCTATGCCAAAGTTGATAAAGATCTCACTTCTACCAACCAAAAAATTGTCAAAGAAACTATCCAAGACCTCATTACTAAACAACAATTACCAGTTACCGCCAACAATCTCATCATCACTACTCCTAGAACCTCACGCGTTTATTTCAAACCTAAAATTCATAAACCAAACAATCCGGGCCGACCAATTGTTTCCGCTTGTAGCTGTCCTACCGAACTAATTTCTAGCTATTTAGACAAAATCATGGCCCCCATTGTCAAATCACTACCCTCGTACATTAAGGACACCAATCACGCACTCGAAATTTTCCGGGATTTCAGTTTTCCCAGCGAAAACAAATTAATTTTCACTATGGACATTACCTCTTTATATACCGTCATCCCCAATGACGAAGGACTTCAAGCACTAAAATATTTTTTCGACCAGCGCTCCATTCAAAACCCAAGCTCAGAAACACTGCTCCGCTTAGCCGAATTAGTTTTGACACTTAACTGTTTTTCATTTTCCCAAAACTACTACAAACAAGTAAATGGAGTCGCCATGGGCACCAAAATGGGACCAAGCTACGCTAACCTTTTTGTAGGCCACATCGAAGACAAATTTTTTAATCAGTACCACGGAACCAAACCCGAACTCTACGGCCGCTACATCGATGATTGCATTGGCGCTACCTCTTCCAGTAAAGAGGAACTTAATCAATTCATAACTTCTGTCAATACTTTTCATCCCGCTCTAAAATATACCTGGGAAATTTCCGAAACCTCAGTCGCTTTTCTTGACATTAATATTTCAATCAACGGTAACAGTTTATCCACAAGTGTGCACTACAAACCTACAGATTCCCACAGTTATCTGTTACATTCATCCTCACATCCATCGCACGTTAAAAACGCCATTCCGTATTCTCAATTTCTCAGACTTCGACGTCTATGTAGTGATGACTCTGATTTTTCCAACAAATCAGAAGAAATGTGCCAGTTTTTCAAGAAACGTGGGTACCCTGACTCTGTTGTTAATACGGGCCAACAACGTGCACAACAGATCGACAGACAATCAGCACTACAAACGCCACAGAAGGAAGAGAACGAGAGAATTCCATTCACCCTCACTTTCCACCCACACAACAACACAGTCAAAAGCATCATTTTAAAAAATTTCAAATTACTCCAAAACGACCCCGAAACAGGCAGAATTTTTTCACAACCCCCACTAATTTCATTCAAACGTGACAAAAACATTGGCAACTTTCTAGTTACGAGCGCACTGAAATCTGACGATGTACCGGGAACTTTCAAATGCACACGCACACGATGTAACACTTGTCCTTTCATTCACAACGCGGACAAAATAACAGGACCCAAACGATCTATTAAAATCACTGATCGTTTTACATGCACCTCCGTAAATGTTATCTACTGCATAACATGTACTTTTTGCAAAAAGATATACATTGGCGAAACAGGGAGAAGACTGGGCGACCGTTTTCGTGAACATCTCCGAGACGTTGAAAAAAATGACAAAGACGCATCCAAACCAGTCGCGCGCCATTTTAATCTTACTAACCATTCTAAACAACACATGACAATCTGCGGCCTTTCCCTACACCAGGGTAACACAGAAAGCCGTAAAAACCTAGAACAAAAAATCATCTTTCAAATCGGCACTCTCAAACCCCACGGAATCAACGAACGCTTTTCATTCAACTAATCTACATTTGTTTTTCACGTCACCAAATTTCCACCAATAGCGTAGCTCCACCGCTTACTATATAAAACCACACACTACCCACAATTCCTTGATTCGCTCCGACGAAGGGCTAGCGCTCGAAACGTCAGCTATTTGAATCTTTTTACGGTGGTCAATTTACCTTATCGACTCAGTCGATAAAACTAAATTCTCGTTTTTTTAATAAGGTCTACCAGAGGAACCAGTCCAATTATATGTTCAGATTTTTTCGTTAATACTATTTGCAAACAATTGACAACAGATTAAGTATTGTTCCACATAAGAACGATAGCAAACTTCATCGTTCTGCGGCATTAGCTCTTTCCCACATAGAATAATTTATCTTTGATTTCAAGAATAGAGGAGGAGCTGATGGTTAATAATATTATATTTCGTTATAAAAATAAAGAAAATCCATTTGCGTCAAATAAATTTTAGGAAATGTTCGTGCTTAACCAATCAGAATAGCAGAAGACAATAGCTAATAATTTTGCTTCTTTGATGAAGTTCCCCAAATACAATTTCTTTTAAAAATTGTATGTTGTGCGATTGGGTTTCAAATTACTTGAAACCTTAAAAAAAAATAGACAAAATGCACCTTGAACCTTAACTTTTTAGCAGTTTTTGAGTCTAGGCCAATGAGATCACTAGTTGTAACAATGAAAAATCTTGACATTCCATCATGTTTGACATTCCATTGCCGTTCAGCGCTATCCTTTTCATGCAGATCATTACTTAAAAAACAAGAATATTGTGACAAAAGAAATAGACAACGTAATAAACTTTCAGAAGCCGCTTTCAAAGAAGTGAATACTGTGATTAACCTAAAAAAAACTTTTACAGAAGAGACTAATGTGATAAATTTGAAGAAACTACTTTTTAAAAAGAGAATTTACCTTTTAACAGACTTTAAGAAACCCCTTTAAAAGGAACAGTACTGTGATAAAGTGGAACTACTTTTAAAGAATATAATATTGTTATGATATACTTAAAAATAAACTGTTTTAAAGGAGGGGCTATGTGGCCATTTTTAGCATAACTTTGAAAAGCCAAGACATATTTGAAGCAAAGAAAACCTTATAAAATAATGGTCCGGTTGTGTTATTTGCTGCAGATGGCCAGGATGGAAATGACTTGAAAAATTTAGGGTAAAGTTCTCAAGTTCTTTCCATGACTTTAAAAAATAGATAAAAAATGGTTTAGTAGTTTTGTTCCACTTTCCTATATAATATTATTAAGTAATGCTTCACATAAGAACTATAGTAAACTTCATTGTTCTACGGCAATGGCCCTTTCCCACATAGAATATCTTTGATTTTAAAAATAGAGGAGGGGCTGATGGTTCATAATTATATTTCATTATAAAAATACAGAAAATCCATTTGCGTCAAATATATTTTAGGAAATGTTCCTGCTTAACCAATCAGAATAGCAGAAGACAATAGCTACTAATTTTGCTTCTTTGATGAAGTTCCCCAAATACAACATCTTTTAAAAATTGCATGTTGTGCGATTGGGTCTCAAAATACTTGAAACCTTAAAAAAATTAGACTTTATGCACCTTGAACCTAAACTTTTTAGCGGTTTTTGATTCTAGGCCAATGAGATCACTAGTTGTAACAATAAAAATAGTTGACATTCCATCGTGCATTGCCGTTCAGCGCTATCCTTCCTATGCGGATCATTACTTAATATACTGTACATTTATCTTCCTTTCAATGTTCAAATATAATTTTGTGCAAGGTATATGTATTAACCAATATTTTTACACAGTTTTACCAAAAAAACATCAAAATTCTCTATTCAGAACTCTTGGGGGACATCTTAGCAGAGAAGCCAAAGGAGGTTCTTGGGACAGAATGCATCATAGTTGTGGATAATGTTCCAACCATCCCACCAGACAGGCTGGATAAGCTGAAAAATGTCATCAGAAAGGTGTTCTCCAAGTTTGGAAAGATTGTTACTGAACATTATCCTCAGGATGACAAGGGGCACACAAAAGGGTGAGGAAGATATAATTATAATACTAAACATTTAGGGATATATTGTGTAGCATCCTTAACCCTTTGAACCCTAACGTATCAACATGCATATTCTCTATACTGTTCTCCATACATTTCCTATGATACTAATGAGGAGAATTTGTTTGACAATCAAGACCTTTTTTTACTTAGTGATCATTTTCTTTACTCTCGTGACCTTTATGTTTGGTTAAGCAGTGATCATCTAAGGAGAAATTAGATGCTAGTCACTCTTAGGGGTTAAAGGATAAACCCCTTTAACTCCCAAGAGTTCCAAAAATCAAAATTCAAGAAAAATCCCAAATTTCTCTTTGTAAAATGTTGAAAAAGAAATGGTACCATGCAAAAGTACTGCCCAAGGCTGAGTTTCATTTGAATGGTCACACCATAGGATTTTGTTGACAGACTTAATGTGAGTGAAAGAGTTCAAAAATACATTAATATTTTATCATTCGACTGTGACATCATTTTACCTTACAAGGGAAAGAAACACGCAAACTATCCAAGCGTATTAAGGCCCAGCCAAACAAACGCAACATGCAACATTGTTGCGCTCAACGTGTTAACACGCATTTGGTTGCCTTTTGCAACATGTTGGATGGTGCTGGATCAAATTTGACCATTTTCAAACTTAATCCAACACCATCCAACATGTTGCAACATGTTGCGCGCGTTTGGCCAGCTCCTTTACAACACGATCCAACAATGTTGCAAGATGTTGCGTTGAAATGTTGCGTTCGTTTGGTCAGGCCTTTATTGTCATATTACACCTTAGCATCCCGGTTTCAAGACACAAGATATTAGAAATACAAGAATTTTAGTCGAATAATAAATCCCTTATTCGATGGTTTAGCAGATGATACATGTGGACATTTTACTCATTGCTCGCATTTTTCTGGCCCCTGCGGGGCTCGGAAAATACTACATGTATACAACTTGTAAAATATCTGCGCATTTTATCTGTTAAACCATCAAGTTAGGTGTATGTACTGTATGTGGTCATTTTCGAGTGATGCTCCATATACTAAGTCTATTGTGTTGTGTTGTTGTTCTTTATATACCAAGTCTATTTGTTGTTGTCATTTTATTTTGTTCCTTGTGATGTAACGTGGGACTTTGTACATGTATATGGTGCACTATGCTATAGTTTTTCCCTTTCCTGTAATTCTTCAAACTCTTGTATTATTTTTTTACTGCTACAGTGTACAGTTCCACAACTAGTCGAGGAGGAATCTTATCAGTTACCTTTAATGGCAAACCATGTGTATTTGAGACATTTTCATCCCAGTTACAATGTTTGCCTGTTCATATGAAGGAATTTACATTCCTGTTTTGGGGGTCTCAGGAGAAGAAAGAAAACACAACTGACATCTCGGTAACTGATAGGTGTACAAACAATTTGCAAACAGTTTTTTCATTAAGGAGTACATTATATAATTATTTAATCCATGCTACAGTACTGTATATGACATGTACTGGTATTTATAAACACTATTTTTCAGGTATATTTTCTTGGAATTCTCCAATGCTGGTGATGCTGCACAGGCAGTCAAGACTGCCAATGGTTATAAATTAGACAAACACCACATATTTGCTGTCAATCATTTTGAGGATTTTGACAAGTAAGTTTACAGTGCAATAAGTGCATATGAAGTAAAAAATATATTTCCATGGTTTGATAGTGCTTTACTTTTTTATCTAAATTTGTGGGTTTCATCGAAAAGATCCTTCCCATTGTGAAATTATTCAGCTTGAAAGTTTTGAATTTTCCGCCAGAAAGTGTCTCTATCGAGCGCGCGACCAAAGCTATTGTATTACAAGGCTGTGACGTAGAAAATACTTCAACTCACGAGTATCATGGCGGCAAAGGAGAAGTCTTCGACCTCGGCGACTTTCTGTCTGTCTGTCTGTCTGACAGAGACTCTGTAGAAGACATAATTTCATCACAGTCTGACATTCTTTTGAAGAAATGGAACGAAACACACTGTGAGCATACAAAAGAACGAATCTCGAGTATTTTCTACGTCATCGACACAATGGATATCGAAAACTCGTTCCCAGTCTCCGGGACACTGATTTCTGCAAATTGTGCTACTTTGGACGGCAAAAAAGAGGCCTTAAATTTTTCTCTGACAAATTTCTTTTATCATTTCGAAATAAAGACATAATAGCCGCCAAAAAAGACAAAATAAAAAATTACTTCATATGCACTTTAAGGTACATGTACATGCACAGCTGTCAATCAAGGGCAGGGGTCATCCTTGTGCTTTGCACTTACATGAAGGCAATTTAAATTTACTCGCCAAATTACTCCCTGAACTGTACTCCTCTCAGTCTTATTATTATCACCAACAAAGTGAATTGGAAGCAGGGAGAACTGAATATGGTTTAAGTTAGCAAGAAGTGCAAGATATAGGCCTTTATCACACAGCGGCCATGGTTTGCTTTTGCCCGCCTAACCTCGTTTTTAACTTTTTCACTGCAAGACGTAGCGGCGTAAATCTTTTGTTTTTATACAAAATGGTGGGGTACAATAAAGTCCTATTGGGCGTTTGAGTTAATGAGAATATACTGTAGAGTTGCGCTGACATAAATATTGTACGTTTTAGATTGGTGAATCTAACAAAAGACTGGAAAGAACCTATTAAACAACCCTATGTTGAACAGGTGAGCTGTCAAGTGATCTATAATATTTCGTCTCTTTAACCCTTGGACTCCTACATGTAACAGATTCAAATGTGAAAAAAGTTTCAAATTTCAATTTGTATAATAATTTAAAAATCTGACAGCACCCTAAGAAAGTATTGCTCAATACATGTAGCTGTCATTTAAAGTGCACCTAAACCCTAATTTTTTTCTTTTAATCAACTCAATGTACGTTGAAAAGTCGAATAGTGAAATATTTCTTGTTTTTAACGTCGGGTTAGTGAGTTATAGAGGTTTGAATTTACAAAATGCTAATTGGATGACGTCAAATGCAGACTTAACCATTATTTCTACTTCAATTTACAATACGCAGTTCACAGATTAAGGATAATCAATTTAAGAAATACTAATAAAAACTGTTTATAGTCAATTGATTTGTAAAAAAAAATATTACTTGGAGGTGGAAACAGGTAGTTGTATAATAAACGAATTTGCATTTGACGTCATCTAATTAGCATTTAGTAAATTCAAATCTCTATAACTCACTAACGTGACGTTAAAAACAAGAAATATTTCACTATTGGACTTTTCAATGTATATTGAGTTGATTAAAAGAAAATAAATTGGGGTTTAGGTGCACTTTAAATAGTCACACTTTAGGATTTCATCCACGGACTTATTAGAATTGCCATGTGCAGCATCCATGAAGACTCGTTTTAGAAAGCAGATGATGAAGTTCTCCTTAAGCCAGTTCTGCTACTGAAATAAAGTGCTGAGAACTGGGAGAGAATCAAACTGATGCTTGTCCATCTCCCTCATCTTGTCCATCAGTACCGGTATATCTATTTTCAAGTAATATATAATGGAAGGATCACTTTCATAAGTGTTGTTGTTTATATTTTCAGGGAAACCTGAGATCTTGGCTTTTAGATCCAGATTGTAATGATCAGTATTCTGTGATTCATGGAGGAGGAGATAAAGTTGGAATCATGTGGAACACTCCTCAAGAACCTATACTATCAAAAGAAAGAATGGTGAGCTCACATTTTGCTGCAGTACTGTAAAATCTGGCAGATACAAGCCACACCTTTTGACCTAAAATTCAAAATTAAAATTAGGGCTGCACCTTATCTGCGAGAACTTGTTCCAAAGGGTGTGATGTGATGTGTGATTTGTTTTTGGTAAAGATAATTCAATAAATAGAACCAAAGTTTAGCTCACATTCTTCAGAACTACAGCTGTAATTCACTGACTTGACTTTTCCCTCCGAAAATTTGAGCTTCAAAACTTGGGGTGTGGCTTATCTGTGAGTGCAGCTCATCTGCCGGGTTTTACAGTAATTATATCATATTATTGTTGTTCTGCACCTCTTACATGTACAGTGTATTATTTAGGGTACACTGTTTTGTGATCCTGGCTTCATTTAGTGTTTAGTGAGGGTCCAAATGCTCTACAACCTTATATATGACTTCAAGTTTTTATATTTATTGTATGAAAATGCATGATTTTGGCAGCAAATGATGAATCTCTCCTTTTGCCAGTTCTGCTGCTGAACATAAGTGTTGAGAACTGGGAGAGAACAAACTGATAACTGCCATGTTTGTTAAATCACTTGATACACAAATGTTACTGCATAATTTCCAATGTTGTACTCTCCCTAGAGCAGGCTTCTAGCTACAGATTGAAAGCTGGGTGTCTTGTTAAATTTCATAAAAGCTTTGGTCAATTTTCCATGAATTTCTTTAAAAAGTGGGCAGGTTGCTACATGTACATGCTGTACATGTAGTTCATGTCAGGTCTACCAGCTTTACCTACAGTGTAACATAATTTTTTTGGAAAATGAAATTACCCCAGTTATGGAAATTAGCACTCGCCTACTCATCCAGGTGCTGGTGAATGTCAAACCTTTTTGGGTGAGTACAAATTGTACATTTTTTGGTGCAGTTCTGAAAGTCACAGTTTAGGGCCTGGTCGCACTACAGTCAAAAACAAAAATTAGCCTGTGCAAAATGACATAAAAACAAAAACATTCCACAAAAAGCGTGTCCCACCGGAGCGGTTTCTTTTGTTTTACTCAATTTTTGCATGGGCTAATTTTTGTTTTTGACTGTAGTGCGACCAGGCCCTTACCCAAATAGCGAGTACTTTCAGAATTAAGTTTCCAATGCTGTTACCCCTGACTTGAAGTCTCACAAAGTAACATTTTCAACACTAAGAAACTGTCAATGAATTAATTTATTTTTGCTGATTCCTATAGAACTGGACTGAGACATATGTGCGTTGGTCACCTAAAGGCACATATTTAGCCACCCTTCATCACCAAGGTATAGCTTTGTGGGGTGGAGAGGAGTTCAAGAGACTTATGAGATTCAGTCATCCAGGGGTTCAGCTTATAGACTTCTCTCCATGTGAAAGGTATTCTTGTTGGAAATTCATTAATATCAAAAGATGTGAGAAATCAATCCTACATGTAAATGCCATTTCCAATTTTTCCATCACTCAGACAACTTCAGTGCCGAATAACAGTCGGTCATAACAAGCTGACCAAAATGCTAAAAATGTTGTATTTCACTGTAGAAGGATCGCTTAATCTGAGAAAATTCAGAAAAGGCCATGTGATTAAAATTTGCCTTATAATGCATTGCATACTATAAAACTTTTTACAGTGCGCCATGTATGCTAACGAATTGTGTCTCAGGGAAAACCCACAAATGGCGGATGTCCATGAACCAATTTTGTAAAATGTCCAATCAAAATGGACTGAGGTTTGAATGAACACATGCCCTTCTTAGTAAGAATAATTATTTCCAGCACAACAGGCTGATTGCTGATATACACTGTATGTTCTCGTTCACATAGTAGTCCAGAATATTAATATCAAGAAGGTAATAACATCTCATCATAGTGCTCATCACTAAAATAATATTAATGTTTTTGATATCACATTATATACATTGTAATATTCAAAAGCATCACAACACCACAGAAACGTTATGCTTGCTAGCCTTCATTTAAACGGCAGGGGTAATTTGCCGAACGCTGAATGCCGAACGCAGAACGCCGAACGCCGAATGTCTGTCAGCGGTTTATCTTGTGAAACATGGCTTCGCCATGGCAGAGCGAATTGTTATTTCGAGCAGGTATATAAAGTCTTGTACTACCAATAAAACAACATTTAACCTGTAATTCTAGTAACCTCACATATATGATCGAACTGGTAAAAAATGTAAAAAAAAACAGTACATAGGGAAACCAAACGCACGATTCGTGAACCCTTCACGAACACAGAACACAGACAAGAGACAAACAACCCATATCACGCCAACTCCACAGCAGGTCACAGCAGGTCAACTTACCAGGTCACTCTTCCGCGGACATGAGACTCATCCCGCCTGAACTGCAGCCTACCATTAATGCTTCCAGTCGAAAAGCACGCGAGGCCTTTTTAATTCATAGAGGGAACACCTTATCACCAGAAGTCATTAACCGAAGGAACGAACGCTGAACTCATATACTATGTATTATTTTTATCTTATGTTTACAAGTGCGCTGTCTACATGTCATGTATTAGCCAATCATTTATAACCATGTATTTTTCAAATTTTAGGAGCCGTTACAATGTTTTCTCATCGCCGAGAATACAGCGACATATCCGGGACCTTCTTAAGGTCCAGAGTGCTAAATTTGAAAAGCTTCCGTTTGACAAAAGAGCCAAATTACAAAGAAAATTGGGGGAAATGGCGAAACAAGGTGTATGTTTTACTCCATAACAAAAAAACTAAGTACTTTGGCGGTTAGGTTCACCCTGGCTTTTTCAGAAGAGGTGTTAAGGAATCATTTAAGATCCTTTTTATTTGCCTGAGATTTGGACAACTATTTGGCAAAGCTTTTAACTGAAAACCATGTTCTGCAGAAAATGTTTTTGCCATCGTACTTTGACCATTGCGAATCTAACGAGTCAAAATGAAAATCTTGCCCCACACGAATTTGTTGACAAAATGCTTTGAAAAGAGTGCGGCCCGCCTTTAATTACAGCACGATTGTTAACTTTATCGCACCTTGGGACTTACATCACGCATCAAACCGTGTAATAGACCAGTTTCGAATTCGCTATGGTCGCTGAATGAAAGCATTGAAGGCGCATTTTTACGGGGTTAGCCTCAATCTGAAGTGATAAATTCACAAATTCAGGCGATAAGATGACCTGTTTAGAGGTCTGTCTTTTGTTTAATTTTTTTTAATACGAAAATGGCTTATTGACAGCAGTTGAATCTGCCAAGAGACTAGAGCCTAGAGTATTCCCAAAGCTTATTGAGCAAATACAACCGACTGGGCTGTATATGCAAATAATTATGCTGCGCATCAAGAAACTGGGCACTGTAAGTACATGTCGCGAAAGACAATGGCATTCAGGGCGATGCCTCGCTACTCCATGACTGGCATCACAAAGTGTCCTGGGGGGGGGGGGGGGGAACGCTACTCCATGACTGGCATCACAAAGTGTCTTGGAGGGGTGCACGCTACTCCATGACTGGCATCACAAAGTGTCCTGGGGTGCATGCTACTCTTTGACTGGCATCACAAAGTGTCCTGGGGGGTGGCACGCCACTCCGTGACTGGCATCACAAAGTGTCCTAGGCGGGTGCACGCTACTCCATGACTGTCATCACAAAGTGTCCTAGGGGGTGGCACGCTACTCCACGACAGGCATCACAAAGTGTCCTGGGGGGTGGCACGCTACTCCATGACTGGCATCACAAAGTGTCCTAGGCGGGTGCACGCTACTCCATGACTGTCATCACAAAGTGTCCTACGGGGTTGCACGCTACTCCATGACTGGCATTACAACGTGTCCTGGAGGGGTGCACGGTACTCCATTACTGGCATCACAAAGTGTCCTCGGACAGTGCACGCTACTCCATGACTGCCATCACAAAGTGTCCTGGGGGTGGCATGCTACTCCATGACTGGCATCACTAAGTGTCATATCCGGGACCTTCTTACGGTCCAGAGCGCTAAATTTGAAAAGCTTCCGTCTGACAAAAGAGCCAAATTACAAAAAAATGGGGGAATTGGCGAAACAAGGTGTATATTTTACTCCATAACAAAAAACTAAGTACTTTGGCGGTTAGGTTCTCCCTGGCTTTTTCAGAAGAGGTGTTAAGGAATCATTTAAGACCCTTTTTATTTCCCTGAGATTTAGACAACTTCCATCGAATCACGTTCTAAAATTCGCTTTTTTTCGCTGATTTCAGTATGGAAAATTTACCGCATTGATATTCAGGATGGTCTTTCTCTTCAAGAAAGGACCTGCTAACTAAGGTTCACCCTGGAAATGTTAGCCTCGTGTCTAAACAAAAGATTGGCGAAGTTTGGATTTAATACGATGCGTGGAAATAGTATCAAAGCGCTATTTTATAGAAGGTGTTCCGTAAACTAAAAATAGCGCTCCAATATGTCTTCTACGAACTCCCACGAGACCGGCAAACTGATTCAAATTTGAACAATTATCTCAACACAAACAATGTTCCCTCAGTCGTGAGAGGCGAGCGCTTGCTTTTCGCTTGTTCAAGTTAGGATTTCAAAGAGAAGCCATCATTTATTTCACATTTCTCATTGTCCGGCAAATAGAAAGACCTATATTATTTTTTAAAACCTCAGTTAATATACTCTAGGTCTGAACTACGTTAACCGATCGAGTAAAAGAGCGCGTCTAGATCTGGACTGCAAAACGCTTTGTAAAGAGCACCAGAAACAAAGCGCAAAGTAAAAGTGACCCGTGATTCACGCTCGCTATTTGGCAACGCTTTTAACTGAAAACCATGTTCTGCGAAAAATGTTTTTGCCATCGTACTCTGACCATTGCGAATCTAACGAGTCAAAATGAAAATCTTGCCGCACACGACTTGTTGACAAAACGCTCTGTAAAGAGCGAGAAGAATAGGACATCACGTCTTTTATAGACATTCGACGCACTTAAAATAACTTTAAAACGATCTAAACACTGTTAAAACGCGATAGTTTGATAAAAAATTTCGGTCTTCGAGCCTCTTCATTCGTCTGCCATATTAAAGTTCTGTAAAGAGCGCGAGTAAAAAAGCGTAACGAACAAGCGAGTAACCCGCGCATCGCGCTCGCTATATGGCAAAGCTTTTAACGGAAAACCATGTTCTGCGGGAAATGTTTTTGCCATCGTACTCTGACCATTGCGAATCTAACGAGTGAAAATGAAAATCTTGCGGCACACGAATTTGTTGACGAAGCGTTCTGTAAAGAGCGAGAAGAATAACACATCACGTCTTTTATAGACATTCGACGCACTTAAAATAACTTTAAAACGATCTAAACACTGTTAAAACGCGCTAGTTTGATAAAAAATTTCGGTCTTCGAGCCTCTTCAGTCGTCCACCATATTAAAGTTCTGTAAAGAGCGCGAGTAAAAAAGTGTAACGAACAAGCGAGTGACCCGCGCATCGCGCTCGCTATTTGGCAACGCTTTTAACTGAAAACCATGTTCTGCGGAAAATGTTTTTGCCATCGCGCTCTAACCATTGTGAATCGAAAGATTAAAAAAAATAAAATCTTGCCGCACACGAATTTGTTAACAAAATGCTTTGAAAAGAGCGCGGCCCGCCTTTAATTACAGCACGATTGTTAACTTTATCACACCTTGGGATTTACATCACGCATCAAACCGTGTAATTGACAGCAGTTGAATCTGCCTAGAAACTAGAGACTAGAGTATTCCCAAAGCTTATTCTGTTGAGCAAATACAATCGACTGGTTCTGTATATGGAAATAATTATGCTGCGCATTAAGAAACTGGGCACTGTAAGTACATGTCGCGACGGACAATGGCATTCCGGGCGATGGAAACACGACAGATCCTGGGGATGGAAAATCTGTTGGCCTAGAGAAAGTCAACTCTGAAGAATTGAAGAAGGAAAATTGTAAAGATCCACAGAAGGGGAACTTTGTGGTCTCTGGAACTAGGAACTCCGAGAACCCGAGGAAGGCTAGCCCCGGTTATCTGAACGAGTGCTCCCTTCACACATACAGCAGCGATGACAAGTCAATGTCCACAAGTTGTAGAGAAAAGACCTAGCGACCAGTCCCACGAATTCGATTACGATGACAGAAGTAAAAAACAAAAAGTGGATTCTAAAGACGGCAACATCATAGCAACCGCGCAAGAATTCAGATCCAGTCATCATAACGAGGTATATCAAAATCAAATAATAGCTAACATTGGGTGTAGACATTTCAATTAGGGGAGAAGTAATGAGAGAATGATAACCACTTCATCATTTATTTTGTCTTGTACACCCCCGTAGCTCCCTTCGTCCCCCTCGTTATGAGTCACTCTCAATGTCTTACTGAAATCGCAAAATGTTGTACAATATTTTTCAGCTGAGCTGAGATTTGTAGCGATTAGTAGCGTGAGCCCGGCAGCCGGGCACAGTCTTCAAAGTCTTCAAGTGTAAGTGTCGAGAACATAGCGATTTTATAGTATGCACAAGCTCGGAGAATTCGTCAACTACAAAACAAAAATAATTTTTCGAAGCGCTTGGCATTTCCAAACAAAGATAGAATACTCACAGGATGTTTCTGAATGAGGCATTCGAGATTTTAGCATATTTGACAGCATCGGAGGTTCAAGTTATGTTGTTTCAAGCCCCGTTTACACGGGTCCGGACTTCAAGAAACTGGGCACTGTAAGTACATGTCGCGAAAGACAATGGCATTCCAAACAAAGATAGAATACTCACAGGATGTTTCTGAATGAGGCATTCGAGATTTTAGCATATTTGACAGCATCGGAGGTTCAAGTTATGTTGTTTCAAGCCCCGTTTACACGGGTCCGGACAAATTTTTGCACGGACGAATTTTGTTCCTAGACCACGTGTTTACATGGATCCGTGCAAATTCTGTTACAGATTGCAGTGGTGTTTACACGGAAACTTGCACACTTAGCCGTTCAAAAATTCGTCCAGTTCCGCCGGTCCCGTGTAAACGCAAGGTGGAACCGTGCGCAAGTTTTTTTCCGTGCAAAAATTTGTCCGGACCCGTGTAAACGGGGCCTCAGTCATCATTTTGATTTCGTCAGTCCTCCAACATGGCCGCCGGTAAGTTCGTGACGTCATCCGCACACACACTATTCTGTGGTCGGGGATTTCCGTTTTCTTTTTTTCGCGCGTGCCACAATGTCATGCACGTGGCGAAAACGTATCATTAAAAATTGCAAGTCACTTTTAATTAATAAACACACCTTCGGTGGTTTGCGGATATTTCACGAGTTGCCACGTTGATGTTTTTTTCGAGCTCCGTACAGGCGTATATGCAAATAATTATGCTGCGATTCAAGAAACTGGGCACTGTAAGTACATGTCGCGAAAGACAATGGCATTCCGGGCGATGCCTCGCTACTCCATGACTGGCATCACAAAGTGTCCTTGAGGGGTGCACGCTACTCCATGTCTGGCATCACAAAGTGTCCTGGGGGATGGCACGCTACTCCATGACTGGCATCACAAAGTGTCCTGGGGGATGGCACGCTACTCCATGACTAACATCATAAAGTGTCCTGCGCGGTTGCACGCTACTCCATGATTGGCATCACAAAGTGTCCTGAAGGATGGCACGCTACTCCATGACTGACATCACAAAGTGTCCTGGGCGGGTGCACGCTACTCCATGACTGGCATCACAAAGTGTCCTGAGGGGGTGGTACCCTACTCCATGACTGGCATCACAAAGTGTCCTGAGGCAGTTGCATGCTACTCCATGACTGGCATCACAAAGTGTCCTGAGGGGGTGGTATGCTACTCCATGTCTGGCATCACAAAGTGTCCTGGGGGATGGCACACTACTCCATGACTGACATCACAAAGTGTCCTGGGGGTGGCACACTACTCCATGACTGGTATCACAAAGTGTCCTGAGGTATGGCACGCTACTCCATGACTGGTATCACAAAGTGTCCTGATGGGTGGTACCCTACTCCACGACTGGCATCACAAAGTGTCCTGAGGCGGTTGCATGCTACTCCATGACTGGCATCACAAAGTGTCCCGAGGGGGTGGTACGCTACTCCATGACTGGCATCACAAAGTGTCCTGAGGCGGTTGTATGCTACTCCATGACTGGCATCACAATGTGTCCTGAGGGGGTGGTACGCTACTCCATGACTGGCATCACAAAGTGTCCTGAGGCGGTTGCATGCTACTCCATGACTGGCATCACAAAGTGTCCTGAGGGGGTGGTACGCTACTCCATGACTGGCATCACAAAGTGTCCTGAGGCGGTTGCATGCTACTTCATGACTGGCATCACAAAGTGTCCTGAGGGGGTGGTACGCTACTCCATGACTGGCATCACAATGTGTCCTGGGGGGTGGTACCCTTCTCCATGACTGGCATCACAAAGTGTCCTGAGGCGGTTGTATGCTACTCCATGACTGGCATCACAAAGTGTCCTGAGGCGGTTGCATGCTACTCCATGACTGGCATCACAAAGTGTCCTGAGGGGGTGGTACGCTACTCCATGACTGGCATCACAAAGTGTCCTGAGGGGGTGGTACGCTACTCCATGACTGGCATCACAGTGTCCTGAGGGGGTGGTACGCTACTCCATGACTGGCATCACAAAGTGTCCTGAGGGGGTGGTACCTTACTCCATGACTGGCATCACAAAGTGTCCTGAGGGGGTGGTATGCTACTCTATGACTGGCATCACAAAGTGTACTAGGGGGTTGCACGCTACTCCATGACTGGCATCACTAAGTGTCCTGAGGGGGTGGTACGCTACTCCATGACTGGCATCACTAAGTGTCCTGAGGGGGTGGTACGCTACTCCATGACTGGCATCACAAAGTTTCATCGCTGAGAATACAGCAACATATCCAGGACCTTCTTACGGTCCAGAGCGCTAAATTTGAAAAGCTTCCCTCTGACAAAAGAGCCAAATTACAAAGAAAATGGGGGAAAATGACGAAACAAGGTGTATGTTTTACTCCATAACAAAAAACTGAGTACTTTGGCGGTTAGGTTCACCCTGGCTTTTTCAGTTGTTAAGGAATCATTTAAGACCCTTTTTATTTCCCTGAGATTTGGACAACTACTATTGAATCGCGTTCTAAAATTAGTTTTTTTCGCTGATTTCAGTATGGAAAAAAACACTGCATTGATATTCAGGATGATATTTCTCTTCAAGAAAGGACTTGCTAACTAAGGTTCACCCTGGAAATGTCGAGCGTTTTAGTACTGAAAGAAAACATTGTAACGGCTCCTAAAATTTGAAAAATACGTGGCTAATACATGACATGTAGACAGCGCACTGATAAAAATAATATAAAGTGTATGATACAAAACTGAGTTCAGCGTTCATTCCTAATGCCTTCTGGTGATAAAGTGTTTCCTCTATGAATTAAAAAGGCCTCGCGTGCTTTTCGACGGGATGAGTCTCATGTCCGCGGCAGAGTGGCCTGGTAAGTTGAAATGTGTAGGGACCGCTGCTGTGGAGTTGGCGTGATATGGGTTGTTTGTCCCTTGTCTGTGTTCTGTCAAGCGTTCACAAATCATGCGTTTGGTTTCACCTATATACTGTTTTTTACATTTGATCATATATGTGAGGCTACTAGAATTACAGGTTAAATGTTGTTTTATCGGTAGTACGCCTGCTCGAAATAACAATTCGCTCCGCCATGGTGAAGCACATGTTTCACAAGATTAACCGCTGACAGACATTCGGCGTTCGGCAAATTACCCCTGCCGTCATTTGAATGGTTACTCTTTAGAATTATTGTCCACAGACTGTAATTAGTGCTATTTTGTACAGTACAAGAAAGTACTACTCAGTAGCTTTCATTTGAATGGTCACACTCTTGGCTTTTATCCAGACTCAAAAGTTTGGTCCACCTACCTTTCATTGTACAATATCCTCAAACTTGAATGATACATGATTTTCATGTAATAACAATCTTTTTTTTATTTTGTCAGGTATTTGGTGACATTCAGTCCATTGGCAGATAATCCTGATGACCCACAGGTACTGTGTTTTAACTAATTAGATGTTCTTGCATTTTCCACTTTCTTTTTAATGTGAACACCACAAGCTCTACATATTAATTAATTTTGTTATGTAGTAAATGGCTAGGGCTTTTTGTAATTTTTTGTTTAGGCTATTGTTATATGGGACATAAGAACAGGAAATAAAAAGAGAGGATTTTTATGTGGAGATCAGTCTCAGTGGCCAGTATTCAAGTAAGTTATCAACTTCAGTGTCATTTTTTACAATCACTGTTCTTTTCAATGTAAAACGTATTTTAAGTACATGTACTCTGTGTTCTAAATTATTTGAGTCTTAATAAAGTCTTATATTTGGGATTTTAGAGATGTATGTCGGGGAAAAACACTCATACATTCTTTGCATGATTTAAAGCTTTTGAGCTCTATATTTTTTAAATTTAAAAAAGCCCTGCAAAATGTGAATCTGATAATTTTGTAAAAATAGGTTCTGTAAATAATAATTAATAATAATTATTATTGTGAGAATACCTTTTATGCAAATTTGGCACATTGTTAAATTTTTTTGGCATTTATAGCTGAAAATTGCTGTACTTTTATTTGACTTTAGATGGAGTGCCAAGGGAAAGTATTTTGCTCGCTTAGGAGAGGACAGCATTAGTATATATGAAACACCGGTAAGTTGTTGGTCTGAAAATGACAAGGAAGTGATTTTTTTTTTTTGTTCTGAAGTGTCAGTCATCTGCTCATCCTAACCTTGAGGACATAAACAAGAAAGATCTGTCACTCCTCGCAGGGTTAACACAAGGAGATGGCTGTTTTATTATTTGAAAAATGAATCGTTGTTGTTGTTGTTGTTGCTGAATTTTCTTTTGTTGTAGTACAAGTGGTATTTCATTATTAGCTACTCTGCCTTGAAGCAACTAATTTATACCGTGGCGTGCTTTTTTGTAGTCTTTTGGTCTCTTGGAGAAGAAAAGCTTAAAGATCCAAGGAGTCAAGTAAGTATTGCAGACTTTAATCAGGTATAAACTGGCACTTCCAGTTGGACTTTGCAGTGTTCTCAGTTGAACCTGTAACCTGTAATACCTGTGAGGGGTGTCACTAGTAAGTGTTACAGCTGCGAATCAAGGTGTTTCAATACAGTGTTTAGTTAGACCTTTTGGCCATGAGCCCCATTGTTACGGCTGTTAACAGAAATGGAACAGTTGATTAAAACGCTATCGAGAACCCTGGACTTGAGACTGCCCCTTGTCCTTTTACCCTCTGGTGTTTATTGGAGAGAAACTTTGGAGATGTTAGTACATGTAGCTTCTCTATGCAGCATGTGACCAATACAACGCCATGTTCTTGTTGTTGTTTCCGTTGCTCCACATAAAATGTTTCTCTCCACGCCAAGGTGTATTTAACATGTGTACTGCCAAAGCATCAGGTAGACCAAAAATAAATACTGGGACTAACCCTTGCCATGAACTGACATCCTCTCCAGTTGTCTCTTATCCCACAGACACCAGGTTAAAAGGAGGGTTTCACGGTTCGGCGCATGTGCACAGATTGAAATGCTTTATTCGCTTACTTGCCAATTTTATCGGTTAAAAAACCACTTACGTTTACTTCAATAATCACATACTATAATTAGTCCAAATAAAGCGAAGGATGACCAAAATTCACAGAAAATTTCAACGGATTACACCGACAAAGTCAACACTGAATAAAACCTTTGACCCGAAGGATTTATTCTACGCTCTGGTGGCTTTCATGGCGCACATTGGTATGTATAATCATCCATTCAATCAGCGACATTTTCACAGGCAAATTTCCCTTCAGAGTTATTTACTCACTTCTGATTGGTCTAAATAATGAATTTAAATGAGTCTTAAATGGCTTACGCCGTAGCTTGCACATGCGCCGAACCGTGAAACCCTCCCTTTAAGTTCTGGCAGTTGTGGGTAACTAGTTTTCTGTTGAGATGCAGGGGTTTAAACTGCAATCGAGTCCAATTTGTTTGTGAAATTATGGGGAATTTTTTATATTATGGCTTTCAAAATCAATAGCCATCAAATCTTTGCTGAGAAACACTGCATTTAACATAGTTTCTCATGCCCAAAAGAACATGGAAAGGACTTTGAGAAATATTTGCTGGGTAATACTGTGATTAAACTCCATTCATATGGCCCAAGGCCTCTACTACATGCTTCATCTTTGTTCCTGCCCAGGGTTTAAAGGGGCATTGTCGCATAGATTTTGCTGTGTTTTGGTCAAAATACACTAAATATATGACAAAGTACCTTCGCTCAAACATAAAATTGCTTTTAGAACACCAAGAAGATAATATCAACTGATTTCTTCAAGGAAGAACAAACCATAATAAGTTTTTCTGCGATTTTTCCACGACTCTTGGGAAGAACTTGAAAAAAATTTTTTCAAGTAGCAATCCATTTCCATCCTGGCCATCCGCAGCCAAAGATAACTAATACTAGTTTCTGTGCACTGGTAGAGTATTTGTTAACAAAACTGGACCATTATTTTAAGGTTTCCATTGAAACAAATATGTTTATTGGCTTTTCAAAGTGATACTAAAAATAGGTGACAGTGTCCCTTTAATAAAGGCCTTTTAACATGCAATTTTTGATGTGATTTTTGTTGAACTGTTCAATGCAACTTTCATTGTAAGTGTAAACTAGGGACAGTTTCTGTGCGATTCAGGTGTAATATTTGCTGTGATTTCCCAAAAATCACTGCCAAGTCGCATCATGTTTGAAACCTCATTACGACATTGCGTGACAGATTAATTCCACCCAAATCACACTGAAATACCAGCTAGTTTACACTATGATTTGAAGATGCAACAAAAATTGCAACCTCCCATTCAAAGTGCACCAAAAGTTGCACAAAAAAATCTGCTGTGTAAGATGTCTGGTGATTGTATTCTAAAACAATGGCTTGTGCAAAGTTATTTATTAAATGTGTGCTTGTTGATTACTTTTGTATCCAACAGAGAGTTTGCATGGTCGCCATCTGATGATATGATAGCATTTTGGGTTCCTGAATATAAAGACTCACCAGCCCGTGTAACGCTTATGGAGATTCCTAGCAGAAAAGAAATCCGAGTTAAAAATCTGTTTAATGTGTCTGAGGTATGTGTATTTTATTTCTGTGTACATTACTAGCATGTGTGTTTGCTTGTACATAAATAGCATTTCAATCATTTGCCACATACATGTATCATGCAAGACTCACCCAGAGCCCATCTGGTCATCTGAAACAAAGATTTTGATGCTTGCCTAGTAAAGTTGTTGTCAGTGCCCACTTACCTGGAACACTACTGAGCCATTTGCCAACTAAAATTAGGTAAGCCTCGCACTCAAGGAAGAGAGAAAGAGCCTGGGAAAGTGAATCTCTCTTGTAATAGTAGCTTCTCGTTGTGTTTTAGCTTCTTGCAGACTATAAATCATGACGTTCCAAATTACGCATTTACTTGAAGTTCCAACAAAAGTCTTTTATGTTGCCTTTTGTAGCACAGTTTTCTGTTAATTCTCAGGGTCTTTTCCTTTTTAATACATCAAGTTCAGATATTTAGAATGCTTCTTCTGTTATTTTTTCTTTTCAGTCTGTGCGAAAAAATGTAAAAAAAAAAAAAACATTTCCTCTCACGCATGTGAAACCATTTCGCTTTTTTTTTCAAAACTAATTATTTTAGTATTCAATTATCTAATTTAACATTATTGTTCTTTTCTTGTTCTAATCTATTGTGTTGAGGAAGCCGAAAACCCATTACAGTGGATTTCAGCTTATTTTGGCCATGCCAGTTGCCAAGTTCGTTGGGAAAATCGGAACTACATTGCTAATTTGCCAATTGCATTTGTGAGTTAGCCAACCAAATTGCAAACTTTGTTTTGAAGTTCGCAATCTCGGCATAAAGAAGTTGGTAAACTCAAAAGTTGCTGTGATTTTTTTTTTTATTATTTTTTTTATTGGGATCCTCTTTTCTTTTGCAATGCAATTTTAATCCAACGTACTTACCAAAGAATCTGCGTTTATTCTGTATAGAATGTCTTGAAGCATGGTCCAACTTTAATATTCAACATACGCCAAAAACAAAAGATGAGGTCCAATAATAACCAATACATTTTTATTAATAACAAACCAGTTTTCAAAAGTAATTTTATTGATGCTGGCTTCACAAAACTGCATGATATCCTGACTAATGAAAACAAACTAAAGAACTGGGAATTTTTTAGAGTAAGATACATTACGGCGAGTGATTATTTTTTGCTGATGGGATTCTATACCGCTTTACCTTCAGACTGGAAAACAGAAAATAATTATGTCTGATAAGTCGAGTGGGTCAAAAGTTGCTGTGATGCTGTTTTCGAAAATAAGACATTATTTTATTGTGCATCATTTTTTTCAAATGTTTATTTGGAAAATCAGATCAACGGACAAAAGGAAAGTGACTAGGCAAGATCTTTGTTTACATTTAGTATTTCAAAACATCTGTTCAGGAGTTGCAATATTGCTCCATTTTTTTCACTGAAGCTAAATCCAGCTAAGCAATAAGCAACAGACAACGGCACAAGCAAAGATTGCAAGATATTTAAAGTGAACATAAAAGATAATATACAGTGGAACCCCACCTTACGACCACCTCGTTAATACGACCACCTTTAGGAGGCAAGAAAAAGCGTTCATTCAGTCATTTTCTTATCTGGAAAACCTCGTTAATCCGACCACCTCATTAATACGACCACATTTTTATGGCCCAACGGTGGTCGTATTAACGGGGTTCCACTGTATTTATATGTTGGTCGAATTCAAAACCACAACTGAAATAGTGGCATGCGTCTTACAGTGTACATGATCTCACCTCGAAAACAATCCGAACGCCACCAGTTTATAGATTTGTCTTGGTAAGTCTACAAAATAATCTTAAAGAAAACCACCCAGATCGGATAAAAATTGTTTTGAATTCGCAAATAGCGAAAGAACAACTTCAGACTTTACAGGCTTTGTTGGCATCGAAGTTGCCAACTTCATTTCAAAGTTCACAATTTAATTGACAACTTTGCAACGTAGTTCCAAATTTCCCAACGAACTTGGCAACTGGCATGGCCAAAGTAAGCTGAAATCCACGGTAAGCCTTTTGGTTTCTATTTGGGCTTCCTCGCTACTTGTTTTGTGCATTAATTTTTGTATTTTTTTTGTATTTCACTTTTTTGGCAAATAAATAAACCCGAAACCCGGTTTTGATTTCAGTGTAAGATGTACTGGCAGCAGAAGGGAGATTATCTTGGTGTGAAAGTGGACAGGTATACCAAGAGTAAAAAGGTGAGCTGCTATACTCTCATGACTGTGCTAAGGATATTACGTTGCAAACTGTCAGGGGAAACAACAAGTTTGATAAGCTGCAGATAAGCTTCTGTTATGTTATATTGAACACCGAATTACCCAAAAGTATTTCATTTGCCCCTCCTTGAATAGCTCTTTTAATTAGTTTGCAGGTGGCAAATACTATTAATATTGTTTCTTTTTTATCTTGCGAATATGCGAAACGTTGAACGAGATATAGTATACTGGGACAGATATGCAAATTTTTACTCTTTCCAGTGTATTATGTCATCCAGTTGTCTAGACAGTCTCATTTCACATAATGCATAATCGCGCTAAGATGTTTTGGTCTTTTTAAATCTGTTTTACTCTTTAATTCTTTGACTTCAAACTCAGTATAAAAAATTAAAACTGATCTGTGGACTTAACCTTACGTTGTTTCGTATTCACGAGATGGCTCTTAGTGCCCTTTGATTTGTTGTTGTTGCTAACAAAATTTATTTTGGATGCACTGTAATAAATTGCACAGATAATGAAAATAACATTGTTACACAAGTTGCACAACACTAGTAGTAAATGATGAATCTCTCCTTTTGCCAGTTCTGCTGCTGAATTTAAGTGTTGAGAGCTGGGAGAGAACAAACTGATAACTGCTGTGTTCTTGTGTTTTGATTCCTTGCATTAGTGTAACATGACTTTGTATATCATCTGTGACTGTGTTCTTTGATCAATCAATTATATCAAGGTGCATCACTGTGTGTAAATTATACATGTAAGCATTAATGTGAAGCATTTTGGTGCAATTTAATTATTGTTTTTTCACTGTATCATTTCATTAAGGGTCTGTATTACAACCTTGAATTGTTTCGTGTGCGAGAAAGGCAGATCCCAGTAGATGTTGTAGAAATGAAAGGTTGGTATGCTATTCTGTGTTCTTTAATTGTCAAGAGTGTTATCCATACTTGAAACAGTTTATTATTGAAGCTGCTGCCGTCAATCTCTCGATCTCACTTTTTCCATCAGCTGTAAACTTAGTGACGTAATGCTTTGTTACGAATGCGTTTTGTAACAAGAACAACGAGAATCCAGCGATAACAATAACTAATTTGTTGCAAACAAATAAAAACAACATCTACCTTGAAATAATAAAATTTAGTGTTACTTAAGTATGTGTTCAACGATGGTCGAGTGGTTAGTGCCAGGAATGGTAGTCAGGAGGCGCAAGTTCAAGTCACAATCAGGACCCCTGTTTCTTTTTCCTTCAGACTGGATATTATGAAAGTGATATACCATTTTTTTTTTGTCGTTTGTCAAAAATCCTTACGTTTAATTTAAAAAAAATATATCAAACCATGTCAGTGTGAAAACATAAGCTTACTGCAATATTGCGTTACCCGTTAGTATTTCTTATTCACGGGTTGGCTCTTAGGAGCCTTTTGTATTTTGTATTATCCTCAAACCTGTTATTACTGTGCCTTTCAATAACTCTGATGTTCAAGACCCAGCTAATGTTTGCATTTTACGCTGCCGTCAATGATAATTGTGGCAACAAACATTGGACCCATGAAAACAGAAATAGACGGTATGGATCGAAAACCCACCAATCACAACCCACTAACATGATCTTTTGACTCTGTTGAGTTAAACATCCCTATTTCCTAAGACATCTGCTACGATAATTGCGGCAGTGAAAAACAAAAGTGTTGGTCAAGATTTGAACTTTAGAGTTTGCGTGTTACTAAAAGGCACAGTAAACTGCATGCACAGCCAGAGTGAGACCTGCTTTCTAAAGTTTGAAGTCACTATAAGAGTATTACAGCACACTCCCAAAACATGATTGTGTGAATGGGGTTTGCCTTGTTGAAGTTCAAGTGCAACTTGCGTGATTTTGTCATCCATGATCCATAGGCCCCCTCCTGACCAACACCACTCTACATAACCATTTGTATTGTTGGTGGTTTTGTTTCAGAAGAGGAAGAGCAACGTGAACATGGTCTTCAGTGTCAGCAGTTTATAAATCGCTGATGCTGTCGTTTTTGTTTACAACATTATTTCACACTAAAGACAATTGACTCAGTTGTGGGATGTTGCAAATTTTACTTTTCCCACCCTTGTTAGGTATTGTTGTTTTTCAAGTTGTGGCATTTGGCAGAATAGGAACCTTAAGCAACCGTGATGGCGACGGCAGTGACAATGGCACAAAACAATAGGTTAAATGAGCAAAAACAATGCCTCTGTACGTGCGTTTTACGTTTTTGTTAACTTTCTTTGCCGTTACCTGCAAAACAACAATGTCAAATTATCAAATTATAGGTTTTATGGAAAATGTAAACACACAACAGTTTAAAAAAATTGTCCTTTCTCTATTTGAACTTGAAAGCCATCCCTATGAATTCAGCACCCGAGTAATTCAGTCACATTAGACAACTTAAACAAAAAGTAGATTAAAAGAATCCGTCAAGATTGCTTAATCCCGCTAGTAATTAAACCCAGGAGGTCAATGGGTGAGATTGGTAATCTCCTGCCAACTTAGCCCCAAGTTATGCATTTCATCATCACAAGATTTTCTTCAGTAGTTTTTAAGTTTCTCAATTTTGTTGACTTTGTTATCACTCTTTACTCACAGAGGCTGTCACTGCATTTTCATGGGAGCCTGGCGGCAGTAAATTTGCTATAATTCATGGTGAAAGTCCAAGGATATCTGCTAGCTTCTACATTATGGAGAAACAAGGAAGTGTTTCACTTTTAAGTGAGTAACAAGAACATGTGCTGTTTCATTGAAGTGGCTATCCGTTTAATCTGAATCATCTCCGTTGATCTGTCTGCCATTTTGATCCATTTGAACGCTTTTGAGGGCAGTCTGCTAAGCGCATATCCATTATTGTACATTTTCCCGTCGAAGGTCTTTAATGTTTATTCTCATATAAAAGAAAGAATGGTTTTGTCAATAATGGATTTTTTTAGAGGCTGGTGGGGGGGGGGGGGGGGGGGGGGGGAGGGGAGGGGAGGGGAGTTTTTATAAAGCAGATGATGAAGTTCTCCTTAAGCCAGTTCTGCTACTGAAATAAAGTGCTGAGAACTGGGAGAGAATCGAACTGATGCTTTGAAATCCCATAATGTTTTTGCAAGTATGGTCAGTATAATGGTTTCAACTCAGCTAGTTAAAAGTCCTCTGCCCTTCTTGTTGCTACCATAATGAAAGTGATCTGTTTTCTGTTTGTTTGCAGAAACATTTGAGAAGAAGCAAGTCAATAGTATATTCTGGTCACCGAACGGACAATTTTGCATTCTTGCTGGTCTAAGAAAGTACGTTTTTAAAACTTGTATGCTTGGAAGTAAAACCATAGAATACCCAGCGATAATGTTATACAACATAACAGCCTGTATACGAAACTCTTATGTACAGGCAAGAAAGAGGGACCACGAAACCCCTTTGCGAAATTCATTCACGTAAAAGAAAAATGGACCTTTACACACGTCACAAATAATAACTAGCAGTAGTCACAGATTATGGAGACGCGTTCGAAGGAATTTCCGGCGGAGCCCCTGAGCCCCTGAGCCCCTGGCGGCCATTTGGAAGACCGTCTACCAAAAAATCTCAAATTTTACTGCGCATAAACCACAGGACAACCAACAGGAAATTAGGATTGCGTTCTTCGAACACGATTATTACCAAAGATCTTTCATGTTCACGCAAACATTAAGGAAATCTGATTCACCTGATCAAGCATTGTCTCTTTTAGATAAAACAAGTGACGTAATGTAAAAACAAGACACATTTATCAAAACACTAAAATACATGAACTCAAGCAAAACAAAATGATTCACGAATCACGTTTAATTCAGTACTTAGTTTACGGGTCATGTTAAAGTGAAATCACGAATAAATAAAAGTCTCAATCACGTTTCAATAGCCCAATTCACGCTTCACGTAAAAAGTATAGGGGACCGGAAGAGTCTATAAACATTTATTGGCAGTTCATTTATACTCTTTGTACATATGATGAGCATGGAATGTCAAGATTTTTCATTGTTACAACTAGTGATCTCATTGGCCTAGACTCAAAAACTGCTAAAAAGTTAAGGTTCAAGGTGCATTTTGTCTAATTTTTTTAAGGTTTCAAGTAATTTGAGACCCAATCGCACAACATACAATTTTTAAAAGAAATTGTATTTGGGGAACTTCATCAAAGGAGCAAAATTATTAGCTATTGTCTTCTGCTATTCTGATTGGTTAAGCACGAACATTTCCTAAAATTTATTTGACGCAAATGGATTTTCTTTATTTTTATAATGAAATATAATTATTAACCATCAGCTCCTCCTCTACTCTTGAAATCAAAGATATTCTATGTGGGAAAGAGCTAATGCCGCAGAACAATGAAGTTTGCTATCGTTCTTATGTGGAACAATACTTAAAAGCCCAATTTCCATCTAATTGTCCAGATCATACCCATTCACCAAGATCGAATGATTGTATTAAAAACACCAATGGGATTACTGCAAATGATTTCCTGCAATTGAAGCGTAAGGAATGATCACAGATATTTGTATAGAGTTTAGGTGAAACTAAGTAATTGTGATTTTTTAATAGAAACAGCGCTGAGGCGATTGATTACTCATACATGGAGTGCTGCGCACTATACTCTCTTATTTCAATATCCAAAATTTTACATTTATAAATTACTTTCTGTGCAGTTATTATAGTTATGGAAAGCCGCAATTGTCTTGGTTGCGCCATTCACTCAAAATATGTTTTGTGCAATTTGGAGAATTGGGACAAGCAGGACAATAATGAAAATGAACTTTTTGATTTTATTTTTGTGTCTATTTTTCAGCATGAATGGTGTTTTAGAATTCTACGACACTTCTGATGCTGTCTGCATGAATCAGGCCGAACATTTCATGGCAACGGATGTAGAATGGGACCCAACTGGTCGATATGTGGCTACATCGGTCAGCTGGTGGGCACATAAGGTGAATGAAACTATTCTGCTTTTTTTAGCAAATACAGTTGAATCTCCCAGGGGTCAAACTTAATTTTTTAGTCCACTAGCAAAGTTTTGCTAGTAAGATTTTTTTCTACTAAAAAAACTAGTAAGGCCACTCGCTATTTTTTTGCAGTCATTTTTGCCTTTGATGACTCTGAAAATAAGATAAAAATACATTAATAGTATACTGTTAATTTTGTGGTCTTCTTTGCATTTGTCCTGTTGTTTCTTTGGCGGCTCGGGGTTGTCGGGCAAGACGTTGTCATCGTCGGTCACATTACCGGTAGTCTTAAGAGGTCGAGGGCCTATGGAAAAAGCGGTTATTTTAGACATCTACAACAAAAGCGACTCACAAAACGTGAAATTCATTCTCTTCTTTCACGTTGCTGATTCCAACAAAATGTGAATGCACAGATGAAGTGTGCAGAGCTTCCGTGTAATGCCGCTGGCAAGTCGCTTATTCAAAACACCACAAAAATGGTACCATGTAGAAGTACTGGCGAAGAGGTTTCATTTGAATGGTCACACCATAGGATTTCATCAACAGACTCAAAAGTTCGAACTACACTACATGTCTCCATAATTGACTCTGGGAGTGAAAGGGCTAAAAGGAAATCGACGAGCAGGGTATGGGAGGGGTGGGGGTGGCAGTGGTGGCACCTCTGCTCTCGTGAGGGACCTTCACTCACAAAGGACCGCTAATCATAGATCCTAGTTTTCACCTTGTAATCCCGTGTTCACGAGTCTTACCACCCCCTCCTGACCAGCACTACTTTACATGAACAAATGTTAAGTTGGTGATTTTGATTTACAGGAGGTAGATTAATGTAAACATGGTCTTCAGTGTCGGCTGTTTATAAAGTGCTGATACTCAAGTTTAAGTTTACAACATTTCACATTGGAAGTAATTGAGTTGTGGACTGTTGTTTCATTCACTAGCGTTTCCAGTCAGGTATCAAGATTTTACAGTAACTGTGCTTGAAATCTCTAGCAAAATGTGTTGATAGCTTCCTGAAACCTAAATATATATTTCCTCATTTTCAAGGCACACTTGGTCCACGGACTTTTCGTATAAAAACGACGTTTTGTTCACATTTATGCGTTTACGAACTTTGTTATTTGTAAACAGGCGATTTCATACAATTAGTCCTTCCGTTCACGTGTAAACGGTCGAAAACTCACCGACAACAACGATTTTCAAAAATGGTGCCCTAAGTGGAGATTTCGGGTTTTAAAACGGGGTCGTTTACGTGTCGGTTTAGATGGAAAAACCGACCAAAAAATATAGTTGTTGTACAGTTTGGCCTTCCATCCTCATGTAAACGATTACAGCGATCGTAAACGCAGCTTTTTGAAAATGTTGCATACCAACGAACGAAACAAGTCACTTCAAAGTAGCATTGTAGATCGTTTTTAGTCGTTATGCGCGGACAGCGAAAGGGAGTGAAAACGTATAGTGGTAAACGGAAAACTTTAGAAAACGTGATTTGAAAGATTTTCGTAAGAATGGTTTTGCACCAGGCCTCACTTTGTTAGTGGCAACCTGAGAGTGGCTTGCGTTTTGAGCATTGCTGTTTCATATATGCGTGTATAAGTTCTTTATCGGTTGCACTAATTAGTGAGAAATAATTACCATTTTGTTGCTTTTTTTTTCTCATCTATAGGTGGATAACGGCTATTATATCTGGTCATTCCAAGGCAAGCTGCTTCAGCGTCATGCTTTAGATCAGTTCTGTTCGTTGCTATGGAGACCCAGACCACCTGCTCTGCTAACGGATGACCATATGAAGGTGAGGGATTGGTGATGAATTTGCACTGAAGAAACGAGGGGCAGCCGAGTTTTTTTAAACCAACTTCGAGGTGTTTGGAAACCTTATAAAAAAAACACTCTTTCGAGTGTTTGAGATAGCTTCTCAAACTGATTACCTTATTAAATAAGGAGAAAACGAAGGAATGATATCCTATTCACCAAAATCTATGCTAATTAACATCGGGTATCCAAACCACCATCGCACTTGTGATTGTCTATGTTTAGAGCAGTTTTCAATTGCGTGTGGTAAAATCAAAACCAAAGTAATTACTCTGACCAGTCACAGCAGTTGTAAACAATCCAATGAACCAATCAGAGCTCGAGGCAATTACATGTCGGCGGCGCCAAGCGCGGGAAAACGCGTGCGAGTAAGTCACGATTGGTTTTGGTTTTACTTCGGATTGGTTGACAAAGTTGCTCAAGATTTTTTTAGCCAATCACAAAGCGTAGCAATGAAAAAGCAAAGCAATTGTGTAATTACTTTCGACACTCAATTGAAAACTGCTCTAAACTTGATAAATTATCAATGTGTGAGAACTTTTTTTTCAGAATATCAAGAAAGACATCAAGAAGTTCCAACGTATGTTCGAGATCAAGGATCGAATGAGCCAGTCCCGAGCATCGAAGGTGAGTTTTAACGTGTTGTTGCAGTTAACGTCTGTAGTGTGATTTTCTATTATAAATGGAGCAACATAGTAAATCAATCATAATGCGGGGCAATACGCGCAACGTGTTCTATTAAAGTTTGGAAAAACGTGTGCAAACGAAGACACGGTTGGATTTGACTTCGCTGCTTTTGATTACTGTTTATTCACAAATTCCATTGAGAAACGTGAAAAGGCAATAAAAGAGGTTATCCCTTGCTAGTTTATCTCCCTCCCTAGACTTGTAAAAACATAAGTAAACAAGCATGTTGTACAATTATTTGGCCCCAATAACATTACATGTGTAACACTCATCAAGCAAACCCAAGAACCAAAGTAACAACAAACAGAAGAACGTTTTTATCGTCAATTACATTTTCGGTTACAATAGAGCGGCTTTCACTTTAGTGTCGTAAAACCAAAGTAATCACTCTGGCGAATCAAAACAGAGGCAGACAATCCAATGAACCAATCAGAACTCGAAAAAAATGCATGTAGCCGGCGCTAAGCGCGGGAAAACGCGTGCGAGCAACGTACAATTGGATTTGGTTTTACTTCTGATTGGTTGAGAAGTGGTGCGTGATATTTTAGCCAATCACAAAGCGTAGCAATGCAAAACTAAAGCAATCACGAAATTACTTTCGACACTCAATTGCAAACCGCTCTTATTACTGTCAGTAACCTCCTTCTTGGCATCACTGCATGACATTACTGTGTCGGTTGCAAGCGGTGTATGTGTGGAGGAATAGTAACGCGTGGTCGTCTTCAGGGCTGAAGCACTTTAATGCTGTAGTCTCTTCCTAATACCTCGCTACATGTTGACCCTTTGAATCGGCAAACACTCCTTTCCATCTCTTACACCTCGTGAGGTCTACACAATTTGGCATTCTTTATCGTTGTATTACTGACATACACAAGGACAGAACTTCATTTATTAGTTAATGAACTGAGAGAATAGAGCTCTGGTTAAGTCAAAAAATATTAGAGCGTTGTGGGGTGTTCAGGTTTAAACGGAAATAACAAAATTTCGCTTCTCAAATTCCACCAAATATACAACTTAATTTGATAAAAAGATTCTATAGAACAAAACAGAAGCAGTAGTTTGGAGATAAAGTGCAGGATTACAAGGATGGAAGTGGATTACATTTCATCAGGCGATCAAGAAACCAAACTTGCCATTCTTGTGGTGTTTTGACTTTTTCAGCCGTTTTTTGTCTCTATGGTTGATATTTCTTTGCTCTCATCGCTATTGGCGATATTTTCTTCCTATTCCAAATTTATATACAGTGAAACCTGTATTAAGCGGACACCCTCTGTTAAGCGGACATCAGCTGCTTGGGTCCCTAAATTTTCTTCCCATTTTTACTGTAAAGCGAACCTGTATTCAACGGACCTTTCTATTAAGCGGTTACTAGCCAGGGTCCCGAGGGTGTCCGCTTAATACATGTTACACTGTAATACGCTTAAAGCAAGTCCCTGGCCGTAATCATGAAAACACGTTATATCAGCAGGGACAGTGTCCCTTTAAACACTGATTTGAAAACGGTTTAGCTAAAGTTCATTTATTGTTATAGGTAACTACTGATAAATATGTTAAAAACTACAGCTCCCAGCTGTTGCCCTCGTTGGTGTAGTAGAAATGGATATACTCTAAAGTATTAAATAAGTTTGAAATAAGTTTTACTTCATGAAATTTTAAGCGAAAGAGAAAAGTCAATTTGAGATACGGAAAAGAGTGTTGACTCTGTGAATCCAAGTGCATCTGCTTTTAGGTACCATGTCTCACGCGATTATCGTTCCCAGTCTTCCAAAAGCCTCATTCTGCACTCGTCAGGAGTGAGAGCGACGGAAAAATCTCATATACGTATTCCGATCATGACGTTGCTATTAGCAGGTCACTTCAGCTTCAAATCGTGCAGTAAACACGTTAACACCATAGTGATAATCAAAAGAAAAGGTACTGTGAACCAAATCACGATTGCTTTTGCCTTTGCACACGATCGACCAAAAATGCATCATAATTTATCGAGTCTGAATTGTGAAAGGAAATTGCACATTACCACCATTTATTTTATTTATTAGTTCTCTAAGAGTCGCCCAAAGGGCAGGTGTACTATTTTAGGATACACGAATTAATTCTACATATATCACCCCATATTGTTTATTGCAATTTTTCACTGATTATCTGACACATTCGCGATTATCTCTCCAGGAGCTGATTGAGAGGCGGCGGCGAAAGATGAAAGACTTCCAGGGTTACAGACAAAAGAAGAACATGGAATTTGCGCAGCAAAAGAAGCAGCGCTTGGAATTACGGAACGGTGAGGAAAAACGCGCGTGCTAACATTATGCTTCATGTAAGCCAAACAAAACTGGCACCTAGTGACAGCTTTCAGATAGCCCTTGCCAGGCGTTCAGACAGCGAGAACGAAGGATGCACATAATTAGAGAATATCGCAGCGTTATGCAAACGGAGGGAAAAAGGCCTAAAAGAGCCCTCTCTCCCTAGTTTGCTCGTTTTTTCTTTGCTTTTGAGTTTTCGTTCGCGTCGCTCTCCACTATATCAACAAGGAACAGTCTGGCTTTTGGACTAAAAGGAATTGTTGTTGTTTAGTGTGTAGCACTGAACGTGGAATAAAAAGCTGTTCATTCAAGGAATTGGATCTGCTCCCCATACGAGCCATTCCTTTCTGCCATGTAAACGGTCCTTTGACAGACAGTATCCCCTAATTAATGATTTTTGTTTTCATCACTCTCTTCAGCTTGACATAATTGCACTGTTATAGAGCAATTTTCAATAAAGTACACAAAGTAATTTTAACGATTGCTTTGGTTTTGCATTGCTACGCTTTGTGATTGGCTAAAATATCTCGCGCCACTTTCTCAACCAATCAGAAGCAAAACCAAAACCAATTGCGAGTTGCGTTTTCCCGCGCTTGGCGCCGGCTGCATGTATTTGCTTCGAGTTCTGATTGGTTCATCGGATTGTCTGCGTCTGTTTTAATTGGCCAGAGTAACTATGGTTTTGGTTTTAAGACACTCAATTGCAAACCGCTCTAATAACTTTCAGTAACCTCCTTCTTGGCATCGCTGCATGACATTACGGTGTCGGTTGCAAACGGTGTATGTGTGGAGGAACAGTAACGCGTGGTCGTCTTCAGGGCTGAAGCACTTTAATGCTGTAGTCTCTTCCTAATACCTCGCTACATGATGACCCTTTGAATCCTATTGCGCCTGCGTTAGATAACCATTTGACCCACCATTATAATATTGACTAGCAGTAATCACAGATTATGGAGACGCGTTCGAAGGAATTTCCGGCGGAAATGAGCCCCTGAAAAAACCAATAGGGGCGGCCATTTGGAAGACCGTCTACCAAAAAATCTCAAATTTTACTGAACATAAACCACAGGACAACCAACACGAAATTAGGATTGCGTTCTTCGAACGCGATAAAGCCAATTGTCATTTAATAATAATTATTTGCCTCTAGGTGTCGAGACAGATGAGCTGGATAGCAATGCGGAGGAGTTTGAAGATGAATCGGTGGAATTCTTTATCAAAGAAGAGATCACCGAAGTCGAGGAATAACCCAAGTGGTGGTGCGTCATTTTCCCGAGCGAGCGCTTATCAGTTGTCACAAGTGAAGAAAACGAGTTATTTGATCTGAAATATTCCCGATTTGCCAGAAAAAACCGAGTGCCTTTAGAATTTTAACAGGCACTTGTCATCATATAAGTTCAACCACATAAACAAATTTCTGATTTAGTGTTCTCCCAGTAGCGTTGATTTTTTTTTTTTTTTTCGTATTCAATTTGCTGTCTTTCAAAAGACTTTGATTATCCAGCCGTAGAAGTAATTGAAGGCTTTTAAAGTGTAGCTGTGTAGTAATGGGTAGTACTAAAAGTTGTTGGTTTGTACCGAAACACGAGTTCCTTTTGAGGATCTTGCATTGTTCGATGAAACATTCCTTTCCTAACAATCAATATAATTACTTTTCTGCTCGTTATAGGAAATTAAAATGGAATATTGTGTGTTCACTCTTGTTGTTGCTTTTGCTGTGCCAGGCTCTCGTATTTAGGAAATGCCCGGGTATATGCCGGATATATATATACAGGGATGGGGAGCAGAGATACTAATGAATATGGCTCTGGTTCGCCGGACTCCCGGACTCCCGGACTCCCCGACTCCCCGACTCCCCGACATGTGTGTTGTGTTTGTTAATTGTTTTTCATTCTTCCTCCGAGCATTTTTCTCCAGGTCCTCCTGGTTTTCCTCCCCCACAAAAATCATTCTAAACTCCTATTGGCCATTTTGAGGTTGCGCATGGGACTGGGTTGGTTTCGTTTCGAATTGCACTATGGGGCTGTTTTGGGGACGCAATTCAAACATGGCGTCTGCTCAGGATGTAACCTGAAGCTGTGATCTTGTCAAAAATGGGAGAGTTTAGCTGTTGCGTACCTGGATGCAGCAATTCACCAAATATGAACTTCCACACTTCACCAAGTGATCCGAAAGTAAAAAAGGCGTACGTACGACTGATACGAAATGCAACCTTGAAGAAGGACGCACCGAGCACAAGGATTTGTAGAGCACATTTTCCAAGAGGAGTGAGGATGAATGGAAATGAATTTCCTCCAATATTTCCCTGGACTATCATCCCATTTTTGACAAGTTCACAGGTTCAGTTTACATCCTGAGCAGACGCCATGTTTGAATTGCGTCCCCAAAACAGCCTCATAGTGCAATTCGAAACGAAACCGACCCAGTCTCATGCGCTACCTCAAAATGGCCAATTCTCAGATGGTAGGTAGGGACGAGCAGGCTAGTTCCTAGGCGTTCTCCTCCACTCATAGACGAGCGGGAAGGGAACCTCTGGGTTCTCGGCTAGGAAACGAGTTCAAACGCGCATGCGAACACGAAAATGAAACGGGCAGAGATCGGGGGCAAGAGGGTCATTCCGGTTTATTTTCACGTGCGCATTCTTATTTAGGCACGCGTTACGTTCTGAGAGCATGCCTAAAGTGGCTGCTATTGAATTCATTTTAACATGATCAGCAAGCAATAAGGGACTGTTTACTTAAAAAGAGGATGATCCAAGCACTTGGACACGTTTCCTCCTTGCAGTATACATGCGGAGGTCTGTAGCGCTAGGATCAGAGCCGTCCTCAAACACCCAGGGGGGAGGAAGAGTACTTTTCTCCCGCCCTTTTCTAAATCCCTTGCCCCGACTAACTGTCCCTGAATCTCCGAAGATGACGTCGCGATCAACACCTTGAAGCGACTCCGTCGTGAGAAAAATGAATAAAAAAATCATCAGATTCATCTACGTTAAAGCAAGTTTGATTTATTTAACTCAACTTCTTTTTTTTTTTCTCACGTTCTCCTCCTCATTTTTCCAATTTAAAGACCCAGTATTGTCCATTATGCTTCACGCGCCTCTGTTATTGTTTTGGTTTGCACGAGAGCGAGGTTTCTATTGTTTTCCGGGGTTTTGCTTTTCTCGTTGCAAACATTCAATCGAGTGGAAAGGAATTATATCGTCTCGTGCTTCTGTTCTGTTCAAACGTTTTATATTAAATTACGTCCTTAAGTGTTGCCTGAAAATTAAGGTACTCGAATAAACGTTTAACGACCGACATGGCCGATGCAAACGGATTACAAAGAGCTATAAGACCTACCGGATTTTTCAACATCAAGAAAATGGCCGCCGATATGATGCTCGCAGCACGCAATGCATAGTGGACAATGTCGAACACCCTTTCAATTCATATCTTTTTCGGCTGTTTGATTTACAGCTGTTTTCAGATTCGGATCAGTCATCACAATTTATATCGATAAATAAATATGCATCCTGCGCAGCGTTAATTGTAGTTACGTGAAAAAGTGTTAAAAATGAAACTAGACGTTTCGGCAATGCTGCCTTCATTTTTACTACTGATGAAGGCAGCATTGCCGAAACGTCTAGTTTCATTTTTAACACTTTTTACAGCGTTAAACTTAACACTTTTTCACGTAATCACAATTATATCACTTTGTCTTATAATGGTAGACAGCTCACTTACGTTTAAAGACATGTCAAATAACTAACATACATGCAATTTTGCTTAATTTATTCGGCTTAACTGACAATTTTGCTTCATTTTATCGCTTGAAATCACATCGAATAAAAGAACCTTCCAATCAGATGAAATCGATAAATGTCTGGAGATAAAATATAATTTTTATTCAAAATCGTTTTCCGGTGTCTATTTATATTGCGTTTCTTTTGTGATTCACTCCCAGAAGTAGCAGGTGCGATATGTATAAATAAAGCGAACTCAGCACTTCAAATAAATAATGCATTTGCACAGCCTATAGCGATGTTGCTATGAACAAAATATTTGGTGTGTCAAGAGGCATATACAGTTACATTTTGTTGGGTTTACGTACGAAACACTGGATCGGCTGTGGCAGCCAGAAAACGTTGAAGACAGAGTTGCAGTAGTGCAAGTGACAACGACGCCACAAACGACAAAGGGAGTTTGTTAAGACATTTTAAAGAATGACACTCGCAAACTCCAAAACTGAGGATTACGTTCGAAAAGTCAACAGACTTTATGACATCTACTTAGAGAGGGAATTGCAGCACCTGGAAGATGAGAGAAAGTTTTATCTCAAGACATTTCGTACCGAATACAGAGTAGCTAAAGAGAAGCGAGAGAAAATAACAAGCAAAGCAAAAGAGTACAGACGACTTCGAGTTTTGAAGAACCAAGAAATGTCACCCTCGAATCGTTTCGGCGATATGGGAAGCAAGGACGCTATCTTTATCACCGAGGCCGAGACGGAAAAATGTGAAGTACATCCTTGAATAATTCAATTGTTACTTATTTTACTTATTTTAGTTATTTACGATTTTAGTAAAGCTCTATTGGTATCTTTTCGATCTTTGGAGGATTATGAGAGGGTGTTGTATGGTGACTTGCAGCGGGAAACGAAGTGTCTGAGATAACCACAATTTCCTGCACTTTCAACCCAAAGCATTTGAGTTTATCGGCTGTATTCGCATCGCGGTGATGGCGTAACGTGTTGGAGGAAAAACAAACTGGTAATAATTACCAAGCCAACGAAAAACGATGATATATTTTAAACTCCACCTTCTGTGGCTACTAAAAACAACATACGAAGTCGCTAAAAATATTGGCTGTGAGATTAATAGACTTCGGAGGGTTATAAATTAATTATAGAGACCATAATAGGCTTTTGTTTAATTTTCGCTCTTTTCACTATTAAAATATTTGTACAAAGGACTACGGAAAGGGTTTTTTTTAAATAGTGACTGAAAAGAGGATTAGGGGTATATTTGAAATCATAAAAGAATGTAACATTTGAATAACGTTTCTTTTTTGTTAGGCCACCTCCATAAAATGTTTCGTTTACCATCGCCCGACCGACCCATTTTTTTGGAAAAGTAAAAAACAAAAATTTCAGATACACTGTCTGACAAGGCAAAATTTTACTTTTTCAATATCTTGATGTGATCAAGACTTTATTTTGAATAGAAGTCTTTTATATTTAATTTATTAGCCCGTATATTAAATCGGAAATGTTTGTGGACGTCATTTCATATATCTCTCAGCATTGCATACTTGGAAACAAAGGTTTTATTTAACAGCATTGTGTATAAACTGGAACAAAAACTGACAGGCACAGTGTGCTCCCTCGGTCAATTTTCTTTTCTTTTCTTTTTTTTTTTTTTGTCCGACCGACCGACCCACTAGGGAGCTTAAGCCTGCCGCACACTTGAGGAAAGTGCTGAGCAAAATTCCTCGCGAGGCAGTTAGCTCAGCTGTTTCCGCAAGTGTGCGCTGGATTTTTGGTGAGTTTTTCGCCTCGCGAGGCCGTGAGGCAAATATCTGTCGTGTTTGATATTTTTTGCCTCACGAGACAAATTCCTCATCGTGTGCGGGCGCCGTGAGAATCTGGCTGAGCCAAATTAATCGATTAGCCAATAAAATTGCATCGCGAGCTCACGTGATTTCAAGCTCGACATTCACGATGGCGGACAGGAGTGTGGTTAACGAAGTTATCCTAGAGGATAAACTTGTCGAGTTCAGTATGCAGCCTTGTATGTTGCATGTTTACTGTATTAATATCTAATAAAATGCTAAATTAAAATTACACCTAATTAAAATAACGTTGTCATAGAAAAATGAAAAATGGAAAAACGGAAAATGAAAAAAAAGGCCAATAGGAATTAATTAGACACACAAATAACAATAGCCGCTGCACGCTTAATTTAAATTAACAATAGCCGCTGCACGCTTAATCGTGCCGCCTGTCGTGAATGATGATTAAGCTAATTAATTCCTATTTGGCTTTTTTCATTTTTCATTTTCCTATGACAACATTACTGCAATTAGGTGTATATCCTAAGAATATTCTTAAAAAGTGGATATTAAAACTTTGATTCAATATCAATTACATCAATTGCAGTTACACAAATGTTATATTACATTTTGTATACTCTGAGTGGACCACAAACAAACGGATAAGAAGAGCTACGACTGGAAGTTTTAACATCTTGTCGTCCGCCATCTTGAATGTCGAGCTTGAAATCACGTGAGCTTGCCATGCAATTTTATTGGCTAATCGATTAATTTGGCTCAGCCAGATTCTCGCGGCGCCCGCACACGATGAGGAATTTGTCTCGTGAGGCAAAAAATATCAAACACGTCAGATATTTGCCTCACGACCTCGCGAGGCGAAAAACTCACCAAAAATCCAGCGCACACTTGCGGAAACAGCTGAGCTAACTGCCTCGCGAGGAATTTTGCTCAGCACTTTCCTCAAGTGTGCGGCAGGCTTTAAGCAACCACGACGGCGACGGCAGCGAGAACGGCACAAAACAATAGGTTTAATGAGCGAAAACAATGCCTCTGCACGTGCGTTTTACATTTTGGTACATTTCTTTGCCGTTCCCTGCAAAACAACAACGTCAAATGATCAAATTGTAGGTTTTTTGGAGAACGTGAACAAACGACGGTTAATTTTCCTTTCTCCATTTGAACCGGGAAGCCGTCCCTTCAAATTCAGCTCCTGGACAATCCAGTCACATTAGACAAACTAAACAGATTGGAACAGCTGCAAGGTAGTTTAAAATAGCGCGAATCCTTTTTTCAACTGACGATTTCCTTGACGTTGCCGTCGTCGTTGCTTAAGCTCCCTACTTTCACGAGAGGGAAGGCGATGGGAAATGAAACATTTTATGGGGATAGCCTTACTGGTAAAGCACATAACCTAAGACAGAAAATATTGATTCACATCATAGCCTTGAGTTGACATAAAAAATTCCGAAAATAGGCCGGACTTTCTCTCATCGTTAGCAAACCATGGATCCGGTCTATTGGAATATCTGTTTGGTAGATATTCAACTAAATTGTGAGGAAAACTAGAGTTTTCTTTAGCGAAAATACCACCTCGAGCTTTGATAACATGGGGCATAAATGACTGTCGTTTTCGGAAGGTAAAAAGAGTCTGTTCTAGTATTTGAAAAGGCCAGTTTTGTTTTCCCGAAAGGCAAATCAAAGCAGTTCGAAAATTAGGAAAATAGGACGCCCTTTTCTGCTAAAAAACAAAAGGTCTCGTAAATGGAACGGCAAAACCGAAAAATAAATTACATTGAAAATTTAAAAGTTTTGTTCGTTGAATGACGTATCGCTTTTTCGCCGATTGGTTAAAATAAAATAGTGGATTGATTAACTGCGATACCATTCAGTTACGATTCAGTAAATCTCAGTATCATTTTAATTTGTTTTTGTTTTTTTGCATATTAGCATTGATATATCGCTAGTGCATCATTTAATATTCAGCCTCGTCATAATAGAGCGGTTTGTAATTTCATGATTGCTGTAGTTTTGCATTGCTAAGCTTTGTGATTGGCTAAAAAATCTTGCGCCACTTTTTCGACCAATCACAAGTAAAATCAATCGTGACTTACTAGCGCGCGTTTTCCCGCGCTTGGCGCCGGCTTCATGTGTTTGCCTCGAGTTCTGATTGGTCAGTGATTATTTTGGTATTGGTATTAGAGCGGCTTTCATTTGAGTGTCGTAAAACCAAAACCAAAGTAATTACTCTGACCAATCACAGCAGTCGTAAACAATTCAATGAACCAATCAGAGCTCGAAGCAAATACATGTAGCCGGCGCGGGAAAACGCGTACAGACAAGTCGCGATTGGTTTTGGTTTTACTTCTGATTGGTTGAGAAAGTGGCGCCAGATTTTTTAGCCAATCACAAAGCGTTGCAATGCAAAACTAAAGCAATCATGAAATTACAAACCGCTCTATTATGACGAGGCTGAATATTAAATGATGCAGTAGCGATAGCACAGTCATTTCATTTATCAACGCTGTGTAGTATCTACCTTAGAATATAAGTCCTATGCTATGTACCGGTATCTACAAAAGGGCCTTCAATCAATCAATCATTTCATTTATTTCTCCAAACCTTAGCAGATAATAATACAGAATTGAATATAAGGTGAAAAAAAAGTAAGTAAAAAGTATAAAATTTTCAAGGAAAGAAAACGCACAGTACAAAATTACACCACTTAAATTAAGCCACATTGTATATAGGAAGGAGGGGAGAGGGGCACGTCTAGATTAACTAATATTGTGCCCCTTAAAGTGCCCATAACTATTTTTTTTCTTATCTAAATCTACACGTCACGTAATGAACATCTGCGAATATGAATATTTCAAATCTTCCAAATCCTATTTTTTTGCGGTATACCCGTTCCGCTGTTAAGAAGGCCAACGGGCTCACATGTTCCTTAATGTACGACACAGTTCCTTTGTTTGAAGTTATGCGTTCCTTAATCTACGTCACGGATCCTTTGTTAACCGAGAGAAACCGAGAGAGACCAAGAGGAGACTAATGCGAATGTTGGACCAAAATGCCGGCAAATTTTGAAGACTTTAAAAAATCATAAAAAATTCACGTTTTGCTGAAATCAAAAATTTTTTTCGCGGATGTTCATTACGTGACGTGTAGATTTAGATAAGAAAATAAAAAAAAAATCGTTATGGGCACTTTAAGTTACGTCAGTATAACATGGTCAGTGCACTTAGCGTAACATGTAGCAAGTTTCCAGGTACGCCACAAAATAATAAAGATAAAAGATACAAAATAAAACTTCATTAGAAGTGTATAAATTTAAGTTATGCCAGGTTCCAAATGTTTAAAATGGCACGCGAAGAAACCTTTGGAAAAGGCTACCAAAAAAATCCACAAATCCTGGAGTATTTTGTCGCGTAAAACTTAGTGACATATCTTCATGTTTGAACAATGGATTCGGACTAGCTGGAAATAACCTCCAAAAACACCATTTCTCACACACTGAATGCCATTTGTCTGCCACAGGAAAACTGTTGCACGTAAACAAAAACTGAGTCACGTGTCAAAGCGTGACCCCCGATATCCCAACTCACACCAGACCCCTGGGCATTCAGTGTGTGAGAACTTCATTTCTTGCCTCTTTCGCAAGCTCAGCCAGCAAGAAAACCATTTCTTTACCTGAAAATGCTTTACCTGAAAATATAAAAAAATCTGCCAGTAGAAACTTATTTAAGAAACAAATACATGAAATACTTATTAATATTTTTAAACAAGAAAATTTGTATCTTACACCATCTTCAATTCTTGAATTAATTAAAAACTTGTAAACTGTATCAATCCTGTAACTACGACCAGTTTAGTGTAATCTCTTTCTACTTTCTTTACTGTATTATTTTAATCTACTATTTATTGTAATCTGAACTGCTGTAATCTGAACCCACGTAATAAGCCTAACTTAATTATACCTACCCGCCTCGACTAGTTTTTCAACTATTTGTGGGTAGGTACTATTTAAATCAATATTTGTTATTTAGTAAAGTGTTTTGTTTTGTTTATTTCATGGTGTATGACAAAATACTTTGTTTAGGTGTTTCTATGCCAAACCCTGCCTTTTTGAAAGCAGGGAAGGCCCTGTATACAAGATTGATGGTATCTTATAAATTATTTTATTAGGTTGCATCAAGCAAACTTATTAGTTCATACAGCAGAATGTTCACATGTGTGTACCACTTAAAAGAACTGGTTCATGTCAAACTTGCTTTGCTCTCGATTCTGAAAAAATAAGCAAGTTTTAGTGTCCCAGACATCCTTGATTGCACCAAGTTGTTGCACTGGCTCTCTAAGTTCTTGTTGCAGGGATGTTACATCGTGCGATGCACACTGGTAGTATTCACTCTTCAACCTCCAAACAAAGGAAATCTGGTCATGTTATGTTATTGGCTTTTGCAACGTTCTGACCTTCAATTCATTGTGTTGCTTGATTTGTTCCCTGATCACGTATCGCTACCAGTTGATCTTTAACTGATTTTGTCCTGCAGTGTAACAACTCAAAGCCCTACAAAAATGACAATATCAATGGTGCTGTTAGTCAAATAAAATCATTATTATAACTATTAAAGTGTGTGCATTTATGTTGTTCTGAGAGAGGGTGATGACCATCTGGAAGGAGAGTCATTGAAAAAATTCTACTGCAGAATGCAGTTTCAAAAGCCAAAGTTTTTAAAGGAAAGTATAACTGAAGGGCTGGGAACATAAACAGCCTACAGTATGTCAAATTTTTCAATCTCAAATAATTCTTAATTAATTTTATAGTGTAGAGTCAAAAAAGCATTCTTTTGCTAAAATAATGGCTGTTTAAGAGATTCAATTAAACCATCGAAATGTCCAACATTCTTGAAAAATATATATTGACCAGAAGAGTAATATAGCATGCTTTAATGTACAGTGTAGCCAAAATGTATTTTGTCTTTTTTGCATGAAAATACTGGATCTTTTTGCCTTTTACTTTAACTTACCGGTACATTACTTTAGCAAGAAAGTGCTTTCTTAGCTCAAAAAACACAATTTGTTAGTAAATAATTATAAAATTTGACATTGGTTGGTTATGCCACCAGCGGCCCTTCAATCAGGGGCGTAGCTAAGGGGTCCTGAGGTGCTTGTGACCCCTGGTTTGTGAGATAATTTTAGTAAAACACAGCATGGATGTCAACATGACAATATGGTAAGTATCCTGGGCGTAACACAGTATGACCCCCCCCCCCCCCCTTTGAAAAATCCTAGCCATGCCCCTGTCAATTAAAGCTAAACTGGAATTTCCAGTGGGGAGAGGGGGGTTCAAAGCAAAATACCTTCTGTGGAAGGATATAAGAAGGTATGGATACTGAGCTCAGTAAAATTGAAATGAGAAGGATGTGGAGTATACATTTGTAGAGCTGCTGCCGTTTATTCAAATACCTTTTCAGCACCATATGTAGATCCTTCATGCGGTTGACCAGTAGCAACTTGGGTCAGGTATCCAATCTGCTCACTCAAGCCTTTTTCCACACCCTACAAAACAAGCAAGTTTCTATTAATAGTGATCCATATACATGTAAGAGAGGGAAGCAAACTTACCAGAAGAACTGCAAACATGCCTGTGAAGTTCAACTTAACTGATCTTCACAGGTATACTGCAGACAAGCCCTAGGATAGCTTCTAATGCTGGCAGTTGATGTTCCCCTATGCCAGAATGATATATCAGGTGATCCAGGCAGTATATACCAGGTGATCCAAACCAGTCACATATCAGTACCAGGCTTTATGAGATTGAGATGGTGGCTTAAAAAGTGTGTGCTTTGAAATCTTGCCTGTTGTTGTTTTTTTTTTTTTGTTTTTTTTGTTTTTTTTGGGGGGGGAGGGGAGGGGGGGGGGGGCAGGGTGGGGTAGGGGAGAAGGGGCGAATCCTGTGACAGACAAGTGTTTCAATATACTTAGTGACTGTGTTAGCTCAGTCAGTCAACAGTTCACGAAGCTATTGTTATTAACCATCATTATTATGAATCTTACAAAGATCTACAAAAGGAAATTAAAGCAGCGCAACTTTTAAGCCATGTATGGTAAGTGTTTACCTCTAACGACTTCAGAAACTTTGTCGCTGTTGTATTGATTCGGTCCTCTGAAGGAGCTTCTTTTGATAGCTCCTCTAAAGTTTCTCCTGCACTTCTTATCACCTTAACTATATCCTAAAAGCGGGTGAAAACATGAAATTATTGTCTGTTACTACATGTACACTGAAGCATGTGGCCATCAGGTTACTTAAAAAAAATGTAAAATACTACGAGAACAATTTCCCTGACCTTCTCAATTTCTTCCAACTGTTTGAGACGATCGACAGACTGGGACATCATCGATTGATAGTAAATCGGGATCAAAATAAGCGCAAAATCTGAACGGAAGTCAAACAAAAATGTCCACCCTACTCACTCACACGATGTCACGTTTTCACGTCATGTAACAACACACCAATTTTCAGCTGGCCAATCGCGGTTTCATCACGTGACGTGGAAGGTCGTAAAATCAACATGTCTGCCTCCTTTACGTGAAAAGCCTTGTGTCCTGCCTTTTTGTTGACATTTTACGGTCCGCCAGCAAGCTGGACGGCGAAATGTTTCAGCGCCAGAAGAACTGGATATCTGACGTCCTATGGAAACCCAAAAAGGCCCATTCCTTGGAGCAGTTAAGGTAAGTTGCGGCAATAATATTTTTGGCATGATAAGTTCTGTTCGTGCGTATTGTACGTCTGACTTGCAATTTTGCTCTATTAGGTTATATTTGCTTTTCAGTTCCACTAACTTAAGTACGTGAACATTGCGGTGCTTGTGTAGATTAATAGGTTAAAGTGTTCTCAGCACTTCTGAGAAAAATAACATTTGTCTAATGCTTAATATCATTGTAGATCAGTTTGGGGAGAGTCTGATTGATTTGCCTTAAGCTGGAAATCTGAGGCAAATCAATCTTTTTCTTATAATTATTTTGTTGTTTGTTAGGTATCTTCATTATGTTCTTTCTAAGAATTCGACCGTGAATGAGACCAACAGAGGATTACTGGTGGAAACCTTGCGTTCCATCGCTGAGATTCTCATCTGGGGTGACCAGAATGATAGCAGAGTATTTGAGTAAGATTCTGCTCATAAGTTACATTATTTCATTATGAAAGTAAACTATATATTAAGCTTAAGTAATTTTAAAGATATAGTGATGTATATGGGCTAAATTGCAGAATACCCCGCAACTTATTAGCATCTTATTGAATAACAATAGTGCCTATTGTTTCATGCTCGTTTTTCCTGGGTTAGGGCTAGGTCTAGGACTTTGTTAGCAGTTGCGGGGTATTCTGCAATTGCTCCTGTATATGATATCCCAAACAGCTGCTAAGCAGTTGTAGAAGATTGGAAAAAAATGCCCTCAGAAATTCAATTCTCATTTACACATTTTGTAACCAAAGTGCAGGCTTATCATGTGTTCCAGCCTGCTTCATGCTTGATTTTCACCACATACATTACATGATGTAACATTCTTCAAAGACTTGTGGAGCCCTGCATTGGCTTACAATTTTGAGTCATGTTACAATAATAGATTTTCAGTGTGCTTGCAGAAATCTATATTTTACATGTAAACATATTTGTTTGTGACACAGGCTCAAACACCTACATGTACAAGGACAGAAAAATGATAAAATGAACAGACAGCTCACTCTTAAGGGACATCTCTTTAAAAGGACACCTGTTTAATTAATATGGGCACCTAAAACTGGTTTCTACTATACAATACATGTACTTCAGTCACTCATTTTACTTTAACCGAATTCTCTATACGACTGCACAGCTACAATGTATGTTTCCAATATGTATCATATCAGGTGTTTGTCAAGGAAAATAGAAAAAGTAAAGAAAAAAATGCTAACAAGTTTTCAAAAAAATTTAATATGCTTATAGAGCTAGATGAATCATATTATTTATATTGCATGCATATTTAAGCTTTTGTTTATAAATAATTAAAAACAAAGGAATTAATAAATGAAAGCTTGTGCACTACAGTATGGTGGTCATTAACATATATGCAGGGATTCTGACAGGGTGCGGGAAAAAAATTAAAATTGTGCGGGAATTTTGGGGCAAATTGTGCGGGAAATAACTTCGATTGTGCGGGAAATTGTGCGGGATTGCGCAATCCTGTGACCAAACAAATATTCAATCACCAGTTTTCTAGTCAGGCCAGAAAAAATATGAAAGGGAGGAAACTCTGCCTAAACGAAAAATACAAATAGATGTTTTAATTGGGGATTAAAATGTACCCAGCAATCGCCAATTTGCGGCTGTTTTTCTTCACCAAAGTTTTTTTTGTCTCAACAAAATCACATTGCGTGACACGATGAACTCGATCGGATAAAACCGAAATACCACCTCAAAATAAAATGTTTCCGATCTGAGCGAGTTCCTTTATGAAAAATCCGTACATTTTATGTAGTGTGAATAATTTCCAGTAAAGGACTCACACAATTTCTTTGAAAGTTTGCCGCAAAAACACAACCCTGAGATGTATGCAAATTTCGTGCTAAATGAAATTTGATAGCATGTTTGTTTTGCATTTTCCTGAATGAAAACGTCTTTCACTTGAAAAAATCAAATCCAGTATTCTGATCAGAACCTAATAATTTTCTCCTATCAATCCGAAGTTCCAGCGCTTTAATAGTTTGTTTGTCGATTCGCAAACTTGATCAGTTCTTTGCGAAAATAATTCAGACAGTGACATTCATTTTGGCGCGACGGTACATTTCGTCGGTGTTTCTTTTTCGGTCGCGATCCCCAACATATTAAACTGAAAGAGGAAGCGAAAGCGCTCGAAAAAATATTAACAGGCTGCTAAAAAAAACGACATAATGTCTGGAAAATGACAACTAAAAATCTACGCGAAAAATTCGGTAGGAAGTCGGATAGAAGTAAAACTGAGATTAGTTCCCAGGACGGCGAAGAGAACGCCTTGTTGTTGTTATATCGATCCACTCGAGCTGTTCGAGGAAAGCGAGGGATTTCTCGATTGTTTGGAAGGAAAATGGGCTGAAAATAGCCTAAAATGTTTCTCAAAATTTTGGTAATCAATAGAAATACCTGATTTAATTAAAATTGTAAGCAAATATTTCAGTATTGTGCGGGATTGTGCGGATTTTCAGGAATTGTGCGGAATTGTGCGGGTTTGACCGAATTGTGCGGTCCTGCACCCACGCACCCTGTCAGAATCCCTGTATATGTTGTGGTTCAAATTTTTCTATGGTTTGAAAATTTTCAAACCAGTTTGATTTTTGTTTTCCTTTGTCTCAGTGAATCCAAGACAAAGGAGAAATAAAATTAAATTGGTTTGAAAATGTTCTCAACCAAAGGATAATAATTTATATTGAACGAACCATAACATAACGTGTACAACAGGTACTCTACAAAATCTTTGTCAAAACATTCATTAATAGCACACATTTATTTCTGTGTATTTTTTTTCGACACATGGTTAAAAAGGAATTTGTTATAGCGATAGAGCTTCAACCATTTTTGCCATACATGTATGATTAGTGTCATTGGAATACTACTGTTAAAAAACTTAGCAGAAGTAGGTTTATGTTAATTATACCAATACCCTTGGGTTCAAATCATTTACACTACTAATAATAAATAAATGTTATTTTTATTATGTAATTCAGTTTCTTTCTGGAGAAGAGCATGTTACTGTATTTCTTGAAGATGATGAGCCAGAAATCCAACCAGATTTGTGTTCAACTGCTCCAGACTCTCAGCATCTTGTTTGAAAACATCAGAAATGAAACCTCACTGTGTGAGTTCTATTTACAGTGTATTATAACTATTATTACTCTGAATGATCAATATCTAAGTTCTAATGATCTTGTTGTTAGCATGTTGGACTATAGATTGATGGTCAGTGACTTAAACCCGGTTTTATTTGTCATCATGTTATTTTCTTAGACAAAGATGTTGGTCCTCATTGTCTCTCTTTACCAAGAGCGCTTACTTTTGAGTTCAATTCGCAAGTAGCATGCTACTATATTTCAAGAAATGGCCCGGCCATACTGGTTAATTCAAAAATAGTATGCATTATTTTGATAAACTTGCAGCAGCATGTTCTTGAAACTTAGGCGCATTATGTTTACAAAATGACTGGTCCAGCCAGTCCATCCTGACAAAATAATGGTAAGTGCCCCAAGTTTAAGTAAATGGGTAAACATGTACATGTAGTACACTATTGGGGAAAACCTAACAAAATACTGGAGGTAAACATTTATAATAAGGAAAAAGTGTCACATTACAGGGGAGTAGTGCCCCAATACTCCTACTGTGGAGTAGTGCCCCAATACTCCTACTGTGGAGTAGTGCCCCAATACTCCTACTGTGGAGTAGTGCCCCAATACTCCTACTGTGGAGTAGTGCCCCAATACTCCTACTGTGGAGTTGTGCCCCAATACTCCTACTGTGGAGTAGTGCCCCAATACTCTTACTGTGGAGTAGTGCCCCAATACTCCTACATGTACTGTGGTTGCTTTATGCTGCACAAACAGAGTTAAGCTTTAACTGCATTGGCTACCTGTTTCTTGTATAAAAAATTATAAAGTACTAAAGTCATGTAACAATAATTGGTATCAAGAAGGTCATGATTTTCGTTTCCCATTAGGGGCATTGGGCGATTCCAGAAAATATCCATACCCAACCCAAAATATCCATACCCATATTTTAACCCCCCCCCCCCCCCCCCCCCCCCCCAAATTATTTCAAATGACTCCACTTCTGTTACAGAGGAAGTCTTATGACTCCAGAAATTCTGGGATGAAAATTGAAAAGATAGAAGTTTTCTCCTTACCATTGCTCCACAGATACAACCTACATTAACTTGTCCCTTGTCCCAGATTCATTAACATAACCTCAGACAAAAGAAAATAAAAATTAACCTAGTTTGAAATAATTTTAACCTAAAATAATTTTAACCTACAACATTTACGAACTAGTAAAGTTTACAATATTAGTGTTTTCTGGGAACACACTCTTGTCTGTCCCCTCTGGTAATCCCAGATCTGAAACCCCCCATGCCTTTGGAATTCCAGTTCAAAGAACCCCCACCCTCCCCCTCGGAATTCCAAAAAGCCATCCATGGTATAGGTATGGATATTTTCTGGAATTGCCCATTTAGAATTCTGTTTCTGAGTCAATTTTTGTTTTATTTCAGATTATCTACTGTCAAACAACCATGTCAACTCCATCATTATACATAAGTTTGACTTCTCCGATGAAGAGGTAAGAAACTTGTTTCAAACTGTCAATTTCGCTTGCAAATCGAAAGTTCCATGGTTGTTTTGATTCAATCTTATTCATGGCGGCCGCTGTTATGCATTTGTTTTAGTGGCGCTTTGATAGCAGGACTTGTCTTTTGTTCAGGAAAACTTAGGAAAACAATGCTACATAAAGCAGAATTATGGCAATGAATAACAAAAGCAAAGGCGCGCTTTATTAACGCGCTTCCAAACGTGCTTTTTGTAATGCGTTAATGCGTGTGCGTTGGTCGTGTATTTCTGAGCTGCACTGTAGCTGATTGTAGGCTACTAATGACAGCCCTGTTCTGCGGTACTGTAGATTTTCTTTCATGGTGACTTTTTAATCTGTGTTTTACTTGGTCTTTAATCTTCCAGAGCAATATCCTCCAATCAGTGTTCTTAATATTTTAAATGATAACGTTTAGTCAGGATGCTCTTGTCACTAATAGTAGTTGTCAGATGTCAGATAACAAATGTAGATAACAAATAATTGAAATAAATAAATAAATATAATTATACTATAATATTATATTATATTAACAAAATATAACAAGGGGTCTCACTAGTATTACAGTTATTGAGATTGTAAAGCCAAATGTGTCTGGTGGTCTCTATTTTGGGTTATTAACTGCAGCAGCGTCAACAGTTTGTACTTTAATCGGAACAGGGACAATACATAAATAGATAAAAATGAAGGTACACGTATCAAATAATTAAAATGAATAAATATATTTTGAATTTTAAGGATCGAGGTTCGAGGATTGAATCAAGACTGTCAACTTACATTTGACCGGTACTGTTTTTACAAAATATGACAAAGGGTCTCACTAGTATTACAGTTATTGAGAATCCTGTGTTTTATTGTTTGCAGGTGTTAGCATACTACATTTCATTTCTCAAGACATTGTCTCTCAAGCTTAACAGACACACAGTTCACTTTTTCTTCAATGAGGTAAGTTATGTGTAGTTCTGAATGATTCCCAACAGTGCGAATCAGAAATATGCTGGGGATTTTCATAAAGTGTTAACCGCCGTATGACAAAGGGAAACCAATGAAAGAGATGCAAGGTAAATATTTGTGGCACAATTAACTTGTCTTGGGGTTTTGATAACCTTTGAAGCTATATATGTTGTTAGCTTACCAGAGTGTGAAAGACATGTACACTGTAAGTGGCCTTCAGAGCATTTTTCTCCTATGATAATGAATTTAATGTAAAAAATAAACATGGCAAAATTACTTGAGTTCAAACAGAGTTCAGAGCTGTGTCAGTAGCAATGAAACCAGTGCTTATCAAGTGTTTGTGTTTTGCAATTTACTAAATAAATATACACAAGCAATAATTATTACTGCTTATGCGCATGTACAGCTGTACAGTGTACTATAGTTAACACAGATGATACATTCGTCTCATGCAATTATCACCCTTTTGATTTTTAGCACAAGAATGATTTTCCTTTGTACACTGAAGCCATCAAGTTCTTCAATCATTCTGAGAGTATGGTGAGAATTGCAGTCAGGACTCTCACACTTAATGTCTATAGAGGTAAATATATGATAAGTACAGAATTTACGACATGTTATGTCGTAAATTCCTCTCTGAGTAACACTGAGTAACAAAACTTCCTCTCTGAGTAACACTCTTGGGAAGGATTAAAATTTGTTTTTTATATCAACTGGGTTTATAAGGTAAATTGGCCACTGCAAAGAGATTCACAAGCTGTTTTCTTGAGTGCTAGCCCTTTGTCCAAGCGAATCTGAATCTGTGGTAATTGAGAGCGAATCAGAGTCTGGCAATTGAGAGCGAATCTGAATCTGTGGCAATTGAGAGTGAATCTGAATCTGGAAATTGAGAGCGAATCTGAATCTATGGCAAGTGAGAGCGAATCCGAATCTGTGGCAATTGAGAGCGAATCTGAATCTGACAAAGGGTTTGAAACATCAGCTTTTGAATCACCTTATCAACTCAGTTATTGATAAAACCAAATTTAGAAAATTTATGATTATTAACAAACAGACAAAAAGCACATTTTTTATCATAAATGCAGGGCTCGAAATTCAAAAAATTCTCAATCGCAATTTACGAGTAATTCCTAAAATTTAGTCGCAAGTTCGAAGACTTAAGTCGCAAAAAAAAACTAACTACTGCCACCGGAACCGGAAATGAGAAATGAGCAAGTCTGAAAAAGTGTGCCCGTGATACACTTCTCGGAAACCGTGTTAATGGAGCATGAAATTGACGATTAAGTCACTCAACATTCAACGTTAATTTCGCAGAATTTTTCAGATAAAATTACAACTACCAGTTACAAGTAAGACAAGACTGTTGAATACAATTCCTTTATTAGCTAGTCGCAAAATCGCGACTAATAGGCACTAGACAATAGACAATAGACAATAGCCGCAAAAGCAAAATCTTTAGTCGCAAATGCGCCCGATATAGGCGCAATTTTGAGCCCTGAAATGTGGTGATGTCCTTTGACAACTGTAAAATAAATTTTTGTTTTGTAGTTGGGGATAAGAACATGCTAAGCTTTATCCGGGACAAGACAGCAGATCCGTATTTTTGGAACCTGGTGTGGTTTATTGGCAATCATGCCATTGAACTGGACAACTGTGTACTTAAGGAGTCTCAGTAAGTTTAAAGACCTGCCACTTTGTAATAATTATTTACAAGAAATAAAGCCAAGCATTTTATCAGTCAGAACCCAAACTATGAAACTGACAGAGACTTGGGACCAGTTTTGACTTTTCATCACATAAGAATCTTTTTAATATCCTTGTAATGCCATGCTAAGGCTGGTACTAAAGACTGGTCTGGCTTAGAAATAGTTTTCTGAATAAACAGTTCTTATAAGGAAGTCTCTTGTGGAGGTGCGGTGGTCTAGTCGTCAGCGCGTTGTACTTTCAACCTGAAGGTCGGTGGTTCAAGCCTGGTCTCTACCGTCGTGTTGTTTCCTTAGACAAGAAACTTTGCTATGCATTGTTTCTCTCCACCCAGGTGTGTAAATGGGTACCGGCGACATAATGCTGGGGGGTAACCTTGCGATGGACAAGCATCCCATCTAGGGGGGAGTAGTTAATACTCTCAGTCGCTTCATGCTACAGAAACATGGTTATGCTCCAGCAGTTGTGAGCGATTATAGGCTTTGAAGACTTACCTAAAGCAGTTTACTGTATTTAAACAGTTCTTAAATTTATGGAGGTCAGTGTTACCATACTAATCTTTCTTTCTTGTTCTTGTTTAGCCATCTTAAATGTGACAGACTAAAGGATTTAGTTGCAGAGCATTTAGATCATCTACATTATCTTCATGATATCCTATCACTGAACATTGAAGATGTGAATCATGTTTTAACTGGCCATTTTATAAACCGCCTGCTGATTCCTTTGTATATTTACTCACTGGTGCGAAATAGACCTAATATGGACCAGGTGTGTAACATACTAAACATAGAAACTGGAATTTTGAGGGGAAAAAAGTAAAAAGTAAAGTTAAAAGCCAAATCTTGAGAATGTTAAAGTACTTTCATTGATTATATTCTGTGCTTCATTAAACATGAACTCTTGAGTTGTGTTGACTATTCTAACTAGAGAAAATCGATCATTAATTATTAATAATTGATTTTGTTTATTAATATTATTTTATTTAATTATGTACTGGTAATTATTTTACCTTTGAAGTACATTGTAGTATCATTTTCAAGTCTGCCACAAAAGGAAATATTTTATCAACACATAATTCTGTATTTTATATTTTAATCATTTACCTCAGAAAATCATTTTGGATTATGTACATAATATATATGCACTTTCTGATGTGACCAGATTGATATTAATAGCTGGTAACAACCTCTGAATTGTCAGGTACATTGTATAAAATTATGAAGGTAAAGTCCCTGACATGCTAGTTATATATGCATGCAAATTATTCTAAAATACTCTATTGACTATAAATTTTTATTGTTTTGTAGGATACTCCTCGACTTGGTGTGATGGTCGCACTTTTCCTTCTTTCTCAAGTATGTACATGCAACTTGAACTTCTCCATCAGTTTAGTTGGTCATTTTATACTGCAGTTGATTGTTACATGTATGTATGTACAGGTGTACAGTATGTATTGACAAGTCGAACGTGTCATTTATCGGAAGGTATGGATTTGATTCCTGTGTGGGGATTAAGATTTTTGCTATGTCCCCATGCACGTGACATATGGTCACAAGTTTACATCTTGTCATTTCTTTCCGAGTTCAAAATTCACCACCTTACATAATTTATTTAATATGTACATGTATGTATTTATTAATAATTATTTGTTATTATTAATCCAATGTAGCAACTAACTTTTGGCAAGTGTCATTATCAGTGGGGTTGTATTGGGGCATCTATATCATCCCCTTTAATATGCCATCTGTTTTATTGTGCTTAGATCTTTAAACATCTGCATATTAAACATTTGCTTTTACCTTTACATTTCAGATCCTTTTGATCATGTCCCACCCCCCATTAGTCTCTAGCCTGGTAGATGTGCTTGTTAATGGTGATGAAGTTGCCTCAGGGTGTACCCCTGAGGACTCTCCTTTACCTCTTAGAAAGGTGATTGTTTATTTTCAGTTGTTCATTGTTCTCTTTGAGTACCAGAGTGAAAATATGACAGTTTTCCATGTTTGCTCATAAAAAGAGGACTCTTTATATCAAGGATAACAGTCAGCTAATGTTGCTTACTTTAAAGCTTACACTACTGTTGACTACCATGCTGGCCATGAGAAAAATTGTGCTTTGCACAGTGTTCTTGAGATTTAATAGCTAGACAAAAACTGCACAACCAGTTGCAATTACTGTACCATTGTTAAACTAGACATCATGCAGTAAAATTACACTGTACATCGACAAGTGAAACGATTGAAGGACCTTAGCCAACCATAATAGCTGAAAGAAATGGTTCTTAACAATGTTGCATGCAGTAAAAGTACTGTGACAATGGACCGAAAGCAGCTGCCTGAGGCGCCTTCATAAGCTGACGTCTGATCTCATTCTCATAAGACAGTGTATGTAAAGCACCATGAGACATGTGATATGTGCACTATATTGGTCTCTTATTATTATTATTATTATTATTATTATTATTATTTCAATGTCACTAAACATGCAAATTGGATTATGTGTCACAGTACAAGTCCATTAAAATTAACATTTTTGTCTCCTGCGTCAAAATTTCAATGTGATACAATATTTTGCACTAATAGGTACTTTGTACATTGAAATTACATGTACTACAAGTTCACAGTTGAGACCTGCATAAAAGACCACCTCCCGTAAGCGACCACCTCCCGTAAGCGACCACCTCCCATAAGCGACCACCTCCCGTAAGCGACCACCTTGGCTTTGCATTTTGTGTGGTCACTATACTAATGAGAGGTTCAACTGTAGCTCTTTCTTGATCTTATGATCATCAAACATACATGTAAAAGAAAAGATTCCAAAGAGATGAGCACCAAACCAAAATAAAAGTGACCCAAGCATAGCTTCGGCAACAGCAAGAAAAACTTACATGTAATAATCAGAATTGATTTTTACAGGCATGTTCGCTAAACAATTCAACAGCAAGCGTGAGGACATTCCAAAGACCTGAGGAGACTTTAGAGGAGTCTCTTGTTGCCCGTGGAGTAAACACTGAAGGGTACTCCTTCCTTGGAAAGACGTCATCTCTGGGAACTCTATCCAGAGGGAGATCAATGCATGTAGCTAACTCAAAGTTTTATGTTAAAGGTACTTGCACTTGTCAAACATTCATCTGCATTGTACAGCCATACTGTGTTATGTAGTTTGGATAATGTTGTGGTTCAAATTTTTCTATCAGTTTGAATTTTTGTTTCTGTTTGTCTCAGTTTAAGGTAATCAATCTGGGACAAAGAAAAATAAAAATTCAACTGGTTTATCATTTTTCAAACCAAAGAAAAATTTTGAACCACAACAGATGTGCACCCACATTTTGTACATGTATTTGAAGGGCTTAGCATATGTTTATTCGTGGTTGGTGTTTTTTTATGTTGTTATTTTTTTTGGGGTGGGGAATGGGTGCAAAATGCAAATATGAAGTGTGGCCCCTAAACTTCTCTTTTAGGAGTCAACCATAAATCCTTATTTGTTTTCATTGTGAAAGTTAAATTTCTATGAATAATGTTTCAATAAAAAACATTGTTTTGTTGTATAGTACAGTATACATGTACCACAAAAAAATTTACCTGTAAGACCAAAAAAATCAATATAAATCAACTTTGAACTCATTGAAATATCGCATAAAAAATTGAACATTGTCATCTATATGTTCTTGTAAACAGTACTTCTCTTGATGTATAAAAAGTTGTCATAAAATTTGTACTTATTTTCATCTTACATCAGGCAACAGAGATGAAACAATTACTAGAAAAAGAAGTAGCCCTAAAAAAGAAGGTAGGTAGGCCAGAGACAGCCCATCATCACTAACTTTTGTGTACTTAAGATACATATTACAGCACCCTTTAAAAAGCTCAGTAGATGTGTGTTTGATAATACATGGATGCACAGAGTTATAAAATTCCTGTGTGTGTTCAACACTACATGTATATTGTGCTCACGCGTGAGATTGAGTTAAACACGTGAAGAGAAATTTAAAATCTCCAATCAGTTGTGTATTGTTTTGTTTATTATATAAACCACATTTATTTAATTACGAAGTTTCAAACAATTCTCAAAGGGTTTTCCAAAGATTTTCAAAAGTTCTCTGAATACTGTCTGAAGGTTTTACAAACAGTTCCGATCATTATCTGAAAATTTCCTAATAAAGATTGCCAAAGATTTCTGAGGAAGATTCAGTGTTTGATTGTAGGCCAACACCGTTTCTAGCTTGTGTGACATTTAAGGTTACCGTGTACCTTCGGGGGTGTCTCCAGTATAACAGCTCTAGAGTCTTAAGATTACACTTAATATACCTAAACCCAGATATCAAATTAAAGCTTATAGAGCTGGCTATCTAAATATGGAAACCATTTGGTGATAAAAGTTCGAATCAGCTTTAAAACGCTATTAATAACTCAAAGTGATTATTGTATTTTGCTAATTTGATTTGTTCTCGGGTTTCCGAACACGAAGCGCTAAAAAAAACGTGTTGGCGATTTCCATATTCAATTGCAGTGATAAGTTGCAGTGAGTATATTTTCGAAAAAGGGAGAAAAAAAATTGGATTGATTGCACGGAAATGGCTCTTGACGAAAAAGTTTTCGAAAAATAAGAAATTCGCCGACATGTTTTCGTTGATTATATGTTAGCCTAGCTTCAGTCCAAATTTGAGGAAATTCGAACAAATTCCCTTTGAAGTGTCCCCTACAAGCGAAAAATTAACTTTGAGAAAACAGCGCCGCTAAATCAATCAAAAGAGAAACTTTTATTTCCGTTCAAAACGTTATACCGTCATTTCTCCGTCAATTTTCACTATTTTTCAATAATTTTTTTGGATGAAAGTTCATTCTGTAAACTTAAATTTTGACGCCCCCAAAAAAATTTCAATAAAGTGGTCGATCTGAAGGTACACGGTAACCTTAATAAGGGCAATATTGGTAGCTAATATGAAGATATTGATATATTCACTCTTCGCAATGTAGATGAAATTGATATATTCACATGTGTCAAGATATGATTTTTCCGCAGTGGAAGAAATCATTGTATTTCACTGAAGTTTAAAATATTATTACAGTAAGACATGATTGTACTTTCAAAGTTCATCTTCCTTAACTGCAGTGTATTGTGTTTCAGCTGCTGATCTGAGTCCTATTCAAGTTCCTTTGATACAGACCCCATTAGGTCAGACTGACAGTGAGTCTGAAAGTGACTCCTCATCTGGTTTCTCCACTCCTACGGCCACTTCTGGAGAGATCACCAATGAGGAAATTACAGCAGAAAGGCGACCAATACATGGTACGAAGTGTTTGTGTTGTTATACCTTCGTCACTCTATTCAAGGTTGCCAAAAGTAGCCTACTGCTGGCAAAACTCAGCACCTACTGTGTTATATCAGCCAGCTACATGTATATTTACTTTGCTTGGCAGTTCTTCAGAGATGGCATTTTTTTTAAATATCTGATTACTACATGTACTTTCCAGGCAACCCTGTCTATTTTAAAAAGTACAAATTTGTTAAATTGCTGATTTTCCTTTTGGGCTTTGCACACACTATTGCCATCATTGAGGAGATTGGTTTTATGGTTTTAATGGAGCAAACATAATAATATTATTACCTTGAAATTAGTGCTCGCCATCTCAGCCCTTCAATTCTATTGAACAGATGCTTTTTAAGCTAGCTGATCTGATCTGATCTGATCTGATCAACTCATATTTTGACTCATGGCTTCTTTAGATTAATTTGTTATAATTTATTATTATTCAACTATGATGTCATTTAACTGAATAAAGGCAAGATATGAACGTGCAAAATATGGGAGCCTATTACACTGTAGCATGCTGGTTTAGCGCATGGTAAGTGCATGCGCTCGAGACGAAAATGAAATACTGGATGAAAAATTATGTCTATTTGGATAAGTTAATTGGCAGTTAAGCAGTCGAATAGCCTGTTCCAGGCGTTCAGTTTGTGGGGCGCGAAAGAAAAATCGGGCGCAGGAGAAAAAAACGAGGGGAGGCTGGGAAGAGAGGGCTTCTCTCCCAGTCTTCCCTCGCGCCGACCCTAGCGCGGCGCGAAGCTTGTCACTGCTCTCCTTCATCTAAACGCCTGGAAGAGGCTAGCAGTTGAATAATAAATAACCCTTATTTGATGGTTTGACAGATAATACACTGTATGTGTGGATATTGTACTCATTGCTCTTATTTTTTCCTCACCACTACGGGACTCGGAAAAATACTGTGCACCTCGTAAAATATCTGCGCATATTATCTGTCAAATGAAATAAGGTGTATGTAATTATTATCTATAAAGGAAGTCTGGTCCATGCATCTATGCATGTTTCTTTTGTTTTATGTTTCATTGTGATAACTCCTTGACTTCTTTTTGTAGCTCAAAATGCAATAATTAAAGATGAAGAAATTGCAACGGAGGATATAAAGGTACAGTTAAGTGTAATGGCATTATAACTATAAGAAAATAGATGTACTTGATATGCATGTATTACTAACCATTGATTGATTGCTACATCTTAAATGAGTTTAATTTGATTGATTTTAAACAAAAAACCTTATTTCATCTCCTTTCATTTCAGAGCGTAATTAAAAGACCAAAAGATTTTCAGCCTGACAGGTAATGACATGTTTTGCTTACTAGCTACATGTATGGCAGTTTCTGAGTTCAAAAAAGGCCAGTACAGTTTGTCTGTGTGACGGTACATGTAACATTTAACCCACCCAGTAAGAAGGGATGCACTAATGATGACGCTGTTGTTTTTGTTTTCACTGTTTAGTATGTTTCTTGAAGCAATACATCAAAGCCTTGACTGTAGCAATGATGACGAGGAGGCGCTCTTTGCAATTTGTTTGCTGTATGCTGCAATTAGTAACAAAGGTAGGTACATCATTATTAAGTTATTGTTGTGCCGTTACTGCCATACCATCCATAACTTTTATTATTTGCCCTGTTCGCTGTAGGGCAAATGAAGAACAAGGCCCATAATTCCATCATTTGTAATGTTATATAAATTAAAACTTGCTTTATTTTCCTAGGTGTTGATAAAAACTTACTTGAATCAATAGGAATTTCGTCAGCGCAGGTTTGTTTTAGCAAAGTACATACAGGTGTATTTACCACTCAGCGAAACATGTCAGTGTGCACTGTGATATTTGTGAATAATCTATTATCTTGTAATCCTGTGAAGAAGGCTCTCATATAAACCTTATGGGCGGTTGTCGCACCTTTTAGGGTTAACTTAATTCAAAGCCATTATACTAAAAAAAAAATTAGAAGTTTTCTCGTTACATTTTGTTAATTGGCACTGCACACATTCCTGTATTTATATTATTTTTAGCTCATTGCACTTCTTTATAATCGCATTTGTGAACCGTTCTGGCAAGGATTTTGCACTGAGTAATATAGGTGTAGGGGTATGTGCTCTATATGGCATGAAGAAGTTATCATTGTTACCCAGTATTAAACTTGCTACCTTTTCGTGTCAGACAAAAGTCCCGTACAACGAGAAACTTGTGGAGAACCTTGTCAGAGTCCTAGAACTTGGCTATCGAAATGGTGAGCACATTGTTATGACTACTACTAGTAGTAGTGAGTAATAGCAATAGTGATTGTAATGACTCTGTAATTCTACTGTTGTAGAACCTTGTACCCTTTTTAGCTCTGAATCAGACCATTGTCCACAGTTTTTATGAAGTCGATACGCAATGTGCCATGGTATTCTGCAGTTGATAATGGAAAATGTTAATGTTGAAAAGTGCCGAAAGTTTGAAAGTTTTCAGACGTTTCGGGCTTAGCCCTTCTTTAGTGAAATGTCAATTTTAAACTTTTCAACATTTACATTTTCCATTATTTATTGTGTCACAAGTGCCACGCAGTTTTTTGAACTTTTTTGTTTGACTATTTTGCCTATTCTGCGGTTAAGCCTGACTTTAGATGTAGAACTGTCGCATCGATTGTACATTACATTTAATCACGATTTAAAATATAAATCGCATAGTACCGGTATGTTAGTCTTGAAATACTTGCTTACGGAGCGTGGAAGAATCGATTAGAAAGTTGGATACAAAACAACTAAAATCGGCCATGATTCGACTGAATTTGGCCCAGGGGCACTCCCATATGCAAGTGGCGGGGTGATCATGATACCTTTCAGTGGTTTCGTACCATTAAGGATGATACGAAACGTGATTTCGTGGTTTGTTACCACTGAGGGTGTGTGAATTGAAAATGAGTCCCACTGTTAAGGCCCATTTACACATGCGATTTTTGTCGCGCTCTCCAATGCAACTTTTGTCGCATGTGTAAACGGGCGGCGATTTTGACTCGGGTGCGATATTTGCTGTGATTTCCCCAAAATCGCCGCCAAGTTGCATCAGGTTTCGAGCATGTTTAAAACCTCTGCGATATCGCGCGACAAATCGCGCCTAAATCGCACTGAAATCGCCGCCTGTTTACACATGCGATTTGAAGATGCAACTTGCGCGCGACAAAATTTACATCGACAAGTGCGACAAAAATTGCACAAAAAATCACCTGTGTAAACGGGCCTTTAGAGTTGTTCTGGTATTAAACTTACTTTACTTTACTTACTGTCCTGGCTGAAATATCGTGTTTTCATGATTATGGCCAGGAGCCTGGTTTAAACTTACTTTATTATCTTGAAATTGTAAGAAACCATCGCCAAAAGTAATAGAAGCAAAGAAATATGAACTAAAAACACAAAATAACGGCCAGAAAAGTCAAAATTTCACCAGAATAACAAGTTTGATTTCCTGACCGCCAGTCAATCAATCAAATTTCATGAACTGTAATCCACTTCAATCCTTGCAATCCTGCACTTTATCTCCAAACTACTGCTTTTGTTTTGCTCTATAGAATCTTTTTATCCAACTTAGTTGTTTATTTGGTGGCATTTGGCGATATAACTTGAAAATAAGCTATTTCGGCGGGACAGCGGGACAATGTCCCTTTAAGCCAGAAAAATATGCTGACAGGTACATCGTTTGAGAAAAACATTGTCACCTACTTTTGGTAAAAAATAATGTGAGCCAGTAGATCCGCAGCCACATAACAGGTTTCTGGTACCGTTCTAAAGGGGATTCCTTTCAAAATTTCCAGCAATCACCCCCATCAATTTTATATGGGGAAATTTGGGTACGAAATGACTTGATACCGATTTATTTTTCAGGTAGTCAAGTTCGCGTGGTAACACTGGAAATGATTATTATCCTTCTCAAGGAGCTGATCATGTATACAGAGGATAACACAAGATATAGCTACCTAAACGACAGGCATTTGGCGTTAATTGAGGTTTGAACACTGCGTATCTTATCGTTATTTAAGGTGATGTTACACGGGACGATTCGCAAGGACGACTTTTAGCGCAACAATGTTGCGCTAAAAGTTGATGCCGTGTAAAAGCTATTTGAATCTTTTTACGGTGGTCAATTTACCTTATCGACTCAGTCGATAAAACTAAATTCTCGTGTTTCATCCCCCCACCGACGCAGCACCACAGTTTCTCTAGAAACTAACCCCATTCATTTGCCGTGTAAAATGGGTGCGCGGACGATATTTTCTTCGAAATTTTTGCGTTGCGAGGTTTTGTATCAGCTTAAAAAACTTGCAACGCGAAAATGTCGAAGAAAATCGTCCGCGCATCCATGTTACACGGCGTCAACTTTTAGCGCAACTTTCAACTCAACATTATTGCGCTAAAAATCGCCGTTGCGAATCGTCCCGTGGAACATCACCTTTATGCTTTCATGGATCGTACAATCTTGAAGCTTTCTTGAATTTTAACGGTTGTTCAGAAGTCCTCGGAACTGGCCGTACGTTACTCAAAACTCACGAAGACATTTCGCACCTTAGAGCTATTTTGAAATTCATTAATTTTTATATCGAATGGTGGTGAAGGTTTTAGGTGCAAACCAGCTCAACTTATTCACAACTAAGGATTTTATTACTTAGCTTTTAAAATTAACAAAAATGAGTTTTCATGACTTTTGAGAAATGCACACCAGGGCCTGAAAAAGTTCTTGAATTAGTTTGAGTTATTCCTGAAACGCCCTTAGAATTTCGAATTTGCACCAACTAAGGATTTTATTCCTTAGCTTTCAAAATCAAGAAAAAAGGAGTTTTAGTGGCTTTTGAGAAATGTTTACCGGGCCTTAAAAAGTTCTTGAATTTGTCTGTTATTCCTGAAAAGCCCTTGAAATTGCGAATTTGCACCAACTCTTGTTGTTCTTACAATCGTTTGCCTTTGCCCTCCAAAATCAACCTCTGACAGAGATGCTGAAGTAACCTCTGCCGGGAAAAGACTGAACTTTCCTTATTTGTTTTTCAGAACGTTCGCGAGGCCAGCACGTTACAGTTAAGACATTACTATAAGGTAAACAAAATCTAGTAATGGAAATTTCATTAAAATTCTCAGGCCATCAATCTTTTAACCTTAGTTCTATATGTTCTCGCTCTTTCAGAGCAGTTGTCAATTGAGTGTTGAACGTAATTTCGCGATTGCTTTGGTTGTGTACATTACTACGCATTGTGATTGGCTAAAAAATCTCGCGCCACTTTCTCAACCAATCAGAAACAAAAAACAATCGTGACTTGCTCGCACGCGTTTTCCCGCGCTTGCCGCCCGCTACAGCCGCTACATGTATTTGGTTCGCGTTCTGATTGGTTCATTGAATTTTCTGCGTCTGCTGCATTTTGGAAGGGAATCTTTCCCAACTTCCCAACACTCACGAGTTGTTAATGAAAATACGTATTTTATGGCTTTTCATCTGAACTGAACAATATTAATTCGTTACTGAACAATATTACTACTATACTGAACAATATTACTACCTTACTGACAATATCACCACTACACTGAACAATACTGCTATATTTATATTATCAATACTATTTGAACTAATTTAAAATTGTTGCAAAGTTTCTGATGCCGATACTGCCGAGGACAGTCTGTTTTGGGGTGAGCTTGCGATCGCGCATGGCCTTAGGACTAACTGTATAAAAAACACTGAACAAAATATTAGAAATCGCAACCCAAAGAAAAGATCTTGTCCACAGCAAAAAAATGTTTGTTCGTAAATTAAAACTTTTGTAGCTAGCGTGAATCCGGAGAGAATACTGGAGCTAGAGGTATGTCTTCTTGCATCGCACACCCTGAAAGGTGTTTAATGCTGGCGCGCGAGATGGCCGCGCGCGTTTTCACGCTTTCAGTGCTCAGCTCTTCGACCTCCTCGCATGTGAATTTGAATTCAAACGAAAATGACATTCGAAAGCGACGTTGCTTTGTGCCTCCCATGAAACAAGCAACTGTATAGTCCATTAGACTAGTTGCACTTGTTAAAACAAATTCAGTAATTTGGCTTTGCACAGTTCTAGAGCAGGAGACCTTTTCTGAGTCCTCCAAAACTCGGTTGCCTCTTCTTGTGAGCTTCTTGGTTTGTTGCCGAAACGTTAAATTTGTCTTGTTCCTTACAATTGTTTTACTGGCTATCCGGCATGGTCGGCGGCTCATTTGGCTTGTCCGTTGTTTTGTCGCCTTTGTTACCGTTGCTCGAGTCGCTGGTGTTTTGCGCGCGGATTGTGTCTCGCTTGGTGGGTCAATGATCTTGTCCCTTTCATTTGCAGTGGAGTTTACTTCTTTAACTGCGCCACTCTACAAGATGAAAATGAAGAAATCAAATATCATATAATTGAATATTTAATTTGATAGAGCGGTCTCTATAAATAGTACCGGAACAAAACCAATAGCATATACTCGCAGTCTCTAGTCTTAACCCTTTCACTAACAGAGTCAATAATGGAGACATAGTTCTAACTTTTGAGTCTGTAGACGAAATCCTGTGGTGTGACCATTCAAATGAAACCTCTTCAGCAGTACTTTTGCATGGTACCATTTGTTTTCCAATGTTTTGCAAAATGAAATTTGGGATTTTTCTTGAATTTTGATATTTGGCACTCTTGGGAATTATAAAGTAAGGCATCTCCTTTTACTATAAATCTACTAGCGTTCTATCACGAATGCTGTTCTCTTATTGGCTACGCTACTCACTATCTATCCTGTTGTAGAAAGTGAGTTGTGCGGTTGTTTTTTTATATCATTATTGAATAAAAACGCGAGCCTGTCTTGTTGTTAAGTTTTGAACGTCTAGTAGATTTATACTAAAACAATTAGATTATTCGCTCTAGATTTCTATGCGTGATAGAAATTTCGAGCTCATAATGTAATTGTTAAATAGAAATCATTTTCTATTGCAAAATAATGAACCAAACATAATTAGAAACAAACATACAACTGGTTCCTAGGACGGAAAACGCGCGTCTGCAAAGTCACGGTTAATTTTGCAATTTGTCCCTGATTGGTTACAAAACCAACACGTTTGCTTATTAGTTAAAGCGCGTTGTATTTGCTTTAGTTCCATGCATAAAGCTTGCGTAATTCCTCGGAAGACTCAATCAAAAATCACGTTACTTATTAAAACTGCGCGAATAAAAAAGTCGCCCTTTCAATTTAGTAGATTGGTTCCTTTTTTACGAAAATTTGCCCCACGATCTCTTTCCCTGTTTTGACTGTTTACCTGTGAAGCGCTGTTCTTTGTACTTTCTTCCTCGCTCTTCCCGCTGGTAAATTTTCTGTAAAGATAATAACCAGCTCCTGCGGCTAGTCCTAAGCCAAAGCAAGCCGAGAATGCGTCCATCAACCTTCCCATGGTTGCAGTAACTTAACTCGCGTCGAAACGCTTATTCAGCCTAGAAATATCACCTTTAGAAACAGAGATCACTACTTCACTGCTCTATTAAAGCAATTCACTTCGCAGACTTGAAAACGTTTAAAAGCGGTTTGATTTTGCATTGTTACGTAGTTGTGATGTCATCTGTATTTGAGAGCGCGCGCTAATCTCGAACCCAGATCTACAGTTAAAGCGCGCGCATGCTTTCACCAGGGAGTAATGACATCGTACAATACAATACAATAACTTTATTTATACACGATAAAATTTAAAGCGGTGCCGCTTGTGGGGTCACGTTAAAAGACTGCTATTTACAATAAGAAAAGTCTGCAAAGTTGACTGTTCTAAATGAATAAGGTTGTGAAATTTGCGTAACTTTATTCATAACTCAATACAAATTACACAAGAACTTTTGTTTTGAAAAATTAGGGAGGAGAGAAGGGGAATCTTTCTAAACCTCCCAACACTCATTGTTAATGAAAATGCGTTTTTATGGCTTTTTAATTTAATTTTTTTTTGGTAGCCTGAATTTTAGCCACTTTTCTGATCACTCGCTCGCTCACTCACTCTCTCTAAGAGAAAGTTTCACGGGACAAAGCGATCATAGGAGACTAGTTTTTTTTATCAAAACTGAACGATATTCAGGGCTGCATTTTCGCACACACTTACACCCAGTCTGTTTTGCTTCACAGGAAGACGAAATTTTCCTGGACATGTTTGAAGACGAGTACCGACAAACAAAGGTACGATTTGGTTATTTCTGAACTACATCTCAGTGTAACATGCTGCACAATAAATAAAAATCAAATCAAGTCAATTAGCTTTGTTTAACAAAGGTGGTACTTAACAGTCTTGCGACTGACAAACCTGTGATCTTTGGATTCCAGATCGAATTGTAATTTAGAAATGTTGTTTTAAGGAGGGAAGAAAAACCGAAGGACCTGGAGAAAAACCCTTGGAGCAAGGATGAGAACCAACAACGAACTCGATGAATAAATTTAGTGCCATTAGTGTCCTTTAGCTTACTTTTATTTCTATCTTCTCGTCACTTATCTACATGCTATTGTGTTGAAACTGTAAGAACTTAGATTTTAATCATTCTTTTTAGGTGAAGCCGCCGAACGTACAGCATTTGATGATGGACGCCACGTTGCTGCTTCCGCTAACAGGAACACCGCTGACCGGAATTGAGTTTTACAAGCGCCTGCCTTGCGGTGAAGTGGAGCACACACGAAGGGTATGTCCAACGTCCATTCGAAAGTGAAAAACAAACCTAAACCAAAGTAATCGCTCTGGCCAATCACAACAAATGCAGACAATCCAATGAACCAATCAAAACTCGAAGTAAATGCATGTAGCCGGCGCCAAGCGCGGGAAAACGCGAACAAACAAGGCACGATTGGTTTTGTTTCTGATTGGTTGAGAAAGTGGCGCGAGAATTTTTTAGCCAGTTACAGCGATGGACTAGCATCCCATCCAGGGGGGAGTAGCAATGCTCCTCGTTGCTTCATGCTACTGAAACTGGGTTAAGTCCGGTCGAGTGGGCCACCTGTGGATCGTGCGAGCCACCTGTGGCTCGTGTGGGTGACCTGTGACTCGTTTGGGTGACCTGTGACTCGTTTGGGCTACTTGTGGCTCGTGTGGTACACCTGCTCGTGTGGTACACCTGCGGCTCGTGTGGGCGACCTATGACTCGTGTGGGCTTCCTGTGGCTCGTGTGGGCTACCAGTGGCTCGTGTGGGCTACCAGTGGCTCGTGTGGGTGACCTGTGACTCGTGTGCGACTAAACCTTACCCTCAACTGAAATCCTCTCTTTATATTAATACCAAGTGACTTCTTTTGCAGGCGATTCGTGTGTTCCTGTTGATGAGAGATCTTGGTCTTGCATTGCTGGGAAAGACGGAACAACAGCTTCCCTTGTCAAAAGTCGAAAACTCTGTTCATTTGGAAGACGTACTCGACCTTAGTAAGTGAAAAATAAACTCGATTTGAATGTGACAAGCAAAGCTGCTTATTCATAGATCATATTCATAGCAGGTTGTAATTGATTTAACACCAGAACGAATTATTTGTAAAGAAAAGAAAGTTACGCCAAATAGAGATTAGTTTTATAGTTTCATTATTCGATATCGAGATTTTACAGCGAATTTTCAGCCGCTCCAATCTTTGCGGTAAGTAAAGGTAGGTGGGGTAGCTTATCCTGTCCCTCACAGATGTCTTAAATTTGAGTGATCCAAACTTACATATACGTTTTCTGCATAGCGTGAGAAAATAGACGTCGTTTTGCGGCGCCACCACTGGGGGCCCCGCGAAAGGGAGCCCCAGTAGTGGCGCCACGAAACGACGTCTGTTTTCTCAGGCTATTTTTTGCAGCGCTTGTTTATGTTTCATTACTATGTATCGTGACAGATGTGGCCAAACAAAAGCGTACAGAGCAGCCATTCATAAATGTTTTTATTTTCTGTTTACAGATAACAGTGACTTGATTGCTTGCACAGTTAAGACAGAGGAAAAGTAAGTTAACCTTTGTTTTGTTTAGTGCTTCTCTGTAAGACAGACAGATGGTTCTGGGCCTGACGGCGACGCACATTTCCCTTTCGTAAACGGTCGATGCCATTTTAGCGACACTTAGAAAAATTTTCACAAATTTTAGAATTATTTTTTCTATCAGAAAAAGAAAAATGCAGTTAATTACCTAGAATCGAACCCGGAACCTTTGCATGCTAACATCTCTCCTTTACCACTAGACCACTGGGTTGATCCGGCAAACCCACGAAAAATTTAATTATAAAAGATGCTTTTCTTAATATATATCAATAACGGGTCACCCTAACCCTAAATCTTACCTAACCGCGAATCTAGCTTATATCTAATAATCGCTTTACCTAGGCCCAATTTTATCTAATAATGATAGCCTATTTTCGTCCCAATCCAGGCATAAACTAGAGAGAAATAGCATCGACCATTACAAATGTCTTGGTTACTAATGAATGCTAATGATGGCATTGACCGTTAAAAATGGCATCGACCGTTTACGAAAGGGAAATCAGCGACGGCGACAATGACAGTGTCAATCTTTATTGCTACCTGTTCTTGCATAGAGTGTCGTAAAACCCAAATCAAAGTAATGATTTGGGCCAATCACAACAGGCGCAGACATTCAAACGAACCAATCAGAACTCTAAGCAAATACATGTAGCCGCCTCCAAGGGCGGGAAAACGCGTGTAGGCAAGTCACGATTGGTTTTGGTTTTACTTCTGATTGGTTGAGAAAGTGGCGGGAGATTTTTAATCCAACCATAGAGCGTTGCAATGCAAAACCAAAGCAGTCGCGAAATTACTTTCGACACTCACTTACAAACCGATCTACATTTAATTCATTTATGACTATAGCCTCGAGTGCGATAACACCTCTACCCTGGTAACTGAATATTTATGTTGTTCGTGTTTGTTTTATTGCAGGCAACAGCGTCGTTTTCTGGTCATAGACGAAGCTCAGTTTATTCTTGTCGAACCAGACACAACAAAGCTGGGTTGGGGCGTTGTCAAATTTGTTGCAAGACTTCAGGTAAAGGAAATAAAGTGAACCTTGGTAATCATTTCAAATACATTGTCTTTTCTGTGAGCTGCTGATTAATTGATTTACAGTTGAAACGGACAGTGTTCCGGATGAAGTATCGTGTTTTCATGATTATGGCCAGGAAGAAAGTGATGAACGCAAAGAAATAAGACCTTAAAGACGAAATTACGAATAAAAAAATCAAAATTCCACCAGAATTGAAGCTTTGATTTCTTGACCGCCTAGCACGAAATCAAAATTGATAAACTATAATCCACTTCCATCCTTGCAATTCTGCATTTTTATCTCGAAACTACTGCTTCTGTTATGCTCTATAGAATCTTTTTATCCAATTTAGTTGTATATTTGGTGGCATTTGGCGATATAACATGGAAATTAAGTAAACACAATTTCGTTTTTTCGGCGGGACAGTGCCCCTTTAAAAAGAGTGGAACACGGAGTTCCCGGTGTTGTCATCTGTTCTCTTTAGGTATGGATGTTACTGAGGCATCATTTTAAAATAGCGATAACCCCAAGATCCTTCTTTAGAATGCCTAGAATGAATTCTGTCAATCACTATGAACGAATGCATGGATAAACTGTAACTGATAGGACGCTGTTTGTTTTTCGTGAAGGACGTGGAGACAGCCCCTGACAAGGAGGACAGTCGCTCCTTATTCATCACTATTCACCAGCCGAGCTCTGCTCGAAGCCTGACCAAGGTTCGCTCGCGTCCCATCCTGTCCGCCAAATTCATATTTGATGATTATATTCGCTGCATGTCTGCTAAGCAACGCCTGCAGAGACGGCGAGCAATGCTCCGACAGCATAAACTACACTGTATCGCACAGTTGTTAGAGCTACCAGCCATGGCTTCTCCGCCCTCCCACTACTACTCTATCACGCCACCAGCTTATGTTAACCTGGGTCCAGGGCAGCTTGAGTCGCCAACCGACTCTCAAACTAACGAGCCCGTTGACATGCGGGATCAGCCTTCTGAACTTGCGCCTACGTCTAGTGATACGTCACAGGATTCTGTCCAGGCCTCACTCGCCGGAGCTATGGCAACGCCGGAGCAGTGTTTGTCTCCAGTTAACGTGCCTGGCAGACGTGCAACCTCTCAAGCGGAAGCTCTTGCGAGCGTACTAGAGCAATCACCTCCGAGAAACGGCGATTATAAGCAACTCTCTAGGTCGGTAGAAGAGGCGACAGAGGCCATAGAAATGGAAGTTACTAACAAAACAGTTCAGTATGTCCAAGAGAATTATCGTTCTCCTGTTGAACACTTATCGCGCTCTCGCTCACACTCCTTAGAGAATATCCAGCATTTTGCTGTAAGAAGAAAACCCGTGTCGCGCTCTGCCCCTGCCACCCCTCGTGGGGACAGGCGTGCTGCGCCCTTGAACTTTGAAGACGAGATCTCGGGAAGATTGAACAGTAACTCGATGTCTGAGCCCGCGATATTTTTTTCGGGTCAGTGGGAGCCCCCTCCCGCGCAAGTGAAACCACCGGAGAGAAAAGCGGGAAGAAAGGGTAAAGGAAAAGGTAGACGACGAAAGAGATAAACTATTATTAATATCTAATTAATAATTAATAGTAAATTAATTATTTCACAGGAAACTCTTCTTAAAATATCAATGATATTTATTTAAGATAAAGTCCGCAAAATTTCAGATTGAAAGACAATTCTTTTTATTAAGAAAAATCTTGTATCATGTTTTAAATTGACTTTGACTAAGATGCTCGATATTCAAGGTCGCATCGAAGTGTAGGTATTTAAAAGCAACGAACGGTTTCAAAGAAGAGTAGTTTTGCCATTAACTTACAGTCAAAACTATATTGAGCAGACAGTCTTGAGGAATGGGCAAATGACCGCCTATACTGACTTACTCGAAGTAAACTTTTGGCTTGTGCTCTCCGGTGACATAAACAGAATTTCTTGTTATTTTAACAATTGCAACAGAATCGTACTTCCAGTTTAAGAGAAGGGGGGATGGGAATGTATAGAGAACTGTTCGGAATGAGGCCGTTTGCCGCTTTACAGTATTTTCTTGATTAACTAGGCGTCTGCTTGATAGTGGATTGGATTTTACAAACTATCTGGTGCAGCGCATGCGCATATGTAGCACACAGCTCGTTGCCGGGTAGAGTCTACTTTCTATAGCTCAGAAAGAGGTCGGACACTTATTGAGAATTATATAACGTAATGTCGACACTTAGAATTTTATTTTCAATAAGTTTTAAGTTTAAAAAAAGAAATTCTAAAATCCCCACTCAAGATTGAACCTGTGACCTCAGCTAGGCTTAGACTTAATAGCCTACCGTACCACAGTACCACCTAGCTTCTCGGGTTGTTTAGGCCTAAATTTAACAATACAAACTGCTAACCCTAACCTCAACAAAGCTAACCACTACCAGTTACTCCGTCTCAATAAGGTGTCCGACCTCCTTCTAAGCTATGGAATCTAGACTCTTCCTCGTTGCCGTCCCCAGAACCCTTGGAGCTCTGGGGACGAGAATGGCTACAGCTCTACCGCGCGGGCACAGCGCATGCGCATACGTAGCACCCAACGATCATGCGTATAAAAGAGGCGAGCCATGGGGTGGAGAATGCTAAAGCTCTTCCTCGTTGGCTTGTCAGCGTTCAAATAGCAAACTTAAATGAAAGCAGTGATTACCCTTTTTGTCTTCACGCATATCATTTTAGTTTTTAGGATAACCAAGAGCCCTTGGATAACCTGATGCCTTTTATTTTCGCTTGCGTCTTATTTTCGTTATCTTGTTTGTGAAAAATGGATTCACTCTATACATCTGTATAGTTGGAGTGAAAGGTGTACTTTTATGAAGTTTGTTACTCATCGAATATCGCGAAAATTTTACCCCTGTAAATTTTACTGGACAATTAATACGATTCTTAACCCCGGAAAAAAAGGCATTAGGGTACAATTTTATTTTTTGACTTGCAAAAAAAAAAGAATTTATTTCATAAAAGGAAATTAGGTGAAGGTGCAGTTGTAAAAGAAAACCTGAAAAAGCACCGTAAATGAAATTATGATAAAGGAAGTGAAAAAAAAAGAGTTGTTGACGTTTATATTGCGGTTGCTATGGATCCAGATCTCCCCTTTCCCCATCCCTCTGCTTTCTCCCCCCTCCCCCTCCCCCTCCCCCTCCCCCCCTCCCCCAAACCCGCACTCTATCCTTTTTCTATTGCTCAGGAATTCCTGTACAAGAAGGTTAAAATGGAATAACCGCCAGCCATCGATGGCTTCGACAAATGAAGGAATTTTTCTCTCTACTGCGTAAGTACGTGTAGACACTATACTATCGACCGTGTCACATGAAGTTTGTTAACAATAGAACCGCCAACACCAGAATAACAGCTACAACAATGACGCAATCTATTTATCGCCAGACAACCGGAAAGAGATCGCACATCAGATTCGCCAAAGGCTGTTGGCACGAGGCCTGAATCACGCACGACTTTCGCACCGAAAATAAGGTTCCTGGTCGCAGGTTATCCACGGTTAGACCCCAAAATTTCAAAAGAAGAAAGGTTGAATTAACGGCACATCCAACAGCGTGCAGTAGACTCATGCTCCCCAAAGGGAACCTTTTTTTTTTGACCGCACAAGGGGTGGTGGGGGGGGGAGGTGTTCAGTGTCAAAGAAGCGAAAATGTAACCGTCAACTGGACTGCAAAACAGTCGGGGTTTTTTTCGCTGCTCGCTCACAAAGGCGCGAAGCGCCAAACGCGTTGAAAGCGTGGATACCCTCGCTCCAGACCTTTCGTTTAAAGACTGCGCGCATTCATATGACCAACGCAAAAAATGGGTGTTTCTTGGTGTTGCGGAAACTATTGTTGGTTAGCTATTGTGTTGTGGTGTGGGTATTGTTTACTTTTTTTTTAATCTTTTGTTTTACGTCATTTGGTGATCGCAACACCAAGAAACTGCCCAAAAAATACGACTGTTTTGCAGTCTAACCGTCAACAGACAAACACGGATAAGTTTTAGTCGTTCGTGAACTTTAAGCTGGATGGATCTAATCATCAAAGATGCGACGGACCGAAATTTGACCGTTACCATCAAAATGCGTCATAGCTATCCTCATAAGACTCTCGCTGTGTTGTATTCTCAGCCCGTCAAGCATTGGACTGTAACCCCCCGGGGTGGGGGTGGGGGTGGGGGTGGGGAGGGGGGGGTACTTGACCTATATCTGGGTATAGGGGTGCCGCTGAGGGTCTGAGACCCTGATCCTGTTTAGGACAAAAATAAACGAAAATACCTACCCTGTGTAGGACAACACCCTCTATTTTAGGACCCTGTCTAGGACACGGCTCGAGCGTGGTTATTAATCTGAGCTTTAAAAAAATGGTAGACTGATCCTTTGTAAAGAAAATGACAAGATAAGTCGCCACAAGCGCGAAAGTTACTGGAAACATACCCTGTTTAGGACACTCAGACTCTGTTTAGAACAGACTGACGTTAAATTATATACCCTGTTCAGGACAAAAATGCCAAAAACCATACCCCGTCCAGCGGCACGTCCCCGTATAGGTCATATAAGGGAGTACCCCCCCCCCCCCCCCCCCGGGTGTAACCCGCGGTGTACATGGCAACACGACATCACAAGGAGAGTGTACATTGATTAAAGGGCTGGACATTATTTGAATGTTCAGAAAAACCTTTTAAAAACCGAACGTTTTCGACTTTTTTCTGTGATCTTCTAGGTAATGAATAAAAGCAAGTTATAAGGGTCCCAAAGGGACCAGGGCAACAAGACCAAAAAAATCGGAACTTTTTCAGGGCTCCTTGTTCCAGACATTGTCCAGAGGAGAAAAATCCAAGACTCCGGTGACCCCCCCCCCCCCCCCCCCCCTTTTTTTTGGGAACCCAAAGAAGCTATGCGCCGTTGCAATTTTTTTGTTTTATTTTTTTTTTAAATTTTTTTGGCGTCTGAAATGCATGTGGTATGGCTTTTTTTACTAGCCAGGTACGATCAGATTTACGCGCATTAAATTTTAAACGAACAAATTTCAAAGTGCTAATTTTCTTTATATCACCTGAACCTAGTGAACTCAAAAACCGTCGTTTTCCCTGCGCGCGAGTTCTGGAATTGGTGATCTATTCTTCTACGGCACAGGACACCAGGCGGTAACCTGCCTAACCTTTGACGCCCTTTAAACAGGTCACCTTAACAGGCATAGAAAAATTTCAATGTAGGTTACTTCGGGAACCAGGCATAATTGATGAACAGGGTACTGGAACTATTGACGTAGGCGTCAAGATTACTGTTTTCAAAAGGGCCATCGATCTAATCTTTCATTGTTTGCTCAACCATAAATCGTGTTAGGTAAAATGGCAAATATGCACTTAATTTCGGCAGGAAAGTCAAGAGTTTCATAAGCTGACCTATTTAACCTGTCGGAAGTAACACTTAACTTGAAATCGATGAAAACCTTTTCTACGCTTGAGCGAAGCAGGCCCTCAAACTAATTTATATTTAATTTGGCGTAACTGGTGAAAGCATGGCATGAAGGTCGGTGTATTACCGATTTTTTTTGGCAAAATCTGTAATTTGCAGTCAAAGATTTACCATTTTCAACGCGCATTGTAACGTAGAGAGAAGTTGTTGCGTTACACCCGATAAAACGTAAGTATATCGCCATTCTCGAACGCGTCGAACGCGTTTAGCTGTTAACCGTTTATTTATGGCTTACTTTTTGGACTAATTTGTGTTTGCGAAAGACTAATTGGGTGATAAATTTGATATTACTGCCGGCAGAACAAGGTTTTATTGTCATGCGATATGATGCTGTTCACCTTTGTTCTCATTTTGTGCGCGGACTTCACCGATTCAGTTCCGTGGGAAAATGCTGCTAATGAAGATGGTAAATACGACTTGATTTTTCTTGATTTATTTCCTTGTGTAAACAGCTTAGTGAATACTTTGTTTATCATATTTACAGTCAGTTAATACGGTTAGTTATTATAAACTAAGTACCTGTTTGTTTAGTCTTCGCTTGCTAAACTATTGCTTTTAATTTGTCTACATACTTGTAAGTCAGGTGTGCAGTCGCGACGCGACGTCCACAAATGCAAGCATAAGTGAGCAAGCATAAGTCGACCAACGCACGGCACAGCAGCTGGGAATCGCGGCATAAGGATGAAGATAGTTTTGATCCTTGTGTTTGCGCATATACTTGCATGTGCACATGCATCGCTTGGGAAAACCGTACTTTAGAATTAAATATAGGTTTAGGACATATTATTGCTTACACGGAGTCCCTGAGGCTGTTAATCGATACGAGAAAGAAATGATAAAGAAATGATAAAGAAATGACTTGCGCCGTTTTCGCCTTTTGCGAGGAAAAAAAATCCTCGAAAGTCCTTCATTTTGAAAATCAAAATTCAAATCCTTGAAAGTTCTTCAGTGATAAGTGCACTTGATGCTTTAAAGTCCTTGAAATTTGTTGTTTTCTTTATTGATTCAAAGATTTGAAAGACTTAATTGTTGCACAAGCGAAATACTGACAAACCAAAAATTTGCAATATTTAGTGCCGAGAAGCTGGCACTTTTTTATGGTATGTAATGTTCTTAAAGGTCGTTTTTTTCGTTTTTGCTATCATATAGAAAAATGATGGAGGAAAGTGAAGTGATGAAGTGGAGTATTTTATTTTTGTACTACTTTATAACAGTTTTCAGAATCCATAATCCATGATGTTTTGTGATTTTTTTGGTGATCAGTGGGGATTGTGAGAGCGAAAGGATGGTGGATGAAATTTCATGAAACTGATATTGACGATTTAATGACGATTTAAAATAAGAATTTGAAGTTAATAATGAATACATTGGAACATCTACTTTGGGAGACCGCCATTAACCCTATTCGGCCTGGGCGTTTTTGAGTTCCTGAGCCGGGGGGGGGGCACATTGTGCCCCCCCCCCCCCCCCCCCCTTCGTAACTTCACGAGCATTAAGGCTATGACAATGAAACCTAGGGGGTACATAGTACGTCCAAAACTGTCTCCTTTGCGGTCCGCACAATGGAACGATGACGTCATATGACGTAGTTATTAGGTAATTAGTTATACGGCCGCCATCTTGGATTTCTGATTTTTTTTAAAACCTCTTAAAAACCGTCCAAATTGACGCAAAATTAATCAAAACCAATAAATAAACGCTAAATGACGTAAAAATACAAAAGTTATACCAATAAACATTGTTTTTCTTCATTCAAAGGTATAAATATGCAAATTTCCAAAAACATGGAAACGTCAAGTCACGTGATCAAAAAATTGTCATATGAAATTGTTGCCAGATAAATTTTAGGAAAAGTCACAAAGTTTGATGGCGTTTGAATACACATTAAAGAAGTTAGCGCGGGCACTTTGTGCCCCCCGCCGCCCCCCAGGCCGAATAGGGTTGAGGGCCACTTCTCCTGGTCTCGGCCGTCAAAACGCTCACCTCTGTTAACGGGGCACCTCTATGAAGGGGACACTTCTCCTGGTCCCGGCCGGCAAAATGCTGACATATTCTTTGTAATTATCACCTGTATTAAAAGGACACCTTCATTAATGGGACACTTCTACTGTCCCCGAGGATCTCCCCATAATGTAGGTTCCACTGCAGATGCAAAAATCTTTTTCCCGTAATCTATCCCTTCTTTAAAACTCTATTTCACTGAATTTCAACTAAAATTACCTCTTCAGGACGTTCGCGTTAATTGTTTATGCGCATCCTTACTGCGCACGCAATTCATGTCGCAACGCCATGCTACGTCATGCACAAGCACGCGCGCGTATAGGTGGTCAGACACGAGGGGTCATGTAGCAGGGACATGTCGCAGCGACATGTAGCAGCGACAAAAATTGTGTAGTACACACTGAGGGACATGTAGCAGGGAGTGTAGCGGGGAAATGTAACAGGGAAAAAATCATAGCGCTTGCACACCACATGAAAATGTCGCGGGGACTTGTCTCAGGGACATATTGCAGGGACACGTCCCCTCGTGTCAACAAGTTGAACTCCGTGAGATATGTCGCGGGGACAAAATGTCCCCAAGATTGGTGTTGCACAATTATGATAGTATCAGTTCACACGAGGGGACGTGTCGCTGCAACATGTCCCTGAGACATGTCCCCGCGACATTTTCATGTGGGTGTTATGTGGTGTGCAAGCGCTATGATTTTTTTCCTGCTACATGTCCTCGCTACACTCCCTGCTACATGTCCTTCAGTGTGTACTACACAAATTTTTGTCGCTGCTACATGTCGCTGCGACATGTCCCTGCTACATGACTCCTCGTGTCTGACCACCTTAAACAGATAAAGGGCTGGTAGCCGTTATGATAACTTTGCTTAGATTGAGCTCACTTGGATTGTCGGTATCCCTTACCTTTTTTAGGCTAGATAATTTTCTTTTCCAATTTTTCTACAGATTGTGAAAAAATAAACAAAAAATCAATGTAGGAAGTTTAAAATGTTCCCATTTTTCTACCCACGCAACATCGAATCCCGCCAGCCAATTGATTTAATTTGCTTAATAGACCCACTCACATAAAATTTGGCATAGAAACCGAAACGAAGTCGGCGACACGAGTAACTCGTCACCTAGCTGTAGCAAACGTTTATATAAAAATCAATCAAGGTTAGACGATTTTCGCGGTAACGTCCTTAATGTTAATTTATTTAATTGTAGACAACCCTCGTGGTCTTAACAGCAACACTGCAGTTATGGATGAGATTGAAAAAGCCAACGAAGGTAGGATTGTGGAGACAACCACATGTTGTTCTGAGTGAAAGCATAGACTCCTAATCTCCCGTGCGTTAGAGGAAATAATGAGAATCTTCCTTTTCTTTCTGATCAGACTTTTCATTTGAATACATTCTCAGTCACTCACTGAATAACAAACGTTTTTATGAAGAACGACTGCCTTTGAAGACTATCCATTTTCTGAAATTCTGGGGTCAATTCAATAAAACTTTTACAAGTGTAACTTACGAGTGTGGCTATTGTTTTCAACCTCTAAAACAATGGCTACACTTGTAAATTATACTTGTATAGGTTTTATTGAATTGACCCCTAGTTTAGCAACAGAGTTGATAACTGAGAGGTAAATTGGCCACTGTAAAGACTGTAAAGAGATTCAAAAGCTGGCTCTTCGAGCGCTAGGATAGTGCTCAAAACGTCAGCTTTAAAACGGTGGCTAATTTACCTCAACTTAGTCGGATAAAACCAAATGTTTAGAACCACTCCCGCACCGACGCAGCACAACAGTTTCTTTAACCCCTTTATGATAATGAGTTTCGCTTACGTATACGAGACATTCAACTGAACTTACACAGGAGCGGATCCAGGGGGGTGGATTGGGTGGCTAGCCACCCCCCTTTAGACCATCGGCAGGGGTTTCATTAAGAGCCGGGCAGTCGGGCACCGGGAAAATTGACCGGCTGTGAACACAATTTTGCCCGGCTGCTTTGAACATCTAAACGTTATTTTTGTCACCAACAAGTTAAATAATTAACTAACTTTGCCTTTTTGAGGTGTGTTCTAAAAAATAAAGCTTATTTCAACTCATAAAGCATATTAAAACAACGAGGTTATTGCTTATTTACCTCCCGTTGCTCCCTGTACAGAAGAAACGTGACAAACAACTGAAATCGCCCCACAATGCATTGCTAGCTTAGTGCTCTGCATTATGTTTTGCATGATGTCACTGAGTTGCAAACAAGTTCCACGTGTGTTATGGCGACCGAAAGAAGGTCAGAACGGTCGATTAAACAATATTTTTGTACTCAACTTGATAACTTGATGTCCATGACTACAGATATCTGTATTCAGTTGATTGAACAAACAAAATACAATGTTTCAAGCAACAGTAAGATGCTTAAGTCCGTGCTTCAAAATGCAGGAAAATGCTTCTCCGGGAGACTAAAATTTAAAAATTTCCCCGGGGGAGCATGCCCCCGGACCCCACTAGAGGGGATGGGGCTTCAGCCCTTCCAATCATGTGTCCACCTGCTCAAACTCATTGCCCTCCTGTTCAAAATCTTAATGGACCTTAATAAAATCCCTGCATCGGTTTTAACAGTTTTCTTTTTAATTGCAACAATTTAAAAAAAAATTATAGACTTAGGCATATACCCGTAGCCAACCCCCATAAAAAAATCCTGGATCCGCCCAATACAACTTGTTATTGCCTACCAGTTCAACACTTTCATTGGCATTCAAACTCACCTAAGACAACGGACAGTTTCTTTTTTCTCTCAAGTACGCGTCTCCTAGCGACAAGCGACAGTCACGCATGCTCACGCGTTTTGCTTGTCGACAAACTGACGAGAGCGGTTTTCAGTTGATTGTCATAAAACTAAATGCAAATTAATATAATTACTTTCGTCAATCACAACAGACGCAGCCAATCCAAATACATATAGCCGCCGCCAAGCGCGGGAAAACGCATACGAGCAAGTGACGATTGGTTTTGGTTTTACTTCTCATTGGTTGAGAAAGTGGCGCGAGATCTTTTTAGCCAATCACCAAGCGCAGTAAATGTACGTAGCTTAACATGGCCATCGCCTTTCTTTTTCTTCAGAGGACCATGCAGAACAGAAAGAAAAGCGTATTTTTGAAGGTGATATCCAGTTGACTGACAGTAGTGACGAAGGTGTCGACACAAAAAGCACGAATTCTGCAGAAACAGCGGAAGTAGATGTGGATAGTGTTGTGACCAAGCGCAAAGCTATCAGCACTCGCCGGCATCTCTGGGTCACTAAAATAGTTCCGGTTGAACTGGATTCAAGTGCATGTAAGGCTACGCTAAATATATTCATTTCTGTGGAGAATTTCCAACAATCTTCTCACCAAGAAGATGTCTCTCTCTCTCTTTTTTTTCTTCTGCAACCACCCCCACCCCCACCCCCAAGAGAGCTTGTGATTGCTTTATTATCTCAAAATAGAAAGAAAAATCGCCAAAAGAGATGGACGCAAAGAAATGTGAAATAAAAAGACAAAATAACGACAAAAAACTCAAAATTCCACCAGAATGGAAACTTTGATTTCTTGATCGCCTGTCACGAAATAAAAATTGATGAATTGTAATCCCACTTCAATTCTTGTAGTAATCCTGCACTTTTTCACCAAACTACTGCGTCTGTCTATTTTGCTCCACAGAAGGTTTTTACCCAATTTAGTTATATATTTGGTGGCATTTGGCTATAAAAAATGGAAATTAAGCAAACACAATTTTTCGTTATTTCGGCGGGTTAGTATCCCTTTGACATTGGTTGCATTAATCATTCAAATAAATCTCCTTATTAAGCGACCGGTATTGCGCTCAGCCTTGTGTTGACTTTTTTTTAAAACTTTGCACTGCTGTTGAACGAGGCCTAGAAAAAAACTGACCATTCTTTTCACAGTCCAGTCACCTCCAAGAAACTGAACAGATAAACAAAACCACATGCTTACTTAGAGCTCTGTTATTTTTCCGTGTAAAATCAAGCAGCACTCGACTCATTTATTATGTTTACTTTCTCACCACAAACAGCGAAAGCATGGAACAATATTCTTAAAGCTGTAGACGAGATTCAAAAGAAGTCGTGCGTTCGATTCCGAATGAGAGAAAAAAGCGACGAGTACTGGATACGTTTCGTGAAGAAAAATGGGTAAGAACTAATTAAAGGGGCTACATTATGAGGATTTGGCTGCCATGAAAACATCAAGTCACGTGATCAATAAAATGTCTTATAATATGACCGTACGGCCCCGCTGACGCAATCCTACAGAAAATAGATTCGCAAGGTGACGTGAGCGGGGCCGGACGGGTTGACGTGAGCCGGTCCGGAAAAAACATTCCGGCCCCGCTCAAATTCAAGCGACCTCGCACTGCACGACTATTCTTGCACTTTCTAGTCATATTATAAAATACTTATTGACTGAGTTAGGTCGGGCCGGACGGGAAAATATTCGGCCCTCGGTCATGGCCCACGGACCTCGCTGCGCTCGTTTCGTACGCCATAACCTCGAGCCAAATATTTTCCCATCCGGCCCTCCCACTCTGTCAATAAGTGCATAATACCAAATTGTTGCCAGTGAATTTTGGGAAAAGTCACAAAGTTTGATGGTGTCGCAACTGTGCTTCAAAAGTAGTTTAACTCACGCACAAAATTCTCTTTGGAAATCAAAAGGAATATATAAAGTTGATTCACAAGGGGAGAATAACCACTGCCATCTTCATTAGGTTGCCAAAGATACGTGGAAATATCTTCAAATTCGAGTAGAAATTCTGGTCATTCGCAGCAAAAGACACTTATTAATAGTTAAATTGCACGTAAATTGGACCATTAACTTTGGATTTTCATTCATGCAAGTATGTCTTGGTGCTTTTTAAAGCAAGTGATGCTAAAAACGATGCTATAGCCCCGTTAATGTGCATCTCGAACCAGGAGAGCCTAGACTATAAACACAACTACCCGTAATTGAAACAATGCAACTTAAACCCCTTAAGCTCCCTTAGATCTCTCTTTATATGTCTGCCAGTTTTTCCTTTAATGAACATTATTTTTCTTTTGTATGCTCACTCCATTTCCACTTCCCCGTCTGTGGATGGATACTGATCCCCCCCCCCCCCCCCCACCCCGCCAGCCCCTGCTCTAAATATAAGCAACATTTACTGCCCCCATGGGATATATTTTTAGGGACAATTGCATATTTGAAATGATTTCAAAACAATTTTCGTCACTTTGTAAAGAAATTGTCGGGCACTGACCTGCAATTTTACAAAACACAATAGCGCTAAAATTCATTTCCGCCTTGTTCTGAAGGTGTTTCTCACCAGTTGGTCGTCAATATTTAAAGAAAGGAGCACAGGACCTGTCGATAGGAGAGGGCTGCAACAGTATGGGCATTATCATGCACGAACTACTGCATGCGCTGGGCTTCTGGCACGAACAATCCAGATCAGACAGAGATGACTATCTTGAAGTACTGTGGGAGAACATCGATCCAAGTAAAACAGAAATCTCGTCCCCAGGCTCTACTCCGCTTTCAAAAAGGCGGGGTCCAAATACTCTGTTATCACGTGACGCACGATGAAATGGCGTTTTCGGAGGATATTTCCAGCTATTGGCAGCCGTGCTTGTTTTCTGTCAATCTAAAATCGTTGTTGAAATGTAACGAAGACATTACATAATGTTTTACGCGCAAAATATTCCAGGAATTTTTAAGTTTTTCGGGAGTCTTTTCCGCCCGCCATTTTGAACGCGAAGACTGGGGACGAGGTTGGAAAAACAGATAATTCACATATTTATATTTGCTGTTGTTGTTTAGAGTGTGAAACGGGGGGGGGGGGGGGGGGGGGGAGGGGGAGGGGGAGGGGGATAGACTGCTAGCAGTACCTCTCTGGATAGTCAAGCGGGCGAGCAAATACGCGATGGGCGAGCAAAAAATATAGCGTAACTTCTCTTTAATTAATTTCAACTGTAGGGATTTATCACAATAGGTGTTGTTACACACACCACTGTAAATGGCATTTCCTATGGTAGATCATCCCGCGGTGCATCACACTTGGGTTTAGTACACCATGTTAACCAGCGGTTACACGCGATTTGTGATTTGCCAAGGTAAAAACATGTCACACAATTCAGTGAATCACTTTTCCCTTGCGGTTACGTGTTGATGTCAAACGGAGCATCGCGACTGACTCTTGTACCTTGGGCACCAAAACACCATTGTAACTTACCACGTTAAATGCCATGGGCGGTTCGTGTGATCTTTTTTATGTATCCATGGATATTCACCACGGGAAATTTACCTCGGGAAATGTCGGTCACACTCACTAAATGCAGTTTCCCGTGTAACCGCACCTAATCACTTTGTTTACACAGATCAATTACATAATTTCAACCGCTACAAAAAGAAAGATATGGACTTCTTTGGTGGCGCCTACGACTTCTCCAGCATCATGCATTATGGGAACTTTGCGTTTTCAAACAACAAAAAACCAACCATGTTGTCGATGAAAAATCCACTGCTTCAATTTGGGCAAATTTCCAAAATGAGTTCAACGGATATTTTACAACTAAACGCTCTCTACGACTGCACATGTGAGTATCGGTAAATTTAACCCCTAAAGGCATCGTTGCGGAAACATTGTTTCCCAGAATGTTTCCTAGCCGCGCAAATGAAAAAACATTTACTGGGAAACAAATACGCGCTGATATATGGGATACGGCACTGCGCATGCTCAATTTATGAAGTGCAATCCGGAGCAGTCCTCGCGACCCTGGAATCTGGGCAACATCTCGGCGCGCAAACGGCGAAACATTTGTTAAAGAAACAAAATGTTTCTGAAAAAAGTCAGAAACATTTTTTGTTTCTCGGAAGCAAAAAATGTTTCCGCAACAAATGTTTCCTGTCCGCACAAACGGCGAAACATTTAGGGAAACAACGTTTCCGCAACAATGTTTTCGCAACAATGTTTCCTCGTTTGCGGGGGCCTTAAACTTCCAAGAATTCCAAAACTAAATATTCAAGAAAAATTCAAAATTTCATTTTGCAAACTACTGAAAAATAAATAGGGCCATGCAAAAGAACTGTAAAAGAATGGTCACACCACAGGATTTAATCGACAGACTCAAAAGTTAGATTTACACATACATCTATCCAAAATAGACTCTGGGAGTGAAATGGCTAATCTCGTATTCAGACCTCACTCGTAAGTAAGTAAGTAAGTAAGTAAGTAAGTAAGTAAGTAAGTAAGTAAGTAAGTAAGTAAGTAAGTAAGTAAGTCAGTAGGTAAGTAAGCAAGCAAGTAAGTTAGTAATGCCCGCGGGAGACCTGGGTACGAGATCACGGTTAATACCCCAAATCCCTGGTCAAACTGTTTTGGCTCCCTCTGAAATTTTCTGATCGTTTTAAAGCTATTTGAAATGGCTAACAATTACAACGAAATAACAAACCCTCAACCAATTTCAAACCTAATTAGGGAAAGTGCGGTACATTAAAATCCCGCAAATAAGAACCTGTAATTTTGCAAGTCAGACTGAAAAAGTTCTTATATGTCTGGGCCGGGTTTATTCAAAGCACGATTTAACTAACCCAGGTATCGGCCAATTTTGATTCCTCTGTAAAATAATTAATCAATGGAGATTTTTCCAAAGTATTTTTTTCCCTTTAGTTTCGAGTTACTTGCTTTCACAGTACCTTAAAATTAGATTTCTAACAAGAGAAATTAAATTCTCGGTTGAGTTTTAATCCTGGGTCAGCGATAATCGGCTTTCGAACAAACGGACCCAGGTGTCTGTGTTAGGTTCTTTTGTGGGTTCCTTTATTATTTTATTTCATGGTAAAACTGCTTGTTTGTCATCGAAACGTAATTTGAAATGGGTGTGACCCTTCCTTTTAGCTCAAAAAAGTTTTATTACTGTTGCAAAATCATTTTCTACAAATACGTACAGTCAAATTTATATTCATTTGTAGACATAAAAACACTCAAGCAGCAGCAACAACAACAACAACAAGCTTTATTTGCATGACTATAAGTCGATTACAGTATTGCAAAAGCGTAAGATTATTTAGAAAGTTAACAAATAAAACTAACAAACAACAAAAATAATCATAATAAACAGATTACAATGCATTAAATCTTACTAGACTGGACTGATAACAATTTTGTTTCGCTGATCAAAACAGGAAGAAATGAACTTTAGCAGCTGCATGTTTATAAAATAATCCTCGGAGTTCACCAATTTTATAATCAATTCTTTCAGTTGTAATTGTTTGAAATTCGGCAATTGATTAAAATTCTTGATTTGATTTGTCACTATACTGGCTTTTCCAAATGAAAACCTATTTCAAGTGTCAGGCTGAAACAAGTTTAGGAAAGATCGGTTTTCAATTAAGTAACGAAAGTAATTTAGCGACTACTTTGGTTTGCATTTTTACGCTTTGTGATTGGCTAAAAAATCTCGCGCCACTTTCTCAACCAATCAGAAGTAAAACCAAAACCAATCGTGACTTGCACTTACGCGTTTTCCCGCGCTTGGCGCCGGTGACATGTAAACTATTTGGTACGAGTTCTGATTGGTTCATTGGATTGTTTGCATCTGTTGTGATTGGCCATAGTGGTTTTGGGTTTACGGCACTCTGCTCTATATGGGGGGATAAAACTGCCAAATTTCGGCCTAAAGGTTCTTATATGCGTTTTTGTCCCCTGAATTTCAAGCACTAGTTTATATAGTAACTACTTCAACTACTATTTTGGCTTTTTCATCCAGGTGACCTATGTTAGTAAAGCATTCAGCAGGTTCTCCCCTGGACCAGTTACAATAATATTTGGATACATAACCGTGAGACAAAATTGTTAACACTAATACTAAAGAGAAAGTCTTTCTGTTCTGTTTGTTTGTTGTTGTTTTTTCAGCTAAAAAACGTGGCTGGAGCAAGTGGGGAAATTGGGGTCCCTGTAACAAGAATTGTACGAAGGAAAGAGAAAGATTTTGTTCCGCAGATGACATTAAATACTGCAAAGGAGCTGAAGGAGATCGTATTCAACTACAAAGGAAGAAATGCCCTTATAAAGAATGCTATGGTAATTG
>JAJLRJ010000009.1:34501209-34536209 GCA_024195265.1 Dendrophyllia cribrosa | reverse complement strand
CCATAGACATCTCTCCATAAGAGAGGTTCTAAGTCGAAGAAAAATGAAGAACTTACTATATTTAGGTTTCACACGATACTTAATGTTTGTTTGTTTGTTTGTTTCAAATCTAGTTCCCATTAATGGCCACTGGGGTAGATGGGGTCCATGGAGTAAATGCTCTCGAACATGTGGTCCAGGCTACAAGACCCAATCCCGCACGTGCGATGACCCTAAGCCTCAATACGGTGGACAGTACTGCAAAGGATCGTTGGTACAAATTGAACCCTGCATGGTAAAAAAGACATGTAAGTGACTATTTCTTTAACAAGGACCCCTGGTCAAAGAACGAATCGTATAAATCATCTTTTTAACCCTGTAACTCCCAAGAATGCCAAAATTCAAGAAAAATCCAAAATTTCATTTTGTAAAATTTTGAAAAACAAATGGCATCATGAAAAAGTACTGCAGAAGAGGTTTAATTTGAATAGTCACACTATAGGATTTCATCAACAGTCTCAAAAGTTAGAACAAATGGTGCCATGCAAACGTTCTGCTGAAGAGGTTTAATTTGAATGGTCACACCATAGGATTTCGTCAACAAACTATATTACGTGTCTCCATAATTGACTCTGGGAATAAAAGAGTTAAGGAATATTGTCCCGCCGAAATAGCAAAATCTCGAAATCAAAACCGAGAATTCTATTATTGATACAAGTACTATATCAGATTATGGTACCACATAGCGTTTTCCGACTTGTTAATTATAAAATATCAAAATTATAAACTTTTCTATGTAATGCATTTTTAGGCTATGATAACATCTGTAAATTTGACTTCACAGGTGGGTGGCGACGAAAACGAGTTGCAGTGATATCCAAAAAGGAGAGAGGAGGGCTGCAGTAACCAAGAAACATTTGACTCGCAAAAATCGATTTGCATTGTGAGCAACCTGAGACTCAACAATCAAGAATTTCTGGAAAGAACCTTTTTTATATCTCAAAAGTAAATACACTTGATTGAAAAACGTTGTCGGGTATGAACGATACCGTCATCATGGTTTTTCTGTTCTCGGATAATTTACACAAGATTATAACACACTATACCCATTATTATAACACAGCATACCCATTTTACAACACACTATACCATTATTGTAGCACAGCATACCCATTTTTACAACACAGTTTACCCATTATTATAAAACAGTATACCCATTTTTACAACTGAACACAGGATACCCATTATTATAATGCAGTATACTAATAATTATAACACAGTACATCTACAATCATCCTCTGAATCTCCTTTTAAAGGTATAGAACGACGTTCGCGCTAATGTTTATGCGCATCCTTACTGCGCACGTATATTTCATGTCGCAATGTCATGCTACGTCATGTATCGAGCGCGCACCACAAGGAAGAAATCTAAACACATCAAGGGCTGGTATCCCGGCTTTGCTTCGCTTGGATGGTCGGTGACACCCATTTTTTGTTTTAAATATCGGTTTCTTTACTGACTCTCTACATTTTCTGAAAAAAAAATCTTATTGTAGTTTTTGGATTTTTTTAATTTTTTTACCTTTGCGCCTCGAATTCTGAAGATCAGGGGAAGACATACCGCGCTACGAGAACAGATTTTTCAAAATTAGAGCATTTTCCCACACGCATTAACTCTAAAACGAAGTCGGTGACCTTATTATTATCATTAGTACCATCGCTACTTTCAAATCTAACGTTTTCAGCATCTCAGCCTTGTAATCCGTTCGACCATCTTACTAAAATTCTATTTCTATTTGTTTAGCTAATTAATCATGTTTTAGGACCCTTTTAAAAACCAAGCATATAAATAGGGCATCCTAGTTTATACAATAGTTTGTGATCGCTGGCCCTTCCATCACCAAATTAGTTTTAAATTTGCTACAGACAATTGCTACAATTTAAGATTAAGATTAAATATGAAAGATGCATTTATTTCAAGTTCTCTACAAAGTAGAATGATTTTTAAATTACTGAAGGATGACCAGAACTAATTCCATCTGTTTTAAAATGACTGACTAATTTATTTAATGTAAAATTGATTTCATAAAATGTTCAACATTGTGGAGGCGGTCGTGAAACAACAACAACAACATCCTTTATTTATACACAATATAGGTTAAAACAAAACTCTTGCCTGTGGGGTCGTGTTTCCAACTGCAAATTAAAACATTGCTATATATATTAAAATTAATAATAGTTATATACATAATTGTTCACATTAGTAAAACTTAAAATCCGTTACGTTCTTACTTTGCGTTTGAATCGAGGTTGCATTGAAGTCCAGTTGTCTAATAAAATCGACCTTTCTAGCTCTGGCATAAAATTGCTTAAAATTGTCAGTGTGATACCTGGATGCAATGTTCCAAAGTACAGCACCTCGATAGTTGATCGAGTTTTTCATATCATACGAACAAAATCGCGGAGTTTCGATCTTGTTACCCCTTAATTGATATTTTATATTGTTGTGTGTGGACGAGCTTGAGAGTAGTGCCGGAGTTCTGCCACTGACCACATTATAAAAAACGGCTTTATTGGGACAGTTTGTTAATATGAAAAATCGATTCCCATTCTGCAATTTTTAGCACTGAATCAGACGGTGTATCCCAAGGGAGGTTAAAAGTTAGTCTCGCTGCTCTGCGATGTAGTACTTCTAAAGATTTTATCTGATCCATGTTATTACAGCCTCCCCAGGTAAGAATGCCGTATGTCGCGGACGGGCTGAGGATGACTTTGAAATACAAATCAAGGGCTGCAGTTTTTCCCAGAAATAGACTAGCTCTTCTATAACAGATTTAATTTCAAGGCAAAACTCTTTCTTAAATCTGTACCGCTTTTACTCCAAGTGAGTTTATCATCTATTGTAACTCCCAATAACCTGCCATTGCACACCCAGTTTATTGCCTCCCCACCAATGGTTATCGGTGGCTGGGGCCCAATAAAGGAACCTCTGTGGAACAGCATAGCTTCACATTTCGTGGAGTGAGGTGTCAAGGAGTTGGACGTGCACCAAATTTACTTGGGTTCGGTTTGACAAATAGCTTGTTAACCAGGACAAGGCATTGCCAACCAAATTTGTGTTTTAATTTACACAAAAGAATTTCATGGGATACGCAGTCAAATGCTTTCCGAAAGTCGATAATAGCCACGGCAACCACAAACTTGCTGTCCATGGCTGTTCTCCAGTTTTCCGTGTGTTTCTTTTCTTAAGGCGGGACCCAGTTTTTCGAAAGCTGGTTAACGCTAATCCTGGGATAAATGTTAATCCAAGTTTCTGTATCTTGTTGAAAAGCGTTCAGTTTTTGCTGTTAATTTTAATTAACAATTTGAGAGCAGTTAAAGCCAAATTGTAGTATAAAAAAGAATTTACAGGAATCTGCCTTGTAAACGTGTAGATTTGGACTTAAAGTTGGTGCTAATCCTAACCCGGCTTTTAACAATCCGGTCCATGATAACTTTTTGGGCCCGGAACTATAATTTAAAATCAGTTTTTATAGAATGGTGATGTTGTTTGTTTTAACCAGCCGGACTTGTTTCATCAACTCACAATTTCATTGCTTAGCTTAGTTTCTGCGAAGTTTATGTCAATACGTTAGTAGTCTTTAGAAAATAAATGTTTATTTATTTAAGATACCAAATAAAATACAGCAGAATATATTGAACGGAAAACACTACTTCAGTACAACGTTTACACAAAAAATGTAACGTTGAACATTAAAAATACAAACAAGAATTTAAAAATTGAATATTATTAACTACACTTACTATAATCGGCATCAAGAGACTATCACGTGACAGTCTCTTGTCGGCAAATATTATGCATAAAACTGAAACTATTTAAAGGGGCACTGTCCCACCGAAATAACAAAATCGTGTTTTACTTAATTTTCATGTTACATCGCCAAATGCTACCAAATATGCAACTTAATTGAATAAAAAAGATTCTATCGAGCAAAAGGGAAGCAGTAGTTTGGAGAAAAAAGGCAGGATTACATGGATTGAAATGGATTACAGTTCATCAATTTTGATTTTGTGGTGGTTAATAAATCGAAGTTTCTATTTTGGTGGAATTTTGCGTTTTTTGGTCGGTCCTTATTTCTTTGCGTTAAAACTTTTGGCGAGGTTTTTTTCCTATTTTAAGATAATAATAAAAGCAAGCTTACTAAAGCATTAGCTTCTGGCCATGTAATCACGAAAACCCGACATTTCATGCCGGGAAGCTGTCTTGACAAGAATGTATTTACATTTATTAATCGACTTCTATGAACGGACCTACAATGGATGTCAGAAGTAGTTGGCACACTTGTGAAAACTCGCAAAAAAACACCAGATAATAATGTAGTACTACTGTTATTTTTTTGTCGAAATTTGGGCGCAACCCCTCCATTCACCAAATAATTTTCACAAATATAGGTAAATACTCTTGTGTATAAATGTGCGATTGATCGTCAAAACTCAGTATTTCTTGGGGGAAGGAGGGGGGTAGATTATTTCATTACCATCTTGGCAAGTGTTCCGACACGTGACCGTATTAAGCGGGGTTTCCACTGTAACAAATGGAGTAGAAAGTGCCCTTTCTAACTTCTCTGTTCTCAGGTAAACGGCATTTGGCAAGGCCGACTTAACGAATCTTGAAACCGCCCATGTACGATTACTAAAAGGTTACCGCTTGCCCATATAGCTAATGGTACCGCATTTACAATCGCTATTAAAATGTGTCTTTTCCATCGTCTTCTCCAAACAGCCATGACAGCCATATTCTGATAACGAGTTTCGATCGCTAGAGACACGCTGGTGAAAAACCACTCAATCACCAGCTGAACTGAAGTTTGGATCGCATATGATTGCAATAAATTTAACATCGACTTGTCTTGTAAGTAAACAAATTGGTACAAGTATAGGTAGCCATTAACAGACACTATAGCAGTTGATTCAAATAACATGCTCATGATAGCAATATCAGCCATTAGTCTCTCACGCCGAGGAGTACGAAAACTTCCCCATGGAGCTGATTCTCTTTTCCAAAGCCGATGACAAATGTGATCAATTACGACCATGGTGCTTCGTTCTATGACTTCTGCAGCGCCGTGAATTATTCCAAGAATAGCCATGAATTCCAGACTGGCAAGATCTGCTTGTAAAACCCGAAACATAACCGCTGAACCAAAATACGTCGGCGTTAGTAATACACACGAATATCCCGGATGTGTGATGTTGTATAACTGCTGAACACAAATTCGCGAGATTACTTTAACAAAGACTCCAATGAGAGGAGCGAAGAGTGCGAATAACAGTTTACCTTCATTGTCTTGTTTGTTGTACGCTGGATAAAGATGATAGGCTGCCAAGGTACCAACGATGATAGGTAAACACGTTGGTACCATCATTAAAAGGTATAAAGACAGCTTTCGTCTTCTCGAGCATGCGCCGAAGTGATTCGTTATAAAATAGACTTGCAAGCATAAATTGACAAGAAACAAGATATTCGGCACACTATATAATAAAATGTTGGAAGGATTTTTTTGTACCGCGACAATTTTGGAATCAGATTTCGTTAGCGTCTGTAGAACAACTACACGATAAAGTGCATCTAAACAATAAACAAGACAACAAACCAGAAATAGTTGTCTCTTCACTCCCATTAGCTGAAATGGACGAAATAGCAAAAGGAGAATTGTAAAGTACCAGATGTAAAGAAAAGCGGTGAGTATTACACCTGAAATTGTTCTCAACCATTGCACTTGGATTGGAATTCTCTGTGTTGAGTATTCACAGTTGAACATAGTCTTATAACAGAGATAAGAGATCAACATGTACACTGTACCAATGAAGAAAGCGGTTAAAAGCGAAATCAAAGCTCCAAAGTACATTGATTTGCAAACTGTATAAAAAGCAGATGGCCTAGACTGCTTCCAAGCCATGGCTCTTTCTTCGTTATGTCGTTGGTCCTGTGTCTCTTCGTTCGCCTCTGTTGGCAATGGGGAGCAGGCGTCAATAATCCTTACATTAAGACGATTAGACGCTGGACACTCCAAGCTCGTAGCTTCTCTGTCGCTGTATTCTTGGGAAATGAGCTCATCAACAGGGTGACAATTCCATTCTCGACCAGTGTTTTGTAGAGGATTGTAGCCAAAAGATTCTGAAGTGAAATCAGGTTCTTCTAGGTTGACATGCTCTGTTACGCCTCGAGTAAAACTGAACACGATGCGACCAAACACCTCTATCAATGTACTGCTGCTGCTCATTTTCAGTTGTCAAACTAGTAAATAAATGTGACGACGAACCTCACACCTCACCACTTCTATTAAAGTAGTAGCTGAAATATCCGTGATGAGCAGAAATTGATTCGTTTGAAACCTCCACAAATCTATCACTTCCGTCACGTCGCTGCTCGCCTGACTGATCTACCCGAAGGTTCAATTAAATTCTTATGAATCTTCTCTGTCAGGTCTCTTGTAAAAAAATAAAAGTCGATGTGATCAAATACCTCTATTATGTTGATGAACTCAGTGGAGACAAATAATAATGTTTGCCTTCAATTATAAGGCTGTATCGTTGACACAACTCAACAATTAACAGAAAGTGAAAGTAGAACTCTTTCGGTATCCCACAGACTGTTATCACTCGTTGCTTGCTTGACTGGTCAAGCAATCATTTCATGCTCTTATTAATATAAGTTGCACTGCCCTTTCAAGCCTCGCGTTAACTGAGAACTAAAAGGCGAACGGGCTAAACACCTCTACCTGAGTGTATACTAATCGCTGCTCATTTTCACTTCCACTTCAATTCCAATCCTACTAATTTCCAACCAATATTATTAGTTTTAATTTTAATATTTCGTCCCGAGAATCCTAAATTAGATTTCCAGCTGCTTTTGTCTGAATTTCGTAGTCTACTTCCACTTTTTTGATTATATTATTTTTGATTTGATAGGTGCGTTTAATTATTCCATTGCGTGACATTCTCGAAAAGTCTATGATGTTAGTCATCGAATCGCTATTGTTTTCATGTTATGTCATTAACATGTGTGATATCAGGTGATCTTTATAAATATATATTAAAAGCTGGTTTTTAAAAGTAAAGTTTGTCAGTAAAACGGCCCAGTGCATTTGACCATTATCGCGTGACATTCTCGGAAAACAGGACTTCCCCGAGGAAACGAGTCATCAAATAGCTATTGTTTTCAGGTAGCAGAGGGAAAGTCCCTTTTTGGGTTACACGTAGCCTGATTTTTTCATCATGTCTATGATGTCACACCTAGGCAGCAATAGAGGGAAACCCCCCTGGTCTACGCGTAGCCTGACTTTTTATAACTAAGTTAGGGACTGTACAAGGAAGGGGTGGAAAACCAGAGGGGGGAGGGGGGGGGGGGGGGGGCATAAAGTAAAATCAAAGCAAGGATGGGGGGGGGGGGGGGGGGGGGGGGCTTAAAGTAAAATAAGTCACTCAAGAAGAGGGGGGCTTAACCAAGTGTTTATAATTCTCACTGAAAGGCTTGATGATCTGCATGTTCTGTGGCTAAACTGCAATTTCAATCTGTTGCAATACGATTATCTATTCTTCTCTATCTCTATAATATAGAGACGAATATTGTGATAAAGCGTTTCTGGCTTTTTGAATTTGAATTGTCAACAACATTTGAACAGTAGAATATAGTTATACACCAGTGCAAATATTTTGCCCGGGTGAAAATATTTTGCTCCAGTTCAAATATTTGATGCATTGGTTAAAATTTGAATCAGTGCAGAGAAAATTGCACCAAAATTTTATATAATTTCTCTAAAACATAGATAATCATATTGCAACAGATTAAAGATGTACCTCAACCAGCATGGTCTTAAGATCAGTGGAGGTAATGTGGCACTGGTTGCATTATAGTTCTCCAATACGCTCGTGGTGATCATTCTTGCACCCCACGAGAAACCCAAGAGAACGTTAACGAGGAATTGAGTTCCAGTTCAAGCAACTCGGATTTGCAATCAATTAACATCATCATCATCATCATCATCATCATTTTTATTTAAAAACACGGTAAATACATCAGGCATTAACAATTTAATATAAAACTACAACTTGATATGAAGTTGCAGTGTGATTCAGACATGGAATCGGATGGTTTTGTTGAACACTGCTTCGAGGTCATGTTTGTTCCAGATACGGACGTCCAACAAGTAAACATGAAGTATTGCTGCGTCTGGAACAAACATTACCTCATAGCAATAACAGGTTGGTGTATATTACTAAAAAGCTGGGTATTTGTATATAAAAGGCGTGTGAGGGGGGGGGGGGGGGGGGGGGCGGGGGGGGGAGGGGGACAATAACTAAATTCACTCCGTTAGAAGGGGGATATTACCTAATATTTACCTACTTGAAGCCCATTTTCCAACCCCCCCCCTCCTGAAAATTATTGCACAGTCCCTTGCGGTTTAGCTTGCAAGAAGTTGGCCGGCACAGCTGTGCCGTGACGTCACATGTTGACCGTAGTGTGATATTAAGTCATCTTTATGTAGCTTTGCCTTGACTGAACCCATGATTTGGATTGTAACTGCGAAGTGTATTAAATGTAAGCTTATTTTACGTTATTCTTCGATTTCATAATGTCCGTAAGCATATGAATTTATACCATCATCTAAGATCTATTTTTTATCGTCAAAACAACTGAGAGAAACTGTTAATTTCATAACTTCCTAATTGGCCGTTTTTATTTTAAGTCGAGACGTTATAATCGTCTAGACGCAATTAACGTTTAACAGGAGAAAGAATAAGGCTAAAACAAGTGAAAGAAAGCAATTAAATCGCCAAACGTGCAAGCAAGTTTGAACTCTACCCATTTGTTGTTGTTATCAAAGCGGCAAAAACTTCAAAACACAGGTACGCTTAAATAAAACTTGCTTTGTTTTTGTCGTAAAGCGTCTTTTATCGATAAAAATCAGGCTATGTTCTCTAGATGTAAATAACCGCCAAATGTTTCTTTGACCGAATAGAAATTTATTTAACCACGACCACAGTGAGTTGAAAAGATTTTCTTGTCAGCTTGCGAAAGAGTATTTTCACTTCGAGTGATTTCAAGTCTGAGTGACTTTTTTAAGAGTCTTTAAAAAGGCCCATCTTCACTTACCGTGATGCACCGCGCATTGTTTATTTTGATTTGGACCCAGATAAATGCGATCTCTCGCGAAGTGAAATTTTGGCCTCTCATCTCCAGGAAGAAATGAACACTGAGTTTGAAATTTCGTTCGACATTGATTTTAAAATTTATTAGTCCAAAGAAGCGGTCCTGTTAGATATTAAAAGTCCGTATAACATGTCTCGCATTTTGTCTGGGGCCGCTCAACCCGCCTTTGTGTAGCTCCAGTCGCCGAGGTAGTTTCCTCCGCTTCGAAAGTTCGCATCGAAAACATTTTCTCGTCGAGGGACGCGGAAAACCTCCTGCTATTTTTACCGAACGTTTAAGGTCGATGCCCCTTAAAACGAAACCTCCAGCGAGCCGAGAAGTGTTTGTATTTTGTGGGCTATTTAATATTTGCATCGGGCATAATTAATGAGCTCCGCTGGCGGAGGACGTTTTCTCGGCTTCAGAGGTTTGCATAAAAAAAAATTCAACGGCTAGGGACGGAGAAAACCTCCTTCAATTTCCATGGAATATTTCACAGAGATGCTGGCAAAAACGACTCCGCCGGTGAGCCGAGAAGTTTTGAGCTTTTTTGTTGTTTACAGTTACGGTCGACCGGTCATTCCTCAACGGTAGTAATTAAATATTCAAATATCAACTGGCAGTATCTGTACGTGGAAATAAAATTACAAAGAAAAGATTCGAAGATAAATCTTAACTAGTAGGCAATCTAATATACTTATTTCTTTTCCATGGACGACCGAATTTCGGAGCCAAACCTTCTGAAGGTTCTCGTTTCTTGACAGCCGCCTCGAGCCTTCGGCGGCACTGCTTAGAAAACGTATCAGTAACGATGGAAAATAAAAGAAAACATACAAAAACAAGATGCAATGCCTAGAATATGAACTAAATATTTGAACGAAATCATCTTGAAGTTAATAGACGATACAGATTGCCCGATGTAAACGGATTAATTTAGGAATCAAACTTTCTCGCCTCAAAATGGATTTTCTGGGCCCCAGAAATTCTAGAACGCCCGCAATGAGTCACGGTAAGTGAGGATGGGCCTTTATTTTAATAAAGGCCCATTAAAAAAAGACTGAAAGGTTTCCCTATAATTTTTCCCTCTACATTATAAACAAGTAATTGCATGTTCCCTAGTAAAATAAAGGATTAATATCACTTGTGTTTTCACAACCTCGTTCCCAGGGTCTCTCATCTTCCCGTGGAAAGATGAGAGACCCTGGGAACGAGGTTGGTGTTTTCATACGATGTAGAAATTGCCCTTGTGACTCGGGCTATTTCTACAGCTTCTGAAAACACAAGTAATATGAATCCTTCATTTTAACATGTATTTTACTCGGGCCCATACGATTGCATATACTAATATTAGGGTGCGTTCGATTGACCTTATTCCAGAATAAGAATAAACGGAATAACCTCGAAAGCCCGTTCGATTGAGTCGCTATTCCGATTCCAGACTACATGGAATGTATCAGGCCAAGCATTCTGCACTAGGGAGCAGAATGCTTGGTAGAATAATCCAGAATAATGACGTCACTTTGTTTGGAAAGCGGATGGTCTGAATCGCTTCCAAGCCATGGCTCTATCTTCATTATGCCGTTCGTCTTGTGCTTCTTCGTTCACCTCTGTTGAGCAGGCGGTCAATAATCCTTCGCCTTGATGCTAGATAGTCTAAGCTTGTGGCTTCTCTGTCGCTGTATTCTTGGGAAATGCGCTCATCAACGGGGTAATAATTCCATTCTTGGCCTGTGCTTTGTAGAGGATTGTAGCCAAAAGATTCAACCGTAAATTCAGGTTCTTCTGGGTTGTAATGCTCTGTTACGCCTCGAGTAAAACTGAACACGATGCGACCAAACACCTCGATCAACGTACCACCGCTGCTTATTTTCAGTTCGGCAAACTAGTAAATAAATGTGACGAGCCTCACACCTCAACACCTGTATTATAGTAGCAGCTGAAATATCTGCGATGAGCAGACATTTCTGACATCACTCGCTGCTTGCTTGACTGGACGTCAAGCAAACGTTTCACGCTCTTACTAATATAAGTTGTACTGCTCTGCCAAGCCTCGCGTTAAAGAACTGAAAGCCGATCTGGCTAAACACCTCTGATCTATCTGTGTATCACTGCTTATTTTCACTTGTTAATAAATAGCTGTTATGAAATTGTGTGAGTGAATTCCTATCAGCAGAAACTAAAATCTTAATAGGCCATTTCCAAGTTGCCTTTAGCCTCTCTATCAAGGCGAGACTAGGTGCGAAACCTTTCATATGAAAATAACTTTTATTTTCATGTAAAAGATTTCGCACCTAGCCTCGCTTTGATAGAGAGGCTAAAGGTAATTCTTAAATGGCCTATTATTCTTGGTTTTGGTTCAGTCCGGGACAAAACCCACTCGTGACATAAGACCCTAACTAAAAGCTAACTGAAAGCTTCTGCTTGCTTGACTGGTCAAGCTAACGTTGAAAAGTAGCCTTTAGTAGAACAATTAACAAGTAGATGATTAACCTAGCCAGGTTTCTTGTCATACGGAAAGTAAATTTGCTATTCAGACCAATCCTACTTCATTTTCGACCAATAATATTAATTTTAATATCAATATTTCGTCCCAAGAATTCCCCTTTAATTAGATTTTCAGCTATTTTGGTTTGAGTTTTGTAGTCTACTTCCACTTTTTTGATTGACATGTAAACTTTAGCCTCCAACACGCGGCCACGCATCAACCTCGTTTCCCAGGACCACCCGCTTTCAAAATTGAACTTTTGGAGGTTTATATCCATTTTGACTCCATTTCAGCTGTCTTGTAGTCTAATTCCCACATCTACTGATAGCCGCCGTGTGAACATATGCCCTTGTGCCACTGAAATCTAAATATATTCTAAAACTCAATTCGCCGCATAAAAGAAATAAACGTTTTATTTAACCTTATTCGGCCTGGGGGGGGGGGGGGGGGGGGGAGGGGGGGGCGGGGGGCACACGCTAACTTAGCCCGCGCTAACTTTCAACATTCATAACTTCTTTAACATGTATTGAAACGCCATCGAACTTTGTGACTTTTCCTAACATTTATCTGGCAACAATTTCATATGAACATTTTTTGATCACGCGACTTGACGTTTCCATGGCAACAAGATTTTTACAGCCGTGTTTTTGGAAATTTGCATATTTATACCTTTGAATGAAGTGAAACAATGTTTATTGGTATAACTTTTGCATTTTTATGTCATTTAGCGTTTATTTATTGGTTTTAATTAATTTTGCGTCAATTTGGACGGTTTTTAAGAGGTTTTAAAAAAATTCAGAAATCCAATATGGCGGATCCAAGATGGCGGCCGTATAACTAATTACCTAATAACTACGTCATATGACGTCATCGTTCCATTGTGCGGACCGCAAAGGAGACAGTTTTGGACGTACTATGTACCCTCTAGGTTTCATTGTAATAGCCTTAATGTTCTTGAAGTTACGAAGTGAAATCCAAACGATGTTCTCACCTCCGCAACTTGCAAAGCAATCATGGAGGCATCAGTCAGCGGATTCGTGTTCTGCGCACGAGCAAAGATTGTCAATCCCGAAGTGCAAACAAAACAAAAAACATGGCGGCCGATGCGAGTGCGATTTCGGTGGCTTCTCTTTAGTTTATTCAACGATTTTTTTTTCATTAGAACCCCTTCAATTTGGAAAATTTATTTCTTCACGGACGTCCCTGTGCAAGCTGAACATACGCAGTTCACGAAATAGTTGGCAGGTGTATCATGGTGTACCCTTTCAATCGCTGGAGTTAGAGTCACCAAGATGACAGACAGGCTTGGAAAAATACTTGTTCCGGTATTTGATGTTATAATCAGTTCCAGGAGAAACTGCACATTCCCAGCTAGAAGGATCGCAGCCGACGTTGAATACAATGGAAAGTAGCAGTTTTTGCGGGTCGAATGAAATATTTTTTTAATAACATGTTTTTTCAATTTACTTTTCTTCAGATCTCCCCAACCCAAAACATCGCGCTGATATACAGGAAAGTTTGCAAAAGCAGTTTTTCGTGTTTCGGCGAGAAGAACACGTTCCCAGTAGATATTGTGTTGAATCGTGAAATTGACTGGTCGGTTGAAGAGGCGATGTTTGTCGTGAGCCACTGAACCCGCATTTTATCGGCAACAGATAAAGGTCCTGAGGCGAATAAATAAAACTGATTATCGTCTGAATCCCAAAACTCGGGTATCCTACGGTACATCGAAAACAACTTGACATATTTGGGTTCCCGTGAATAAACGAATTATCGAGCAAACTGGCTATGCGTTCAACTCGTATCTGTAATTTGTACGTGTTGTGATTTGTGCCTCGACGGGAATCTACTGAGCCATTAGGGAACAAGTCATCATCTCTGAACGTTTTCTCAACTTCACTTCGCGATAATATAATAGCACCAACAAAAAGGCCAACAAACACACAGATTTAACAGAGATCGCCATCTTTTTAACTTTTAAAAACACCTGAACACAGGCCGTCTATCAAATTCACCGCGCAAAAAGAGAGCCCGCTCAAAAAAACGCCGCTGACCAGGAAGATCGCTTTCATCATCATCTTTATTTAAAAACACGGGATCGCTTTATTAAAAAATGCTCTTCCAGTGAGCCGTGGACTACTTTGCAAGTTGTGGGAACATCGTTTCTCGGTCCCAGACCTTTTTTGTATCCCCCCTCCCCCGCTCCCCCCCGCTCCCCCCCCCCCCCCCCCCGGCCGAATCGAAACCAAGAACATTGAGATTAGCTTTTCTAATCATTTGATCATCGTTTCTGTTTTGAGCTGCTCCGCGTCAAACGTGATGTTCAATGGATACAGTTTCAAACAACTGCAGCATATCATGGAAATTAAATGTCAATTTACTTGGCGGGATATTTGCTGAAGTTGTTCAGTTCCGGCCGAATCGAAACCAAGAACATTGAGATTCACTTTTCTAATCATTTCATCATCGTTTCTGTTTTGAGCTGCTCCGCGTCAAACGTGATGTTCAATGGATACAGTTTCAAAATTTCTGTCAAACATTATCAAGGATCGGACTGAAACTGACTAGCAGTACATCGATAGAGATGTTTGGGCACACGAGGTTTATTAACAGAGCTCTTACTAACTACACTGTAGTAACCCAAAAATAACTCTTTCGAAACGTTTGCTTGCCCAGTGAAGTCAGTGAAGCGCGTGCACTGAGTGAGGATTGTTATTCCCGTAATTCAGCTGAATCGAAACCAGGAATAAGTTTTACTTTCTGCGCATACGGAACGTCGCAGAGAATCAAGCTGCTCTTTAAAAGTGGTGTCAGACAAGCTTTCCTACGGGCAATCAATCACAGGTTTAAACTTTCTGAGTCAAACACTGTCACAATTTAAAGTGAAAATGAGTAGCAGTACACTGATAGAAGTGTTTGGTCACATCGTGTTCAGTTTTACTCGAGGCGTAACAGAGCATTACAACCCAGAAGAACCTGAATTTACGGCAGAGTCTTTTGGCTACAATCCTCTACAAAGCACAGGCCGAGAATGGAATTATCACCCTGTTGGTGAGCTCATTTACCAAGAATACAGCGACAGAGAAGCCACAAGTTGGAACTATCAAGCATCTAGGCGTCTTAATGTAAGGATTATTGACGCCTGCTCAACAGAGGAGAACTAAGAAACACAGGAAGAACTGCAAAATGAGGAAAGCAGAGCCATGGCTTGGAAGCGACATAGACCATCCGTTTTCCATACCGTTTATAAATCAATGTACTTTGGAGCTTTGATTTCGCTTTTAACCGCTCTCTTGGTTGATACAGTATACATGTTGATCTCATATCTCTGTTATAAGACTATGTTCAACTGTGAATACTCAACACAGAGAATTCCAATCCAAGTGCAATGGTTGAGAACAATTTCAGTTGTGACACTTGACGCTTTTGTTTACATCTGGTACTTTACAAGTATCCTTTTGCTATTTCGCCCATTTCAGCTGATCGGAGTGAAGAGAAAACTGTTTCTGGTTTGTTGTCTTGTTTATTGTTTAGATGCACTTTATCGTGTAGTTGTTCTACAGGTGTTAACGAAATCTAACTCCGACCTGAGTTTTGCGGTACAGAAGAGTCCTTCCAAAATTTTATTACATAGTGTTCCGCCAAATTTCTTGTTTCTTGTCAGCGTATGTTTACAAGTCTATCTTATAACGAGTCACTTATACGCACGTTCAAGAAGACAGAAACTGGTTTCCTTTTTTCAAATGATAACACCGACATTTTTACCTCTTTTAGCTGCTAGTCAGATAGCCTATTTTATTTACCCGGCGTATAACAAACAAGACAATGAAGATAAATTGTTTATCGCACTCTTCGCTCCTCTCATGGGAGTCTTTGTTAAAGTAATCTCGCGAATTTGTGTTCAGAGGTTATACAACATCGCCCATCCGGGATATTCATGTGTATTACTAGCGCCGACGTATTTTGGCTCAGCAGTTATGTTTCGGATCTTGCAAGCGGATCTTGGCAGTCTGAAATTCATGGCTATTCTTGGAATAATTCACGGCGCTGCAGAAGTCATAGAACGAAGCACCATGGTCGTAATTGATCACATTTGCCATCGCCTTTGGAAAAGAGAATCAGCCCCATGGGGAAGTTTTCGTACTCCTCGGCGTGAGAGACTAATGGCTGATATTGCTATCATGAGCATGTTATTTGAATCAACTGCTATAGTGTCTGTTAATGGCTACCTATACTTGTACCAATTTATTTACTTACAAGACAAGTCCCTGTTAAATTTAGTGCAATCATATGCGATTTAAACTTCAGTTCAGTTGGTGATTGAGTGGTTTTTCACCAGCGTGTCTCTAGCGATCGAAACTCGTTATCAGAATATGGCTGTCATGGCTGTTTGGAGAAGACGATGGAAAAGACACATTTTAATAGCGATTGTAAATGCGGTACCATTAGCTGTATGGGCAAGTGGTAACCTTTTAATAATAGTACATGGTCGGTTTGAGGAATCCTTCAATCAGTCCTGCAAAATGCCGTTTACTTGAGAAGAAGCTACGCAAAGTCGACAAAGGGCACTTCCTTCCCCTCAGTGTGTCCCCGTCCCTCAAATTGACCGCGTTATACCTAGGCAGTCAACTAACTCACATTAAAGACTTTTGAAAATAGACTGTCTATTGCAACTAAGCGTTATACTTTGAATACTTTAATATAACTCACGTCCATGTGAAAAACGTTTAGCGCGCGCTAAAATTGCGAATTAATCTCGCGATCATAGTCATTTTGAGAGAAAACGATGAATATTATCGAGTTTCTAAAAGTAGTAATTTCCTCGAGTCTGCAATTGCATGGTTCAAAGATAAAAAACCTGATAAAGAGCAACCACACACGTCCGGAGTGTGACACTTTGTGTGTTTGAGTGACATTTCGTTCTTTTTTAACTTGTCAAATTTGGTATTATTTTCATTTTTGAACTTTAATTAGTACTTTGCTGACGCAATTTGACGACATTAAATGCGCTATTTCAGCGCGCGCTAATACAGTTGGTTTTTCGCTATAGCGCGGCACCCCTAAAAGTAACCAAAGCCAAGATTTTGCGTTCTTGCTCGAGGTAAGCTGTTTACTTATTACGCAGAGTTATCATGTCAAACACAATTTTACCAATCGCTGGAAGTAGTCATGGAAACTACCGGAAAATATATGAATTACGAAATCCTTTAGCTTGCGACCGCTGACCAACGTTTTTGTTGAAGTCAATCGCCCCGTCGGGCCTCGTTTAATTTCGCGTCCAATTTCCCACTATGTAGCACGAGGGAGGAAAGATTGCGTGACAAGCCCTAAGGATGTTTACATTGGACTATGACTATGCGGAGCTAACCTTTCCTCCTCGTATGCCCGGGGGCATAAAACATTACAAGCTAAGCAATGGAAAACGACGAATTCTGTACTATTTAGTACTATATTTATATTTAACAAAAAGTCATGCTTATTATTCAAACAATTCACTTACATTTTTGGGAAAAATATACAAAAAAACAGTAATCATCACAGAGCCTATTGACAATCATTATATGTATTGTCACTATTTGATGAGTAACATCGCAGCACTACACTGGCTCTCAGCTATTTCTAGGAATATTTAGTTGCTGGCTCACTAATTATTGCCATCATTCTGTAATGATAAAGCAAGGCAGAATATTTAACCCCTCAGTTCAGAATACGCCGTTCTTAGTATTTAGTCCTCTCTTAATAAATTTGCAGTAGTACTGAATGAAACAAAACTTAAAGTGCTAAAGAAATCTATGATTTTACATCTAATTTATACTTGACAAAGGTACTACCATCACGCCGATAAATAGATAAAACGTGCTAATATAAGTGTTAGTGAAGTCGAGAATCTTCACGCGGTATCCCATTTCAAGCATGAAAGTTTCACCGCGCTTCAGTATTCTCAAGACTTTGGGACCATCTCAATGGAGTCTTCAAAGAGAATAACAAAATGGGGGGCCAAGTATTTTACGCACGACAAGTCCTAATACCCAGTGACGCAGACCAGCATGGAGTTTGCCAGTCTTAAGTTCATGGAACCTCTTCCGTCTGTAGAGATCCATCCTGAGACTGAAACGGCTATGAAAGAATTAATGCATAGGTATCGTCCTGTTAGACAAAGCACTGTCCGGAGTGAATCAACAAAGGACATGGCAGGGTCTCTTTATCAGCTTTATCAGCCGGCAGTTTACGCAAACCAACCTGCAACGAACCAGTAATGGAAAGGTGCCACGGAGAAGTCGAAGAAGAGGAATTTAAGGTACCAACTTAAGATGTGTCAGACGTCACATTCGTGGATGACTGTCTAATTGCCGTAGCTGTTGATAATACTTAATCTCTACAGGTAGATGAGTACGATACGAAATCAGAAGACGACAGCTCCGAAATTGAGGACGTGGACATTCCACCTCAAACTGCTACCATTTCTATATCCGGACGCACCGGACGGACAATACTTGCTAATTTCGCCTGGATTTGTAAGGTACAAAATAAAAATTAAGTAAAAGAAGCAGTTGCTTGTTTGCTTTGTTTGTTACGAAATCAAAGTGTGTTGTGATGAAAACATTAGAAACCAAACAAATTTAAGAAAACGAATGTTTGGTATTTAATAAAATGTATTTTTAGCTATAAAAGGGTCAACTAAGGTTCACAGTTAATTATTAACAGCCATTTAACTGCACAACTGACAAATGGTCCAAAATTTTACTGACAACTGACATATGACAAAAATTATAACTGATAACTGACATTTGCAATTCCCCCCTCCCCCCCCCCTCCCCCCCCCTCCCCCCCTCCCCCCCCCCCCCCCCCCTCCCCCCCCTTCCCCCATCCAGACACACAAACCGAGTCAGTATCCGCAAAGCTAGCAAAGAGTATATTTTGTCTCCACTTCACAACATATTAAACTACAAAACGTTGTACACCAAAAATTAAGTTTAATTTGAGAGGGCCTGGCGAGAACCAAACCAAACAATATACAGCAACAATGTACGTACTCCTGCCAAGTACAGTGATACTCCTAAACAATAATGCTTTACAAAATACTAAACTATCGTCAACATAACTTCCCAAGTAAGTACGCAGGCTTAATGTCAGTTAGACTGCCAGTTAGGCTGGGGAGTAAACTCACAACTCGGATGTTACACATCACTTTCTTCTGACATCCCCAAATAGGCGAACAAACGCATTCATTTCCAGTTAGGCTGCACTTTTTCAAAATGAAAATGACACTGTGTGAGTGAATTCCAATTATCAGAAAGTCAAACTTAGTTATTCTTCGTTTCGGTTCAATCCGGAAAAAAAACCCACTCATGACAAAAAAACCTAACTAAAAGCTAACTGAAAGCTAACTGAAAGCTAACTGAAAGCTAACTGAAAGCTTCTGCGTGCTTGACTGGTCAAGCAAACGTTGAAAAACAACCTTGAGTAAAACAATAAGCAGATGATTAACCTAGCCAGGTTTCTTGTCATATTAAAAGAAAATTTGCAATTCAGACCAATCCTACTTCATTTCACAATAATATTCATTTTAATATTAATATTTCGTCCCAATAACCGTTTTTATTTAAGTTTTGTAGTCTACTTCCACTTTTTTGATTGACATGTAAATTTTAGCCTCCAACGCGTGACCGCGCATCAACCTCGTTCCCATCAGCCAACTCTCTCGTCACCAGGCCATTCTCCGCTTTCAAAGATGGAGGTTTTGAAAGTTTGTTTCTCGTGATTGAAATCCATTTTAGCTCCATTTCAGCCGTATTTGTGTCTTGTAGTCTAATTCCTAAATGATAAAAATGTAGTTGTTCTGAACATCAACATAGCCGCCGTGTATACATTTGCTCTTATACCACGGAAATCAAAATATATTCTAAAACTCATTTCGCTTAAAAAAAAAACATATATTTTGAGCTGTAAAAGATTTCCTTCAGCTTCTATTAAGCTTTTTGAACAAGTTCAGGAAACCTCCTGCTTCACGAACTAATGCCGGAATAAGCATTGTTACTCCTTTGTTTCGGCTGAATCGGGCAAGAATAGGTTTCATTTTCTGCCCATAGGGAACACGCAGAGAATCCAGCTGTTGTTTAAACGTTGTGTCAAGCTTTCCCAAGGGGCAATCGATTCAGGTTTAAACTTTCTGACAGTTGAAAGTGAAAATGAGTAGCAGTACACTGATAGAAGTGTTTGGTCACATCGTATTCCGTTTTACTCGAGGCGTAACAGAGCATTACAACCCAGAAGAACCTGAATTTACGGCAGAATATTTTGGCTACAATCCTCTACAAAGCACAGGCCGAGAGTGGAATTATCACCCTGTTGATGAGCTTATTTATCAAGAATACAGCGACAGAGAAGCTACGAGCTCGGACTATCTAACGTCTGGTCGTCTTAATGTAGTGGTTATTAACGCATGCTCAACAGAAGAAATCGAAGAAACGCAAGACGAATGGCATGATAATGAAGATAGCAGTGCCATGGCTTGGAAGCGATTTAGACCATCCGCTTTCCATACCATTTGTAAATCAATGTGCATTGGAGCTTTAATTTCGCTTTTGACCGCTCTCTTGATTGGTACAGTATACATGTGGATCTCTTACCTCTGTTATAAGACTATGTACAACTGTCAATACTCAAGACAGACAATTCCAATACAAGTGCAATGGTTGAAAACAATTTCAGGTGTGATACTCACCGCTTTTATTTACGTCTGGTGCTTTACAATTATCCTTTTGCTATTTCGCCCATTTCAGCTAATGGGAGTGAAGAGAAAACTGTTTCTGGTTTGTTGTCTTGTTTATTGTTTAGATGCACTTTATCGTGTAGTTGTTCTACAGGTGCTAACGAAATCTAACTCCGACCTGAGTTTTGCGGTACAAAAGAGTCCTTCTAAAATTTTATTACATAGTGTACCGCCAAATGTCTTGTTCCTTTTCAGTGTATGTTTACAAGTCTATCTTATAACGAATCACTTCAACACACGTTCAAGAAGACAGAAATTGGCTACCTTTTTTCAAATGATAGCACCAACATTTTTACCTCTTTTCGCTGGAAGTCAGATAGCCTATTTTATTTACCCAGCGTATAACAAACAAGACAATGAAGGTAAACTGTTAATCGCACTCTTCGCTCCTCTCATTGGAGTCTTTGTAAAAGTAATCTCGCGAATTTGTGTTCAGCGGTTATACAACATCACACATCCGGGATATTCGTGTGTATTACTAGCGCCGTGGTATTTTGGCTCAGCGGTTATGTTTCGGATCTTGCAAGCGGATCTTGGCAGTCTGAAATTCATGGCTATTCTTGGAATAATTCACGGCGCTGCAGAAGTCATAGAACGAAGCACCATGGTCGTAATTGACCACATTTGCCATCGGCTTTGGAAAAGAGAATCAGCTCCATGGGGAAGTTTTCGTACTCCTCGGCGTGAGAGACTAATGGCTGATATTGCTATCATGAGTATGTTATTTGAATCAACTGCTATAGTGTCTGTTAATGGCTACCTTTACTTGTATCAATTTATTTACCTACAAGACAAGTCCCTGTTAAACTTACTGCAATTATATGCGATTCAAACTTCTGTTCAGCTGGTGATAGAGTGGTTTTTCACCAGTGTGTCTCTAGCGATCGAAACTCGTTATCAGAATATGGCTGTCATGGCTGTTTGGAGTAGACGATGGAAAAGATACGTTTTAATAGCGATTGTAAATGCGATACCATTAGCTATATGGGCAAGTGGTAACTTGTTAATAATAGTACATGGGCGGTTTGAGGAATCCTTCAATCAGTCCTGCAAAATGCCGTTTACTTGAAAAGAATCTAGCAAGGTGGACAAAATAAAGGGCACTTTCGCCTCCTGCATCCCCTCCCTCAATTGATCGCGTTATACTTAGGCAGCCAACTAACTCACATTAAAGACTCTAATACACTGTCTATTGCAACCAAGTGTTAAATGCTTTGCATACTTAAATACAACTCACATTCATGTGCAGAAATTTTACCCAGTTAAAAGTAGACCACAATCTGAAGTCAAGATATTTTCATAGGGCAAGCCTCACTCTCTAGCTCTGGCAAAGAAAAACATATATAACAAATCTTTTTTTTCCCTCTTGCCATCAAGTTGGCGTTTTATACTACTGTGTAATTTATATTTGCATTGTTTTCATCTACCTATATATAATTATTTTGCAGTCGTAGACAACCCAAATCACTGTAAGCCGGCCATTCATTGTAATTTTTTTTTATTCAAAGATGGTTTGAAATAAAGTTGTGCTTTACTGAGTTGAGTGGCTTTAGTTGGCTTAATCGTAGGTCGCAATTATTATATTAGGACGACTAGATTTCAGTTGAATTTAGCTGAATTTCAAACGAATGACCACTTCACTCTTGCGGGACTTCAATAAATGTTCCAGAACGCATCTGCCTACAACTCATAAACTCAAACCGAGACAGTATCAGCAAAGCTAGCAAAGAGTATATTTTGCATCCACGTCACAACAAATAGAACTACACAACTTTATACACCAAAAAAAGGTTATTTTGGGGGGGCCTGGCGAGAACCAAACCAAACAATATACAGCAACAATGTACGTATTCCTGCCAAGTACAATGCTACTCCTAATTATAATGCTTTACAAAGTACTAAACTATCGTCAGCACAACTTCCCAAGTAAGCACGCAGGCTTAATGTCAGTTAGACTGCCAGTTAGACAAGGGAGTAAACTCACAACAAAACTACGAAAAAAAAAAACATTCAAACCGATAGACATATAATTCAAAATAGCAACGATAACAGTTACAGACTTTCATTTACACAACTTGGGACGATGCAGTAAGATTCTGATTCACTATGCAATGTTCGGTAATTTCGATGGCATCGAAAATGGCGGATTTCACCGTTTCAGCGCGCAGTGCATTTTGGATGACTTAAGGGTCCTTAAACGGGTTCCAAACCAAACATGAAGTGGCGTGTGACACATGTTTAAATTGGCATGAATTTCGTACAAGATAGGTTATTATAAAGCATATTCTACTTTGGACGTTTTGGAGACTAAGATAAATCCCCAACTTATTAATGCCCTAAAAGGTTCTATTGATTCCTAGCCACATCCTGCCGCCAAGCTCAGCTAAAGAGCTTGCAGCTCGCTGGTTCATGTTTCATGTACTAAAACCGGGTACATAAAACTCATGTTTCATGTTTCATGCTTAATGTGTCGCTTCATGTTGGTAGCCATCAACAGAAACTATTAATAGTAGTTGATTATAACATGCTCATGGTAGCAATATCGGCCTTCTGAGTCTCTCACGCCGAGGAGTACGAAAACTTCCCCATGGAGCTGATTCTCTTTCCCAAAGCCGATGGCAAATGTGATCAATTACGACTATAGTGCTTCGTTCTACGACCTAGCCTGCTCCACCTCCCTCCTACTGGGGCGAGCGAAAAATGTTTGAAAAATGTTATTAGAAAGGGGTGGGGGAGGGCTTATTAGAAAGGGGGCGCTTATTACAAACAGGGCGTTTATTAGAAAGGGGGCGCTTAATAGAAAGGGGGCGCTTATTAGAAAGGGGGCACTTAATAGAAAGGGGGGCGCTTATTGGAAAGGGGGCGCTTATTGGAAAGGCGGCGCTTATTAGGAAGGGGGCACTTATTAAAAAGGGGGCGGTTATTGGAAAGGCGGCGCTTATTAGAAAGGGGGCGCTTATTAGAAAGGGGGCGCTTATTAGAAAGGGGGCGCTTATTAGAAAGGGGGCGCTCATTAAAAAGGGTGCGCTTATTGGAAAGGCGGCGCTTGAAAACGAGGGTTATAAGAAAAAGGACCTTATCGGAAGGAGGCGCTTATTGGAAAGGGGTCGCTTAATAGAAAGGGGGCGCTTATTAGAAAGGGGGCGCTTAATAGAAAGGGGCACTTAATAGAAAGGGGGCGCTTATTAGAAAGGGGGCACTTAATAGAAAGGGGGCGCTTATTGGAAAGGGGGCGCTTATTGGAAAGGCGGCGCTTATTAGGAAGGGGGCACTTATTAAAAAGGGGGCGGTTATTGGAAAGGCGGCGCTTATTAGAAAGGGGGCGCTTATTAGAAAGGGGGCGCTTATTAGAAAGGGGGCGCTTATTAGAAAGGGGGCGCTCATTAAAAAGGGTGCGCTTATTGGAAAGGCGGCGCTTGAAAACGAGGGTTATAAGAAAAAGGACCTTATCGGAAGGAGGCGCTTATTGGAAAGGGGTCGCTTAATAGAAAGGGGGCGCTTATTAGAAAGGGGGCGCTTAATAGAAAGGGGCACTTAATAGAAAGGGGGCGCTTATTAGAAAGGGGGCACTTAATAGAAAGAGGGCGCTTATTGGAAAGGCGGCGCTTATTAGAAACAGTGCGCTTATTAGAAAGGGGGCTTATAAGAAAGGGGGCGCTTATTAGAAACAGGGCGCTTATTAGAAAGGCGGCGCTTAATAGAAAGGGGGCGCTTATTAGAAAGGGGGCACTTAATAGAAAGGGGGCGCTTATTGGAAAGGCGGCGCTTATTAGGAAGGGGGCGCTTATTAAAAAGGGGGCGGTTATTGGAAAGGCGGCGCTTATTAGAAAGGGGGCGCTTATTAGAAAGGGGGCGCTTATTAGAAAGGGGGGCGCTCATTAAAAAGGGTGCGCTTATTGGAAAGGCGGCGCTTGGGAACGAGGGTTATAAGAAAAAGGACCTTATCGGAAGGAGGCGCTTATTGGAAAGGGGTCGCTTAATAGAAAGGGGGCGCTTATTAGAAAGGGGGCGCTTAATAGAAAGGGGCACTTAATAGAAAGGGGGCGCTTATTAGAAAGGGGGCGCTTAATAGAAAGAGGGCGCTTATTGGAAAGGGGGCGCTTATTAGAAAGGGGGCGCTTATTAGAAAGGGGCACTTAATAGAAAGGGGGCGCTTATTAAAAAGGGGGCGGTTATTGGAAAGGCGGCGCTTATTGGAACGAGGGTTATAAGAAAAAGGCCCTTATTGGAAGGAGGCGCTTAATAGAAAGAGGGCGCTTAATAGAAAGAGGGCGCTTATTAGAAAGGGGGCGCTTATTAGAAAGGGGGCGCTCATTAAAAAGGGTGCTCTTATTGGAAAGGCGGCGCTTGGGAACGAGGGTTATAAGAAAAAGGACCTTATCGGAAGGAGGCGCTTATTGGAAAGGGGTCGCTTATAGAAAGGGGGGCGCTTATTAGAAAGGGGGCGCTTAATAGAAAGGGGCACTTAATAGAAAGGGGGCGCTTATTAAAAAGGGGGCGGTTATTGGAAAGGCGGCGCTTATTGGAACGAGGGTTATAAGAAAAAGGCCCTTATTGGAAGGAGGCGCTTATTGGAAAAGCGGCGCTTATTGGAACGAGGGTTATAAGAAAAAGGCCCTTATTGGAAGGAGGCGCTTATTGGAAAGGGGTCGCTTAATAGAAATGGGGCGGTTATTGGAAGGAGGGCGCTTATTAGAAAGGGGGCGCTAAATCGAATCAATACGGTATTTCATGTCCAGATTTTGCTTTCCTCAACTTCTGAGGAAGCTTGAATTTCTAAAAAAATGGACATTACTATTAATGCTGAACAAGGCTATCCCTGAACAAGCTATTTTAGATCGAAGATCGAACACGCCGCAACTGAGCAGCCATGTGATTAACTTTCCCGCCGGAAGTCTGACCATTGACTATTTCATCCCGCATCCCGAACTCGTTCCCAGCTCGTATAAAGGTCTTAGTTTTCGTAACACCCGCTATGGCATGCACCTGACAAAATGTAAGTGACTCCCTCCATTGTTTTTGTTTACCAAAGGACGTATTAATTTCAATTTTATCAAAGGGCTCTAAGAGCCATCTCGTGGATACGAAACAACGTAGGGTGAAGTCCACAGATCGGTTTTAATTTTCCATACTGAGTTTGAAGTCAAAGAACTGAAGAGTAAACAGATTTAAAACGATTAAAACATCTTAGCGTGACGTAAATATGCATTGTGTGAAACGAGACTGTCTAGACTACTGAATGACTCCACTTATTCATTTACGGCAATAATAATAATAATAATAATAATAATAATTTAATTCTCATATTGCGCGCTTTCCATGAAATGATCAAGCGCGCATTACATGATTTCTATCTATAATAATTAAATACAGAATATCTCAATAATAATTATTAAAAATATACTATGGTAAAATTGAATATACAAGATAAAAATTAATAAAACTTAACACTTAATACACTGGGGGATTTGCATATCTGTCATCTTATACTGTTCAAGAGATAAAAACGAAAGAGCTCTGAAAGCACGACGTGGGCTCGTTTCTGGAAAATAGTACAGTTTTTGTTTACCACAGGACGCATTATTTTAAAAAAAAATTAAAACGAAAGTTCTCGGAAAGCGCGACGTGGGGCCGTTTCGCAAATTAAAAATCTGTTTTTGCGAAATTCTTCTCGGACAGGTAACGAAGGAAAAAGTAAATGATGGCTATCCCGCGTTTTAATTTTTATTCAATGGTTAAATCTATATTTTCTTTATTTTGTTTCGTTTCGTTTCGCAAATTACAGTAAGCCATCAGCGACTGCAGCAAATCATGGAAATTAAGAGTCAATTTACTTGGCAAGGATTTTGTGGAGATTGTTCAGCAATGCTGCTAGTAGCGCAAAAAACCGCATATTTTACCAATTCATCCTTTCTGGACCGGTTTTCAGCCAATTAGCCTGGAAATAGCTTAAAATGAGATCTGCAACAGTGAAGCAGTATTTTCCTGCTGATTGGACGTAATTAAGCCTCATTTTTGGTTTTGGTGCATGCGCATAAGCCAAAATTTGGACTTGGTTTTTTTTTTTGCGAATCTGTTTCGCTCCTTCTTTTTTGCTCTCTTTCTTTACTTTGCCTTTCTTTCTTATATGCACTTTTGTTGCCCACTTTACCGTCTTTGTTTCCTAAGAAATTGTGGCTGGCTAACTTTTCGGGAAAGGGGAAATGTTTCCTGGAAAAGCAGTAGGGGAATTGCGAAATTGGCAGTGGATTTTTCTCCAAAATATTAGTAGGTGTTTTGTGTGTAACTCTGGTAGGATTGGTCAAATTTCCAAAATGAGGTATCTTTTCAAAGATCTATCCTTCCTTGATTCGCTGATTTCCAACTATTTGCTTAAAGTGAAAGCTAATTGGCTCAGAAAGGCATAATCTGTATCGTTCCAAATCGAACGAAAATGGCCAATTCCGTCGCCAAAGGGTTAACATGACAGGCTAATTTATTTAACGTAAGTTTTATTTCATAAAATGCTTATAACATTGTGGAGGCTGTCATGTGTTTTTTGGACAGAAACTTTATTTCACTGAATACCTTTCTTTAGGCGGGGCCCAGTTGTTCGAAAGCTGGTTAATGCTAAGCCAAGGATAAAGGTTTCTGTGTCTTGTTGGAAAGCGTTTTTGATGTTAATTTTCTAACAGTTTGAGAGCAATCAAAGCTAAATTGAACAATAATAAAGAATTTACAGGAATCTGCTTTGTAAACGTGTAAATTTGGATTTAAAGTTGGTGCTAATCCTAGGTTAACTAACCCGCTTTAAACAATTCGGTCCATGACATGCAACTTTCTGGGCCCGGAACTATAATTTTAAATCAGTTTCTATAGAATGGTGATATTGTTTTCAGCCCTCAAACTAGCCGGACTTGTTTCATCAACTTACAATTTCATTGCTAGCTTAGTTTCTGCCAAGTTTATGTCAGTACGTTAGTACTCTTTAGAAAATAAATGTTTATCCATTCAAGATGCCAAATAAAATACAGCAGAATATATTGAACAGAAAACACAACGTCAGTATAAAAAAATGTATAACATTAGAAATACAATACAGCATTTAAAAATTGAATATTATTAACTACATTTACTATATTCGGCATCAAGAGACTATCACGCGACAGTCTCTTGTCGGCAAGTATTATGTATAAAACTGAAACTATTTAAAAGCCAGGGCACTGTCCCACCGAAATAACCAAAAAAGTGTTTTACTTAATTTCCATGTTACATCGCCAAATGCCACCAAATATAGAACTGAATTGGATAAAAAAATTCTACTGAGCAGAACAGAATCAATAGTTTGGAGAAAAAATGCAGGATTACAAGGATTGAAATGGATTACAGTAGTTCATCAATTTTGATTTTGCGATGGTCAAGAAATCAAACTTTCCATTTTGGTGGAATTTTGCGTTTTTTAGTCGTTATTTTGTCCTAATTTCATATTTCTTTGCGTTATCACTTTTGGCGAGGTTAACTTCTTTCTTTCAAGATAATAATAAAAGCAAGCTTACTAAAGCATTAGCACCTGGCCATGTAATCACGAAAACACGATATTTAATCCGGGACACTGTCCCTATATAAGTCTTGACGAGAATGTATTTACATTTATTAATCGACTTCTATGAACGGACCTACATAGGATGGCACAAGTAGTTGGCACACTTGTGAATACTCTCAAAAAATCACCAAATAATAATGTAGTACTACTGTAGTTTTTTTTTTTCGACATTTGGGCGCAACCCCTCCATTCCCCAGACAAATGTACTAGGTAAATACTCTTGTGTATAAATGTGCGATCGATCGTCAAAACTCAGTATTTCTTGGGGGAAGGTGGGTGGTAGATTACTTCACGACCATCTTGGTAAGTGTCCCGACACGTGACCGTATTAAGCGGGGTTTCCACTGCAACAAATGGAGTATAAAGTACCCTTTCTAACTTCTCTGTTCTCAGGTAAACGGCATTTGGCAAGGCCGACTTAACGAATCTTGAAACCGTCCATGTACGATTACTAAAAGGTTACCGCTTGCCCATATAGCTAATGGTACCGCATTTACAATCGCTATTAAAATGTGTCTTTTCCATCGTCTTCTCCAAACAGCCATGACAGCCATATTCTGATAACGAGTTTCGATCGCTAGAGACACGCTAGTGAAAAACCACTCAATCACCAGCTGAACTGAAGTTTGGATCGCATATGATTGCAGTAAATTTAACAGGTACTTGTCTTGTAAGTAAACAAATTGGTACAAGTATAGGTAGCCATTAACAGACACTATAGCAGTTGACTCAAATAACATGCTCATGATAGCAATATCAGCCATTAGTCTCTCGCGCCGAGGAGTACGAAAACTTCCCCATGGAGCTGATTCTCTTTTCCAAAGGCGAAGGAAAATGTGATCAGTTACAACCATGGTGCTTCGTTCTATGACTTCTGCAGCGCCGTGAATTATTCCAATTATAGCCATGAATTCCAGACTGCCAAGATCTGCTTGTAGAACCCGAAACATAACCGCTGATCCAAAATACGTCGGCGTTAGTAATACACACGAATATCCCGGATGTGTGATGTTGTATAACTGCTGAACACAAATTCGCGAGATTACTTTAACAAAGACTCCAATGAGAGGAGCGAAGAGTGCGAATAACAGTTTACCTTCATTGTCTTGTTTGTTATACGCTGGATAAAGATGATAGGCTGACACAGTACCAACGATGATAGGTAAACATGTTGGTACCATCATTAAAAGGTATAAAGACAGCTTTCGTCTTCTCGAGCATGCGCCGAAGTGATTCGTTATAAAATAGACTTGCATGCATAAATTGACAAGAAACAAGATATTCGGCACACTATATAATAAAATGTTGGAAGGATTTTTTTGTACCGCGACAATTTTGGAATCAGATTTCGTTAGCGTCTGTAGAACAACTACACGATAAAGTGCATCTAAACAATAAACAAGACAACAAACCAGAAATAGTGTTCTCTTCACTCCCATTAGCTGAAATGGACGAAATAGCAAAAGGAGAATTGTAAAGTACCAGATGTAAAGGAAAGCGGTGAGTATTACACCTGAAATTGTTCTCAACCATTGCACTTGGATTGGAATTCTCTGTGTTGAGTATTCACAGTTGAACATAGTCTTATAACAGAGATAAGAGATCAACATGTACACTGTACCAATGAAGAGAGCGGTTAAAAGCGAAATCAAAGCTCCAAAGTACATTGATTTGCAAACTGTATAAAAAGCAGATGGCCTAGACTGCTTCCAAGCCATGGCTCTTTCTTCATTATGTCGTTGGTCCTGTGTTTCTTAGTTCGCCTCTGTTGGCAATGGGGAGCAGGCGTCAATAATCCTTACATTAAGACGATTAGACGCTGGACACTCCAAGCTCGTAGCTTCTCTTTCGCTGTATTCTTGGGAAATGAGCTCATCAACGGGGTGATAATTCCATTCTCGACCAGTGTTTTGTAGAGGATTGTAGCCAAAAGATTCTGAAGTGAAATCAGGTTCTTCTAGGTTGACATGCTCTGTTACGCCTCGAGTAAAACTGAACACGATGCGACCAAACACCTCTATCAATGTACCGCTGCTGCTCATTTTCAGTTGTCAAACTAGTAAATAAATGTGACGACGAACCTCACACCTCACCACTTCTATTAAAGTAGTAGCTGAAATATCCGTGATGAGCAGAAATTGATTCGTTTGAAACCTCCACAAATCTATCGCTTCCGTCACGTCGCTGCTCGCCTGACTGATCTAGCCGAAGGTTCAATTAAATTCTTATGAATCTTCTCTGTCAGGTCTCTTGTAAAAAAATAAAAGTCGATGTGATCAAAGACCTCTATTATGTTGATGAACTCAGTGGAGACAAATAATAATGTTTGCCTTCAATTATAAGGCTGTATCGTTGACACAACTCAACAATTAACAGAAAGTGAAAGTAAAACTCTTTCGGTTTCGATGGGGGATTATCCCACAGACTGTTATCACTCGTTGCTTGCTTGACTGGTCAAGCAATCATTTCATGCTCTTATTAATATAAGTTGCACTGCCCTTTCAAGCCTCGCGTTAACTGAGAACTAAAAGGCGAACGGGCTAAACACCTCTACCTGAGTGTATACTAATCGCTGCTCATTTTCACTTCCACTTCAATTCCAATCCTACTAATTTCCAACCAATAATATTAGTTTTAATGTTAATATTTCGTCCCGAGAATCCTAAATTAGATTTCCAGCTGCTTTTGTCTGAATTTCGTAGTCTACTTCCACTTTTTTGATTATATTATTTTTGATTTGATAGGTGCGTTTAATTATTCCATTGCGTGACATTCTCGAAAAGTCTATGATGTTAGTCATCGAATCGCTATTGTTTTCATGTTATGTCATTAACATGTGTGATATCAGGTGATCTTTATAAATATATATTAAAAGCTGGTTTTTAAAAGTAAAGTTTGTCAGTAAAGTTTGTCAGTAAAACGGCCCAGTGCATTTGACCATTATCGCGTGACATTCTCGGAAAACAGGACTTCCCCGAGGAAACGAGTCATCAAATAGCTATTGTTTTCAGGTAGCAGAGGGAAAGTCCCTTTTTGGGTTACACGTAGCCCGATTTTTTCATCATGTCTATGATGTCACACCTAGGCAGCAATAGAGGGAAACCCCCCTGGTCTACGCGTAGCCTGACTTTTTATAACTAAGTTAGGGACTGTACAATGAAGGGGTGGAAAACCAGAGGGGGGAGGGGGGGGGGGGGGGGCATAAAGTAAAATCAAAGCAAGGATGGGGGGGGGGGGGGGGGGGGGGGGGGCTTAAAGTAAAATAAGTCACTCAAGAAGAGGGGGGCTTAACCAAGTGTTTATAATTCTCACTGAAAGGCTTGATGATCTGCATGTTCTGTGGCTAAACTGCAATTTCAATCTGTTGCAATACGATTATCTATTCTTCTCTATCTCTATAATATAGAGACGAATATTGTGATAAAGCGTTTCTGGCTTTTTGAATTTGAATTGTCAACAACATTTGAACAGTAGAATATAGTTATACACCAGTGCAAATATTTTGCCCGGGTGAAAATATTTTGCTCCAGTTCAAATATTTGATGCATTGGTTAAAATTTGAATCAGTGCAGAGAAAATTGCACCAAAATTTTATATAATTTCTCTAAAACATAGATAATCATATTGCAACAGATTAAAGATGTACCTCAACCAGCATGGTCTTAAGATCAGTGGAGGTAATGTGGCACTGGTTGCATTATAGTTCTCCAATACGCTCGTGGTGATCATTCTTGCATCCCACGAGAAACCCAAGAGAACGTTAACGAGGAATTGAGTTCCAGTTCAAGCAACTCGGATTTGCAATCAATTAACATCATCATCATCATCATCATCATCATTTTTATTTAAAAACACGGTAAATACATCAGGCATTAACAATTTAATATAAAACTACAACTTGATATGAAGTTGCAGTGTGATTCAGACATGGAATCGGATGGTTTTGTTGAACACTGCTTCGAGGTCATGTTTGTTCCAGATACGGACGTCCAACAAGTAAACATGAAGTATTGCTGCGTCTGGAACAAACATTACCTCATAGCAATAACAGGTGGGTGTATATTACTAAAAAGCTGGGTATTTGTATATAAAAGGCGTGTGAGGGGGGGGGGGGGGGGGGGGGGGGGGGGGGGGCAATAACTAAATTCACTCCTTTAGAAGGGGGGTATTACCTAATATTTACCTACTTGAAGCCCATTTTCCAACCCCCCCCTCCTGAAAATTATTGCACAGTCCCTTGCGGTTTAGCTTGCAAGAAGTTGGCCGGCACAGCTGTGCCGTGACGTCACATGTTGACCGTAGTGTGATATTAAGTTATCTTTATGTAGCTTTGCCTTGACTGAACCCATGATTTGGATTGTAACTGCGAAGTGTATTAAATGTAAGCTTATTTTACGTTATTCTTCGATTTCATAATGTCCGTAAGCATATGAATTTATACCATCATCTAAGATCTATTTTTTTATCGTCAAAACAATTGAGAGAAAACTGTTAATTTCATAACTTCCTAATTGGCCGTTTTTATTTTAAGTCGAGACGTTATAATCGTCTAGACGCAATTAACGTTTAACAGGAAAAAGAATAAGGCTAAAACAAGTGAAAGAAAGCAATTAAATCGCCAAACGTGCAAGCAAGTTTGAACTCTACCCATTTGTTGTTGTTATCAAAGCGGCAAAAACTTCAAAACACAGGTACGCTTAAATAAAACTTGCTTTGTTTTTGTCGTAAAGCGTCTTTTATCGATAAAAATCAGGCTATGTTCTCTAGATGTAAATAACTGCCAAATGTTTCTTTGACCGAATAGAAATTTATAACCACGACCACAGTGAGTTGAAAAGATTTTCTTGTCAGCTTGCGAAAGAGTATTTTCACTTCGAGTGATTTCAAGTCTGAGTGACTTTTTTAAGAGTCTTTAAAAAGGCCCATCTTCACTTACCGTGATGCACCGCGCATTGTTTATTTTGATTTGGACCCAGATAAATGCGATCTCTCGCGAAGTGAAATTTTGGCCTCTCATCTCCAGGAAGAAATGAACACTGAGTTTGAAATTTCGTTCGACATTGATTTTAAAATTTATTAGTCCAAAGAAGCGGTCCTGTTAGATATTAAAAGTCCGTATAACATGTCTCGCATTTTGTCTGGGGCCGCTCAACCCGCCTTTGTGTAGCTCCAGTCGCCGAGGTAGTTTCCTCCGCTTCGAAAGTTCGCATCGAAAACATTTTCTCGTCGAGGGACGCGGAAAACCTCCTGCTATTTTTACCGAACGTTTAAGGTCGATGCCCCTTAAAACGAAACCTCCAGCGAGCCGAGAAGTGTTTGTATTTTGTGGGCTATTTAATATTTGCATCGGGCATAATTAATGAGCTCCGCTGGCGGAGGACGTTTTCTCGGCTTCAGAGGTTTGCATAAAAAAAATTCAACGGCTAGGGACGGAGAAAACCTCCTTCAACTTCCATGGAATATTTCACAGAGATGCTGGCAAAAACGACTCCGCCGGTGAGCCGAGAAGTTTTGAGCTTTTTTGTTGTTTACAGTTACGGTCGACCGGTCATTCCTCAACGGTAGTAATTAAATATTCAAATATCAACTGGCAGTATCTGTACGTGGAAATAAAATTACAAAGAAAAGATTCGAAGATAAATCTTAACTAGTAGGCAATCTAATATACTTATTTCTTTTCCATGGACGACCGAATTTCGGAGCCAAACCTTCTGAAGGTTCTCGTTTCTTGACAGCCGCCTCGAGCCTTCGGCGGCACTGCTTAGAAAACGTATCAGTAACGATGGAAAATAAAAGAAAACATACAAAAACAAGATGCAATGCCTAGAATATGAACTAAATATTTGAACGAAATCATCTTGAAGTTAATAGACGATACAGATTGCCCGATGTAAACGGATTAATTTAGGAATCAAACTTTCTCGCCTCAAAATGGATTTTCTGGGCCCCAGAAATTCTAGAACGCCCGCAATGAGTCACGGTAAGTGAGGATGGGCCTTTATTTTAATAAAGGCCCATTAAAAAAAGACTGAAAGGTTTCCCTATAATTTTTCCCTCTACATTATAAACAAGTAATTGCATGTTCCCTAGTAAAATAAAGGATTAATATCACTTGTGTTTTCACAACCTCGTTCCCAGGGTCTCTCATCTTCCCGTGGAAAGATGAGAGACCCTGGGAACGAGGTTGGTGTTTTCATACGATGTAGAAATTGCCCTTGTGACTCGGGCTATTTCTACAGCTTCTGAAAACACAAGTAATATGAATCCTTCATTTTAACATGTATTTTACTCGGGCCCATACGATTGCATATACTAATATTAGGGTGCGTTCGATTGACCTTATTCCAGAATAAGAATAAACGGAATAACCTCGAAAGCCCGTTCGATTGAGTCGCTATTCCGATTCCAGACTACATGGAATGTATCAGGCCAAGCATTCTGCACTAGGGAGCAGAATGCTTGGTAGAATAATCCAGAATAATGACGTCACTTTGTTTGGAAAGCGGATGGTCTGAATCGCTTCCAAGCCATGGCTCTATCTTCATTATGCCGTTCGTCTTGTGCTTCTTCGTTCACCTCTGTTGAGCAGGCGGTCAATAATCCTTCGCCTTGATGCTAGATAGTCTAAGCTTGTGGCTTCTCTGTCGCTGTATTCTTGGGAAATGCGCTCATCAACGGGGTAATAATTCCATTCTTGGCCTGTGCTTTGTAGAGGATTGTAGCCAAAAGATTCAACCGTAAATTCAGGTTCTTCTGGGTTGTAATGCTCTGTTACGCCTCGAGTAAAACTGAACACGATGCGACCAAACACCTCGATCAACGTACCACCGCTGCTTATTTTCAGTTCGGCAAACTAGTAAATAAATGTGACGAACCTCACACCTCAACACCTGTATTATAGTAGCAGCTGAAATATCTGCGATGAGCAGACATTTCTGACATCACTCGCTGCTTGCTTGACTGGACGTCAAGCAAACGTTTCACGCTT
>JAJLRJ010000009.1:34391108-34500709 GCA_024195265.1 Dendrophyllia cribrosa | reverse complement strand
TAACAAACAAGACAATGAAGGTAAACTGTTAATCGCACTTTTCGCTCCTCTCATTGGAGTCTTTGTTAAAGTAATCTCGCGAATTTGTATTCAGCGGTTATACAACATCACCCATCCGGGATATTCGTGTGTATTGCTAGCTCCGACGTATTTTGGCTCAGCGGTTATGCTTCGGGTTCTACAAGCAGATCTTGGCAGTCTGGAATTCATGGCTATAATTGGAATAATTCACGGCGCTGCAGAAGTCATAGAACGAAGCACCATGGTTGTAACTGATCACATTTTCCTTCGCCTTTGGAAAAGAGAATCAGCTCCATGGGGAAGTTTTCGTACTCCTCGGCGCGAGAGACTAATGGCTGATATTGCTGTCATGAGCATGTTATTTGAATCAACTGCTATAGTGTCTGTTAATGGCTACCTATACTTGTACCAATTTGTTTACTTACAAGACAAGTCCCTGTTAAATTTACTGCAATCATATGCGATCCAAACTTCAGTTCAGCTGGTGATTGAGTGGTTTTTCACTAGCGTGTCTCTAGCGATCGAAACTCGTTATCAGAATATGGCTGTCATGGCTGTTTGGAGAAGACGATGGAAAAGACACATTTTAATAGCGATTGTAAATGCGGTACCATTAGCTATATGGGCAAGCGGTAACCTTTTAGTAATCGTACATGGACGGTTTCAAGATTCGTTAAGTCGGCCTTGCCAAATGCCGTTTACCTGAGAACAGAGAAGTTAGAAAGGGTACTTTATACTCCATTTGTTGCAGTGGAAACCCCGCTTAATACGGTCACGTGTCGGGACACTTACCAAGATGGTCGTGAAATAATCTACCACCCACCTTCCCCCAAGAAATACTGAGTTTTGACGATCGATCGCACATTTATACACAAGAGTATTTACCTAGTACATTTGTCTGGGGAATGGAGGGGTTGCGCCCAAATGTCGAAAAAAAAAACTACAGTAGTACTACATTATTATTTGGTGATTTTTTGAGAGTATTCACAAGTGTGCCAACTACTTGTGCCATCCTATGTAGGTCCGTTCATAGAAGTCGATTAATAAATGTAAATACATTCTCGTCAAGACTTATATAGGGACAGTGTCCCGGATTAAATATCGTGTTTTCGTGATTACATGGCCAGGTGCTAATGCTTTAGTAAGCTTGCTTTTATTATTATCTTGAAAGAAAGAAGTTAACCTCGCCGAAAGTGATAACGCAAAGAAATATGAAATTAGGACAAAATAACGACCAAAAAACGCAAAATTCCACCAAAATGGAAAGTTTGATTTCTTGACCATCGCAAAATCAAAATTGATGAACTACTGTAATCCATTTCAATCCTTGTAATCCTGCATTTTTTCTCCAAACTATTGATTCTGTTCTGCTCAGTAGAATTTTTTTATCCAATTCAGTTCTATATTTGGTGGCATTTGGCGATGTAACATGGAAATTAAGTAAAACACTTTTTTGGTTATTTCGGTGGGACAGTGCCCTGGCTTTTAAATAGTTTCAGTTTTATACATAATACTTGCCGACAAGAGACTGTCGCGTGATAGTCTCTTGATGCCGAATATAGTAAATGTAGTTAATAATATTCAATTTTTAAATGCTGTATTGTATTTCTAATGTTATACATTTTTTTATACTGACGTTGTGTTTTCCGTTCAATATATTCTGCTGTATTTTATTTGGCATCTTGAATGGATAAACATTTATTTTCTAAAGAGTACTAACGTACTGACATAAACTTGGCAGAAACTAAGCTAGCAATGAAATTGTAAGTTGATGAAACAAGTCCGGCTAGTTTGAAGGCTAAAAACAATATCACCATTCTATAGAAACTGATTTAAAATTATAGTTCCGGGCCCAGAAAGTTGCATGTCATGGACCGAATTGTTTAAAGCGGGTTAGTTAACCTAGGATTAGCACCAACTTTAAATCCAAATTTACACGTTTACAAAGCAGATTCCTGTAAATTCTTTATTATTGTTCAATTTGGCTTTGATTGCTCTCAAATTGTTAATTAAAATTAACATCAAAAACGCTTTCCAACAAGACACAGAAACCTTTATCCTTGGCTTAGCATTAACCAGCTTTCGAACAACTGGGCCCCGCCTAAAGAAAGGTATTCAGTGAAATAAAGTTTCTGTCCAAAAAACACATGACAGCCTCCACAATGTTATAAGCATTTTATGAAATAAAACTTACGTTAAATAAATTAGCCTGTCATGTTAACCCTTTGGCGACGGAATTGGCCATTTTCGTTCGATTTGGAACGATACAGATTATGCCTTTCTGAGCCAATTAGCTTTCACTTTAAGCAAATAGTTGGAAATCAGCGAATCAAGGAAGGATAGATCTTTGAAAAGATACCTCATTTTGGAAATTTGACCAATCCTGCCAGAGTTACACACAAAACACCTACTAATATTTTGGAGAAAAATCCACTGCCAATTTCGCAATTCCCCTACTGCTTTTCCAGGAAACATTTCCCCCTTTCCCGAAAAGTTAGCCAGCCACAATTTCTTAGGAAACAAAGACGGTAAAGTGGGCAACAAAAGTGCATATAAGAAAGAAAGGCAAAGTAAAGAAAGAGAGCAAAAAAGAAGGAGCGAAACAGATTCGCAAAAAAAAAACCAAGTCCAAATTTTGGGTTATGCGCATGCACCAAAACCAAAAATGAGGCTTAATTACGTCCAATCAGCAGGAAAATACTGCTTCACTGTTGCAGATCTCATTTTAAGCTATTTCCAGGCTAATTGGCTGAAAACCGGTCCAGAAAGGATGAATTGGTAAAATATGCGGTTTTTTGCGCTACTAGCAGCCGACCGTCGCCAAAGGGTTAAAACAGATAGCATTGCTGAACAATCTCCACAAAATCCTCGCCAAGTAAACTGACTCTTAATTTCCATGATTTGCTGCAGTCGCTGATGGCTTACTGTAATTTGCGAAACGAAACGAAACAAAATAAAGAAAATATAGATTTAACCATTGAAAAATTAAAACGCGGGATAGCCATCATTTACTTTTTCCTTCGTTACCTGTCCGAGAAGAATTTCGCAAAAACAGATTTTTAATTTGCGAAACGGCCCCACGTCGCGCTTTCCGAGAACTTTCGTTTTAATTTTTTTTTAAAATAATGCGTCCTGTGGTAAACAAAAACTGTACTATTTTCCAGAAACGAGCCCACGTCGTGCTTTCAGAGCTCTTTCGTTTTTATCTCTTGAACAGTATAAGATGACAGATATGCAAATCCCCCAGTGTATTAAGAGCGGCCGTCAGTAAATATCGCCTGGAGGCGTGCAAAATGAAAAAAACGAAAATCCCCAAACTTTGTCAGAATATAGGTTTAGGTAATCTCTTTCTAGAAAAATAACTTTCAGTTCGATCAGATTTTTATTTTACGCGAACGGCGACAAAGTCGGTTCGGCGGCTCTCGCATCGATTTTACGGGCTCCACACCACGCATTACTTAAATACTTCCAAAAACTTCAAAATGAAATTATCTACACCAGTTAATACCTAACTAAGAAAAGCACACATTCACCAATAGTTTAAATGTTAAATTGTTCAATTCGACCGTTAACTTAATATTTTTGAGATTTTTAATAATTTTACTTATTTTAACGATTTTCGCGAGTCAAAAAAATGGCAAAATCGAGAGGCCAAAATCATAACTTGGTACATGGCTTGGTGCTATATCAGTCATACCCAGAGAAAGAGCAATGTTTCTTCCTCAAATAAATGCAATAAAATTTTTGGGCAATCGAAAATACGAAATTTTTGAGCGCCAAACAAAGGTGACACAAAAGGTCAAAACACGCCATTCTTTTAACGGCCTTCAAAAGCGTTAAATCAACAATAAGCTCATTTAAAATGTATAACAGCCCAACATTCCCCCAAAAAATTACTAATATCGCTAATATCAGTTTGCTTTTGAGCAATTGTGTCTTTTTTGGCGTTTAGTTTGTTTGGAATCAATCGTAAGCGTTAATTTTGCGACAGACAAAGTTCAAGTTGTGTTTACTGCAAACGGCCGACCTGACCGGTCTCGACATCATCAACATTAGATTTGTACTTTCAAAAGACGATAACTCCTGCTGCATTAAACTACATAATTATGCCATTTCTTATTTATATTTCGACACAAGTATTACTGATTCTACTTAGGTACGTACCAAACTGTGAGCGAAAAACATACAAACTGTCTTCCCATGGCGTGCTTGCAACTGTTCCGAAAGTAAAGATTGCGTGACAAGCGCCGCAAAGCAGGAAATGCATGCAGTGCAACAGGAAGCTCGCTCATATATAAAGAATATTACTTTACCTTTGATATAAAATATAAATGTCATCTTTCTGTCTTGATTGGTTTAAAAGTCCCACAAAACGAATAAGAGGGGTTTTGCGACATCCATCCCCCATAACGAAGGCATCGAAGGACGGGACGGTGATACAGAGGAGAGGAGAGGGGAGGTGGGGATAGTTGAATTATTAGAATACATTAAGCGTCCAAATTAAGGTTGGTATGGTTTTATTTAAAATAAAAATGAATCTTATAGTTCTCTGTTAAAGTGGTACATGGGTGTGCGACTCAAACCACAGGCAAACCATCCCCTGTTTGTGTGGTGTACTGTGCATGTGCAATGACCACATCGATTAATAGAACTAGCCTCAAAGCCGAAAATTAGGACCCTTAAAACTATAGATAGCCGGCGATATTCTTGTTCGGAGGCTTCATAACCGGCATACGACATTTTTAGCGAAGAAACGTATTTAATTACCAGACACCGTAAATCCTCTACAACGTCCGCAGTAGCTTATTTATTTCAAGCGTGTTTGAGGACGTGGGGCGAGAGAAAGAGAGAGAGCTAGAGAGGCGTAATAATTTAGCAAAACACAAGCAGTTCACCACTCTTTTTTTTTTGTAATACATAAATTTCAATAGGTTCCCACAAGTGCATAAAAATGTAAAAAAGTACGTATAACGCCGTCACTCAGATCTCCATGTACAAGTACAAGTACTGGTAATATTTTCCCCAATGCTCCCTGGTACGGTATGTGAATTCATTCCCGGCTGGATTAGTACGGCAAAAATGTACCGATAATACAGTGTTTTCCTGGTTGTGAAAGAAAAAGGAGAAAGGGTGGGGCTATATATATACACTTTATTACCATATTTGCAAAGAAAGAAAAAACTGTTTACAATATAAAATTAAATCAGAAATAGGTAATGTTACCCAGAATAACTAGAAAGCTAATCGAGCTGAGTAACAAAAAATTATATTTACAAATGAAATATACAGGTTGGCAATAAAGCATATAGATGCTATAATTAACATTAGCTAAAAAATAAATTAATCAAGTAAAGAAAAACAATAAAAACAATACAGAAACAAAGACAAAAAAAAAAACAAAAAAAAAAAAATAGAACAAAAGAGATGGTACCAGATGAAACAAAGAGTTACGATTTTAACTAGATATAAGTCTGAAGGATGTTTAGTTTAATTTTATTTTTGAAATTACTAAGGGGAAGGTGTTTTATACTTTCGTCTACTTGATTCCAAACTTTTGCACCTGCAAAGCGGATGTTGAATTTCCATAGTTTGTTTTGATCGAATTAATATAATATGTTGATTTAGAAGCAAGCCGGGTATTGTACGGATGTCTTGACGAAACTGTCTGGAAAAAGTTCTTAAAAGATGTTGGAAGTAAATTGTTATGATACTGGTACATGAATAATGTATTATGAAGGAATACTAGATCAGTTAGCTTAAGTATCTCAAGTGCCTTAAAAAGTGGTTCAGAGTGTTCATCTGGTTTTGAGAAAGTTATAATGCGAATAGCTCTCTTTTGTAGGATCAATAAAGGCCTAAGGGTAGTACTATAGGTATTGCCCCAGACAGACAATCCATAGGTTAGGAAGGGGTAAATAACTGAATAATATAATTGTTGTAATATGCTATTATTGACATAATATCTTATTTTAGAGAGGACTCCAATGCCTCTAGAAATTTTCTTGCTTGATTTGGCTTGCATGATTTTGCTCCAAAAAAGGGGGGCTTATTATTAGAGAGGGAGCGGGGCTTAAAAGAGGATTTACGTTAGATATACACAAGCTAGGTGGGGATGTCGCGTTTATCCAAGTACTGATAAAAATCGCGTTGGTGCGGAAGTGTTTTTCCTTGCGCGTGGTCAAAACAATGCAACGACGTCCCATATTCGCACTTGTCAGTTTGGTAGGTATTCAATTCGCGCTCGAAAATGCTTTGTCGTGTAATAAAGGACTTTAAATATCAAAAGGCATGAAAGCCTGTATATGAGAAATACTAAACATGCTGCGGATGTACCAAAATAGTTCACGGGAATCTTTTATCCTAAGGAAAATATAAACAAAAATAGAAACGTAAATAACCTGGGGTCAATTTTATAAAACTTTTACAAGTGTAATTTACAAGTGTAGCTATTGTTTTCAAGCTCTGAAACAATGGCTATACTTGTAAATTACACTTGTAAAAGTTTTATTAAATTGACCCCTGGGCGCATCATGTTATTTGCGATTATCCTAAATTAGCATAAATTACCATTTTGCCGGCACGTATCAGAGGTCTGGGGGAGGGTAGCAGGTGCGCAGCGAGTTATGGGATTAGAGTTCGTAATTTGTACCCGTTAGGAGGGTGAGACAATCTACGGTCAGCCTTCGCCGTGTATGGGTGACGTTTAGTTTTCTATTCATATCATATTGTGGAGACTAGGTTTTACGCTTCTCAAGTGTCCAGATACTTCGTATGGTGGCCTTTATTTATTAGTGGAAAGCACGTTTTTAAATTAGGATACCCTAAAACCCCAAGGGTGGCACCACTACCTTGGTCGGGGGCACACGTTCCTCGTTTTCTCCACCTGCTGGTTTTTAGGGGTATTCGTGTCCGGCTTTGGTGCATTTGTTCTTCCTTTAATCACAGTTGATATCTGTACATATGTTGAAGTTAAATAAATGGCACGGTGGCTTGGCTGGCCCGCACGCCCAGATATCATCATTCTTGTGTGTCCGGCTTACCGAAAGAACCAGTCTTCGCTGATAGTCCAATTTCGCAAGGAGATTTTCAGGACGTCTCATTTGACAGTGGGCGGTCGTCTGTCCAAAAAACAGAGGAACACGCAGTAGAAGAAGAGGTAAGTGATATGACCGCTGACCACGAGATCCGGCTTTTCCCTTGTCCAGTTGAAGGATACGTTAGAACCTTTCAGCGCCACCGTAATCTTGAAAGACACATGCACTATGGGAAATGCAAGTTCGTGGAGGAAAAGCCCCAAGGGGACTCCCAAACAAAAATAACGGGGGTGCTCTTCGTACCTTTAGGGGTCAAAATTTCAGTGTAGATTGGTACCACTTAGGGTGTTAAAATCTAAAATGACCACCGTTAGAATTATCACGGTATCTTTTAGGGTATTGAGCCGAAAAACATGACAGAATATGACATGTGTTGTTCTCGAAATTTCCGACGAGTACCCCCGTCATATTTATATGGGAGTCCCTCCCCCGGAGAAAAAGCACACCCTTCTGGACAAAGCAGAGGTGGGAAGGGGCCAGTGCACAGCCATTGTCGGAACAGCGGAAGATGCTGTTGGGTGTGATTCTCAAGCTGTGGCAGAACAAGCTGCGTACTCTACTGCTCGTGCCCGCATCATCCAAGAATACCAGCTTGTTTATCCAATCACGCGTGATTCATACAATATATGCGGTATGTATGCAACAAGTAAACTGAACAGGCTCAGCATCGCCATGTTGCGGCTTAATATATATGCGGTTACTATGATCTAAAAATTGATGATCTTTCACTGAAAAGTAACGGCACCAGGAGCCCATTATGGGGTCCTGAAAGCACCTTATGTGAAGTTACTCGAAGGTCTTGTAAAATGATGGTCTTGTACTTTATCATCGAATTTCGCATGTATGGAACTCATAACATAGAAAACCGACATCCCCCTCCCCCTCCCCTTCCCCCACCACAACCACCACCTGACAAACACAATATTATCCTCTTTAGCAACATTTATTCATCCACGCATGCGGTTCAATTTCCTCCCTTCTTCAAAATATTTCTTAGAATATGATTTGGAAGAAGAAAAACTTGGATGCGCGTTGTCAAATTTTCTGCATCTCTTCTCAAGCGGTTATGGCCCTCGTCATCAGCTAGATGTTAGGGGAGGGGGTGGGGGGTTGTTGTTGGGGATGGATGTCGCAGTTGCACCAATTTGTTTCAATAATCGTTCAAGAAGAAAGAACCCGCTTATTCGTTTTTAGGACATCTCAACCCATCAAAACAGAAAGATAAAATTTATGAAAGGGAGAGTAATAATCACATAGGAGCGAGTTTCCTGTTTCACTGCATGCATTTCCTGTTTTGCAGCGCGCTTGGCGCTTTTGGTCACGCAATCTTTCCTTTCGGAACAGTTGCAAGCATACCATGGGAAGACAGTTTGTATGTTTTTCGCTCACAATTTGGTACGTATCTAAGTAGAATCAGTGATACTTGTGTCGGAATATAAATAAGAAATGGCATAATTGTGGTTTATTGTAGCAGGAGTTATCGTATTTTGAAAGTATAAATCTAATGTTGATGATGTCGAGACCGGTTTGTCGGCCGTTTGCAGAAAATAGTAAATACAACTTGGACTTTGTCTGTCGCAAAAAAACGCTTACGATTGCTTCCAAACAAAATAAACGCCAAAAAAGACACAGTTACTCAAAAGCAAACTAATATTAGCGACATTAGTGATTTTTGGGGAATGTTGGGCTGTTATATATTTTAAACGAGCTTATTGTCGATTTAACGCTTTTGAAGGCCGTTAAAAGAATGGCGTGTTTTGACCTTTTGTGTCACCTTTGTTTGGCGCTCAAAAATTTCGTATTTTCGATTGCCCAAAAATTTTATTGCATTTATTTGAGGAAGAAACATTGCTCTTTCTCTGGGTATGACTGATATGGCACCAAGCCATGTACCAAGTTATGATTTTGCCTCTCGATTTTGCCATTTTTTGGACTCGCGAAAATCGTTAAAATAAGTAAAATCATTAAAAATCTCAAAAATATTAAGTTAACGGTCGAATTGAACAATTTAACATTTAAACTATTGGTGAATGTGTGCTTTTCTTAGTTAGGTATTAACTGGTGTAGATAATTCCATTTTGAAGTTTTTGGAAGTATTTAAGTAATGCGTGGTGTGGAGCCCGTAAAATCGATGCGAGAGCCACCGAACCGACTTTGTCGCCGTTCGCGTAAAATAAAAATCTGATCGAACTGAAAGTTATTTTTCTAGAAAGAGTTTACCTAGACTTATATTCTGACAAAGTTTGGGGATTTTCATTTTTTTCATTTTGCACACCTCCAGGCGATATTTACGGACGGCCGCTCTTAAGGACGTTCGCGCGAAAATCTTCTAACATTGATTTTTTTATAAAACTTTTGCTACAGCTAGGTTATGAGTTACTCGTGTCAGAAATGCAAAAAAATGAGGGGTCACCGACTTCGTTTTTGAGATAAGCTATCTGAAAGGCGACCCTAATTTTGAAAAATTGGTCTTCCTTACGGGATGTGACCCCAATGTCTGTTAGTCTAAAAATATTGCAAATGAATCTCTAAAATGCAACTTTCTTTCCCAAATCTTATGCTAGTAGGTCTGTTCAGTAAATTCATTCAACTGGTGACGTTCCTTGAAGTAAACTTCATCTTTAAACGACAGCAATTGCAAACTCTGACAGCCGCAAGTTGGCAGGATTCGATAGCGCGGGGGTAGAGAAATGGAAAAAATTAAACTTCCTACATTGATTTTTTGTTCATTTTTTCACAATCTGTAGAGAATAGGCAAAGAAAATTATCTATGAAAAAAAAATTGGGGGTCACCGACCATCCAAGCGAGTTAAATCTAAGCAAAGTTAACGCATCGGCTATCAACCCTTTATGTGCTTAGATTTCTTCTCCTGCGCGCGCGCTCGTGCATGACGTAGCATGGCGTTGCGACATGAATTGCGTGCGCAGAAAGGATGCGCATAAACAATTAGCGCGAACGTCCTTAAGTGTTAAGTTTTATTAATTTTTATCTTGTATATTCAATTTTACCATAGTATATTTTTAATAATTATTATTGAGATATTCTGTATTTAATTATTATCAGGGATCGGGAAGGCCGTGCGCCATGCGCATATGGCGCAAAAAATTTAAAAATGTCGCATTATAAAACTGCTTACCGAGCCCAACATGCGCCCTAGTCGCGTAATAGGTGATAAGCAGTTCAATATCCGTATTCATTTTGTGTTACAACAAATAAAATAATGAAATATTGACTTGTGTATTTGCTTCTTCGATCGGCGATCTTTCGTGTTCGTTTAATTTCTTCCCCAGACCTCTACTCGCACTCAGCTCGCAAACGAGGTTCTGCCGCGGCTTGACATGTGCTTTGAGTTTAAATAAATTCATTTCTTTTGCATTTCAAATCGAAATAATGCCTCCCAAGAAACTACCGAAGTTAGATAGTACTCAAGGCCAAAGAAAACTTTCAACTTTTTTTAACACGGAATGGAACGCCGAGTCGGCCGAGACTGACGCGAACATAAAAACAACAAAGATACGACTGTCGAGTTTGAAGGACAAGGTCCATCTTGCGAAACGAGTTCCAGGCCTGCAAGTAAGCTTCACGAAGACAGGAAATTCCAGTCGAAGTGGTTAACTTTGTGGCCGTGGCTAGTGTATGAAAGAGATGCCATGTTTTGTAAGATTTGCCTCAAACATGGCCAAAAAAATACCATGACCTCTGGTTGCAAAACATTCAAAACAAGCAGCATTACGAGACACGAGGAAAAGTGAAAAACTGCAAAAATAAGTAAAATACTCTACATAGTATCACGAATTGCACTTTATCATTTCCGTATTCCTTTTCATCCGGCCCATACTTTTACCAAATGGCCCATAACTTTTCAAAGTCAGGGGCCATAGGCCCACTTGTCTCTTTTGCCTTCCCAATCCCTGTATTATAGATAGAAATCATGTAATGCGCGCTTGATCATTTCATGGAAAGCGCGCAATATAAGAATTAAATTATTATTATTATTATTATTATTGCCGTAAATGAATAAGTGGAGTCATTCAGTAGTCTAGACAGTCTCGTTTCACACAATGCATATTTACGTCACGCTAAGATGTTTTAATCGTTTTAAATCTGTTTACTCTTCAGTTCTTTGACTTCAAACTCAGTATGGAAAATTAAAACCGATCTGTGGACTTCACCCTACGTTGTTTCGTATCCACGAGATGGCTCTTAGAGCCCTTTGATAAAAATGAAATTAATACGTCCTTTGGTAAACAAAAACAATGGAGGGAGTCACTTACATTTTGTCAGGTGCATGCCATAGCGGGTGTTACGAAAACTAAGACCTTTATACGAGCTGGGAACGAGTTCGGGATGCGGGATAAAATAGTCAATGGTCAGACTTCCGGCGGGAAAGTTAATCACATGGCTGCTCAGTTGCGGCGTGTTCGATCTTCGATCTAAAATAGCTTGTTCAGGGATAGCCTTGTTCAGCATTAATAGTAATGTCCATTTTTTAGAAATTCAAGCTTCCTCAGAAGTTGAGGAAAGCAAAATCTGGACATGAAATACCGTATTGATTCGATTTAGCGCCCCCTTTCTAATAAGCGCCCTCCTTCCAATAACCGCCACATTTCTATTAAGCGACCCCTTTCCAATAAGCGCCTCCTTCCAATAAGGGCCTTTTTCTTATAACCCTCGTTCCAATAAGCGCCGCTTTTCCAATAAGCGCCGCTTTTCCAATAAGCGCCTCCTTCCAATAAGGGCCTTTTTCTTATAACCCTCGTTCCAATAAGCGCCGCCTTTCCAATAACCGCCCCCTTTTTAATAAGCGCCCCCTTTCTATTAAGTGCCCCTTTCTATTAAGCGCCCCCTTTCTAATAAGCGCCCCCTTTCTATTAAGCGACCCCTTTCCAATAAGCGCCTCCTTCCGATAAGGTCCTTTTTCTTATAACCCTCGTTCCCAAGCGCCGCCTTTCCAATAAGCGCACCCTTTTTAATGAGCGCCCCCTTTCTAATAAGCGCCCTCTTTCTATTAAGCGCCCTCTTTCTATTAAGCGCCCCCTTTCTAATAAGCGCCCCCTTTCTAATAAGCGCCCCCTTTCCAATAAGCGCCCTCTTTCTATTAAGCGTCCCCTTTCTAATAAGCGCCCCCTTTCTATTAAGTGCCCCTTTCTATTAAGCGCCCCTTTCTAATAAGCGCCCCCTTTCTATTAAGCGACCCCTTTCCAATAAGCGCCTCCTTCCGATAAGGTCCTTTTTATTATAACCCTCGTTCCCAAGCGCCGCCTTTCCAATAAGCGCACCCTTTTTAATGAGCGCCCCCTTTCTAATAAGCGCCCCCTTTCTAATAAGCGCCCCCTTTCTAATAAGCGCCGCCTTTCCAATAACCGCCCCCTTTTTAATAAGCGCCCCCTTCCTAATAAGCGCCGCCTTTCCAATAAGCGCCCCCTTTCTATTAAGTGCCCCCTTTCTAATAAGCGCCTCCTTTCTATTAAGCGCCGCCTTTCTAATAAGCGCCCTGTTTCTAATAAGCGTTCCCTTTCTTATAAGCCCCCTTTCTAATAAGCGCACTGTTTCTAATAAGCGCCGCCTTTCCAATAAGCGCCCTCTTTCTATTAAGTGCCCCCTTTCTAATAAGCGCCCCCTTTCTATTAAGTGCCCCTTTCTATTAAGCGCCCCCTTTCTAATAAGCGCCCCCTTTCTATTAAGCGACCCCTTTCCAATAAGCGCCTCCTTCCGATAAGGTCCTTTTTCTTATAACCCTCGTTCCCAAGCGCCGCCTTTCCAATAAGCGCACCCTTTTTAATGAGCGCCCCCTTTCTAATAAGCGCCCCCTTTCTAATAAGCGCCCCCTTTCTAATAAGCGCCCCCTTTCTAATAAGCGCCGCCTTTCCAATAACCGCCCCCTTTTTAATAAGTGCCCCCATCCTAATAAGCGCCGCCTTTCCAATAAGCGCCCCCTTTCTATTAAGTGCCCCTTTTCTAATAAGCGCCCCCTTTCTATTAAGCGCCCCCTTTCTAATAAACGCCCTGTTTGTAATAAGCGCCCCCTTTCTAATAAGCCCTCCCCCACCCCTTTCTAATAACATTTTTCAAACATTTTTCGCTCGCCCCAGTAGGAGGGAGGTGGAGCAGGCTAGGTCATAGAACGAAGCACTATAGTCGTAATTGATCACATTTGCCATCGGCTTTGGGAAAGAGAATCAGCTCCATGGGGAAGTTTTCGTACTCCTCGGCGTGAGAGACTCAGAAGGCCGATATTGCTACCATGAGCATGTTATAATCAACTACTATTAATAGTTTCTGTTGATGGCTACCAACACTAACATGAAGCGACACATTAAGCATGAAACATGAAACATGAGTTTTATGTACCCGGTTTTATGTACCCGGTTTTAGTACATGAAACATGAGCCAGCGAGCTGCAAGCTCTTTAGCTGAGCTTGGCGGCAGGATGTGGCTAGGAATCAATAGAACCTTTTAGGGCATTAATAAGTTGGGGATTTATCTTAGTCTCCAAAACGTCCAAAGTAGAATATGCTTTATAATAACCTATCTTGTACGAAATTCATGCCAATTTAAACATGTGTCACACGCCACTTCATGTTTGGTTTGGAACCCGTTTAAGGACCCTTAAGTCATCCAAAATGCACTGCGCGCTGAAACGGTGAAATCCGCCATTTTCGATGCCATCGAAATTACCGAACATTGCATAGTGAATCAGAATCTTACTGCATCGTCCCAAGTTGTGTAAATGAAAGTCTGTAACTGTTATCGTTGCTATTTTGAATTATTAGTCTATCGGTTTGAATGTTTTTTTTTTTCGTAGTTTTGTTGTGAGTTTACTCCCTTGTCTAACTGGCAGTCTAACTGACATTAAGCCTGCGTGCTTACTTGGGAAGTTGTGCTGACGATAGTTTAGTACTTTGTAAAGCATTATAATTAGGAGTAGCATTGTACTTGGCAGGAATACGTACATTGTTGCTGTATATTGTTTGGTTTGGTTCTCGCCAGGCCCCCCCAAAATAACCTTTTTTTGGTGTATAAAGTTGTGTAGTTCTATTTGTTGTGACGTGGATGCAAAATATACTCTTTGCTAGCCTTGCTGATACTGTGTCGGTTTGAGTTTATGAGTTGTAGGCAGATGCGTTCTGGAACATTTATTGAAGTCCTGCAAGAGTGAAGTGGTCATTCGTTTGAAATTCAGCTAAATTCAACTGAAATCTAGTCGTCCTAATATAATAATTGCAACCTACGATTAAGGCAACAGAAGCCAATCAACTCAGTAAAGCACAACTAACAATAATAACTTTATTTCAAACCATCTTTGCATAAAAAAGATACAATCATTGGCTTACAGTGACTTGGGTTGACTAGGATTGCAAAATGGTTATATATAGGTAGATGAAAACAATGCAAATATAAATTACACAGTGAAAGTTTTTAAGTATAAAAACGAGGGGAAAAAAAGATTTATTATGTCTTTTTTTTTTGCCAGCGCTAGAGATGGAGGCTTGGTCTATAAAAGTATCTTCACTTCAGATTGTAGGATGCGCTGCTTTAATTGACCATTTTCGTATTCTCGGTATTGAACTGGTACTAGCTTGCAGTCGAGGCTCATGCGGGGGAATCTTTTCACATGCAAATACTTTTAATGATATTCCCCCGCATTAGCCCCCATTGCAAGCTAGTACCAGTTCAATACCGAGAATACGAATATGGTCTATTGGGTAAGTTTTTTTCACATTGATGTGAATAATATTTAAGTATTCAAAACATTTAACGCTTAGTTACAATAGACAGTCTATTTTCAAGAGTCTTAATGTGAGTTAGTTGACTGCCCAGGTATAACGCTGTCAATTTGATTGAGAGAGAGGGGGAGGGAAGTGCCCTTTGTCGACTTTCGTAGTTTCTTCTCAAGTAAACGGCATTTTGCAGGACTGATTGAAGGATTCCTCAAACCGCCCATGTACTATTATTAACAAGTTACCACTTGCCCATATAGCTAATGGTATCGCATTTACAATCGCTATTAAAACGTATCTTTTCCATCGTCTACTCCAAACAGCCATGACAGCCATATTCTGATAACGAGTTTCGATCGCTAGAGACACACTGGTGAAAAACCACTCTATCACCAGCTGAAGAGAAGTTTGAATCGCATATAATTGCAGTAAGTTTAACAGGGACTTGTCTTGTAGGTAAATAAATTGATACAAGTAAAGGTAGCCATTAACAGACACTATAGCAGTTGATTCAAATAACATACTCATGATAGCAATATCAGCCATTAGTCTCTCACGCCGAGGAGTACGAAAACTTCCCCATGGAGCTGATTCTCTTTTCCAAAGCCGATGGCAAATGTGGTCAATTACGACCATGGTGCTTCGTTCTATGACTTCTGCAGCGCCGTGAATTATTCCAAGAATAGCCATGAATTTCAGACTGCCAAGATCCGCTTGCAAGATCCGAAACATAACCGCTGAGCCAAAATACCACGGCGCTAGTAATACACACGAATATCCCGGATGTGTGATGTTGTATAACCGCTGAACACAAATTCGCGAGATTACTTTTACAAAGACTCCAATGAGAGGAGCGAAGAGTGCGATTAACAGTTTACCTTCATTGTCTTGTTTGTTATACGCTGGGTAAATAAAATAGGCTATCTGACTTCCAGCGAAAAGAGGTAAAAATGTTGGTGCTATCATTTGAAAAAAGGTAGCCAATTTCTGTCTTCTTGAACGTGTGTTGAAGTGATTCGTTATAAGACAGACTTGTAAACATACACTGAAAAGGAACAAGACATTTGGCGGTACACTATGTAATAAAATTTTAGAAGGACTCTTTTGTACCGCAAAACTCAGGTCGGAGTTAGATTTCGTTAGCACCTGTAGAACAACTACACGATAAAGTGCATCTAAACAATAAACAAGACAACAAACCAGAAACAGTTTTCTCTTCACTCCCATTAGCTGAAATGGGCGAAATAGCAAAAGGATAATTGTAAAGCACCAGACGTAAATAAAAGCGGTGAGTATCACACCTGAAATTGTTTTCAACCATTGCACTTGTATTGGAATTGTCTGTCTTGAGTATTGACAGTTGTACATAGTCTTATAACAGAGGTAAGAGATCCACATGTATACTGTACCAATCAAGAGAGCGGTCAAAAGCGAAATTAAAGCTCCAATGCACATTGATTTACAAATGGTATGGAAAGCGGATGGTCTAAATCGCTTCCAAGCCATGGCACTGCTATCTTCATTATCATGCCATTCGTCTTGCGTTTCTTCGATTTCTTCTGTTGAGCATGCGTTAATAACCACTACATTAAGACGACCAGACCTTAGATAGTCCGAGCTCGTAGCTTCTCTGTCGCTGTATTCTTGATAAATAAGCTCATCAACAGGGTGATAATTCCATTCTCGGCCTGTGCTTTGTAGAGGATTGTAGCCAAAATATTCTGCCGTAAATTCAGGTTCTTCTGGGTTGTAATGCTCTGTTACGCCTCGAGTAAAACGGAATACGATGTGACCAAACACTTCTATCAGTGTACTGCTACTCATTTTCACTTTCAACTGTGACAGTGTTTGACTAAAAAAGTTTAAACTTGTATCGATTGCCCGTGAGAAAGCTTGACACAACTTTTAAACGGTTTCACTCTGTGCGTGTTCCCTATGCGCAGAAAGTGAAACCTATTCTTGCCCTATTTAGCCGAAACAAAGGAGTAACAATGCTTATTCATGCATGCTTCACTGGCCAAGCAAACGTTTCAAAAAGGTTATTTTTGGGTTTACTAGTAAGAGCTCTGTTGCGCCTCGTGTGTCCATCTCTATCAAAATACTGTTAATCATTTACAGTCCTTGATAGTTTTTGACTGAACGAACTGAATCTTCAAACTGTATCAATTGAATTGAGAGTTAGAAGAGCTGAACATCACTTTTAAAATGGAGCAGCTAAAAACAGAAACGATGATCAAATGATTAGAAAGTTAATCTCAATGTTCTTGGTTTTTCAGCCGGAACTGAACAACCTCATTGACGTTTAATTTCCATGATTTGCTGCAGTCACTGTTTGCTTGGCTTGTCAAGCATAGCCTTCTTTTCTCACGATTGGTTATACAACACAGACAATACAGTCTGAACTGAGTAGACGACTTATCGGTCTTATTAGAAACAAGTCAAGGCCAAGTCATCCGGTTTTGGTTAACCGACATTAGTTCGTGAAGCAGGAGGTTTCCTGAACTTGTTCAAAAAGCTTAATAGAAGCTGAAGGGAATCTTTTACAGCTCAAAATAAATGTGTTTTTTTTAAGCGAAATGAGTTTTAGAATATATTTTGATTTCCGTGGTATAAGAGCAAATGTATACACGGCGGCTATGTTGATGTTCAGAACAACTACATTTTTATCATTTAGGAATTAGACTACAAGACACAAATACGGCCGAAATGGAGCTAAAATGGGTTTCAATCACGAGAAACAAACTTTCAAAACCTCCATCTTTGAAAGCGGAGAAGGGTCTGGTGACGAGAAAGTTGGCTTAATGGCAACGAGGTTGATGCGCGGTCACGCGTTGGAGGCTAAAATTTACATGTCAATAAAAAAAAGTGGAAGTAAACTACAAGACTTAAATAAAAACGGTTCTTGGGACGAAATATTATATTAAAATGAATATTATTGTGAAATGAAGTAGGATTGATCTGAATAGCACATTTTTTCTTTTTAATATGACAAGAAACCTGGCTAGGTTAATCATCTGCTTATTGTTTTACTCAAGGCTGTTTTTCAACGTTTGCTTGACCAGTCAAGCAAGCAGAAGCTTTCAGTTAGCTTTCAGTTAGGGTTTTTCTTGTCATGAGTGGGTTTTGTCCCGGATTGAACCGAAACCAAGAATAACTAAGTTTGACTTTCTGATAATTGGAATTCACTCACAAATGTCATTTTCATTTTGTAAAAGTTTAGCCTAACTAACTGGCAATGAATGCGTATGTTCGCCTTAATTTGGGGATGTCAGAAGAAAGTGATGTGTAACATCCGAGTTGTGAGTTTACTCCCCAGCCTAACTGGCAGTCTAACTGACATTAAGCCTGCGTGCTTACTTGGGAAGTTGTGTTGACGATAGTTTAGTATTTTGTAAAGCATTATTGTTTAGGAGTATCAATGTACTTGGCAGGAATATGTACATTGTTGCTGTATATTGTTTGGTTTTGTTCTCGCACGGCCCTCTCTCAAAATAAACTTATTTTTGGTGTACAAGGTTGTGTAGTTCTATTTGTTGTGAAGTGGAGACAAAATATACTCTTTGCTAGCTTTGCGGATACTGTCTCGGTTTGAGTTTATGAATTGTATAGGCAGATGAGTTCTGGAAAGTTTATTGAAGTCCTGGAAGAGTGAAGTGTTCATTCGTTTGTAATTCAGTTCAATTCAACTAAAATCTAGTCGTCCTAATAAAATAATTGCGACCTACGATTAAGCCAACTAAAGCCACTCAACTCAGTAAAGCACAACTTTATTTCAAACCATCTTTGAATAAAAAAAAATTACAATGAATGGCCGGCTTACAGTGATTTGGGTTGTCTACGACTGCAAAATAATTATATATAGGTAGATAAAAACAATGCAAATATAAATTACACACTAGTATAAAACGCCAACTTGATGGCAAGAGGGAAAAAAAGATTTGTTATATATGTTTTTCTTTGCCAGAGCTAGAGAGTGAGGCTTGCCCTATGAAAATATCTTGACTTCAGATTGTAGTCTACTTTAACTGGGTAAAATTTCTGCACATGAATGTGAGTTGTATTTAAGTATGCAAAGCATTTAACACTTGGTTGCAATAGACAGTGTATTAGAGTCTTTAATGTGAGTTAGTTGACTGCCTAAGTATAACGCGATCAATTGAGGGAGGGGATGCAGGAGGCGAAAGTGCCCTTTATTTTGTCCACCTTGCTAGATTCTTTTCAAGTAAACGGCATTTTGCAGGACTGATTGAAGGATTCCTCAAACCGCCCATGTACTATTATTAACAAGTTACCACTTGCCCATATAGCTAATGGTATCGCATTTACAATCGCTATTAAAACGTATCTTTTCCATCGTCTACTCCAAACAGCCATGACAGCCATATTCTGATAACGAGTTTCGATCGCTAGAGACACACTGGTGAAAAACCACTCTATCACCAGCTGAACAGAAGTTTGAATCGCATATAATTGCAGTAAGTTTAACAGGGACTTGTCTTGTAGGTAAATAAATTGATACAAGTAAAGGTAGCCATTAACAGACACTATAGCAGTTGATTCAAATAACATACTCATGATAGCAATATCAGCCATTAGTCTCTCACGCCGAGGAGTACGAAAACTTCCCCATGGAGCTGATTCTCTTTTCCAAAGCCGATGGCAAATGTGGTCAATTACGACCATGGTGCTTCGTTCTATGACTTCTGCAGCGCCGTGAATTATTCCAAGAATAGCCATGAATTTCAGACTGCCAAGATCCGCTTGCAAGATCCGAAACATAACCGCTGAGCCAAAATACCACGGCGCTAGTAATACACACGAATATCCCGGATGTGTGATGTTGTATAACCGCTGAACACAAATTCGCGAGATTACTTTTACAAAGACTCCAATGAGAGGAGCGAAGAGTGCGATTAACAGTTTACCTTCATTGTCTTGTTTGTTATACGCTGGGTAAATAAAATAGGCTATCTGACTTCCAGCGAAAAGAGGTAAAAATGTTGGTGCTATCATTTGAAAAAAGGTAGCCAATTTCTGTCTTCTTGAACGTGTGTTGAAGTGATTCGTTATAAGATAGACTTGTAAACATACACTGAAAAGGAACAAGACATTTGGCGGTACACTATGTAATAAAATTTTAGAAGGACTCTTTTGTACCGCAAAACTCAGGTCGGAGTTAGATTTCGTTAGCACCTGTAGAACAACTACACGATAAAGTGCATCTAAACAATAAACAAGACAACAAACCAGAAACAGTTTTCTCTTCACTCCCATTAGCTGAAATGGGCGAAATAGCAAAAGGATAATTGTAAAGCACCAGACGTAAATAAAAGCGGTGAGTATCACACCTGAAATTGTTTTCAACCATTGCACTTGTATTGGAATTGTCTGTCTTGAGTATTGACAGTTGTACATAGTCTTATAACAGAGGTAAGAGATCCACATGTATACTGTACCAATCAAGAGAGCGGTCAAAAGCGAAATTAAAGCTCCAATGCACATTGATTTACAAATGGTATGGAAAGCGGATGGTCTAAATCGCTTCCAAGCCATGGCACTGCTATCTTCATTATCATGCCATTCGTCTTGCGTTTCTTCGATTTCTTCTGTTGAGCATGCGTTAATAACCACTACATTAAGACGACCAGACCTTAGATAGTCCGAGCTCGTAGCTTCTCTGTCGCTGTATTCTTGATAAATAAGCTCATCAACAGGGTGATAATTCCATTCTCGGCCTGTGCTTTGTAGAGGATTGTAGCCAAAATATTCTGCCGTAAATTCAGGTTCTTCTGGGTTGTAATGCTCTGTTACGCCTCGAGTAAAACGGAATACGATGTGACCAAACACTTCTATCAGTGTACTGCTACTCATTTTCACTTTCAACTGTGACAGTGTTTGACTAAAAAAGTTTAAACTTGTATCGATTGCCCGTGAGAAAGCTTGACACAACTTTTAAACGGTTTCACTCTGTGCGTGTTCCCTATGCGCAGAAAGTGAAACCTATTCTTGCCCTATTTAGCCGAAACAAAGGAGTAACAATGCTTATTCATGCATGCTTCACTGGCCAAGCAAACGTTTCAAAAAGGTTATTTTTGGGTTTACTAGTAAGAGCTCTGTTGCGCCTCGTGTGTCCATCTCTATCAAAATACTGTTAATCATTTACAGTCCTTGATAGTTTTTGACTGAACGAACTGAATCTTCAAACTGTATCAATTGAATTGAGAGTTAGAAGAGCTGAACATCACTTTTAAAATGGAGCAGCTAAAAACAGAAACGATGATCAAATGATTAGAAAGTTAATCTCAATGTTCTTGGTTTTTCAGCCGGAACTGAACAACCTCATTGACGTTTAATTTCCATGATTTGCTGCAGTCACTGTTTGCTTGGCTTGTCAAGCATAGCCTTCTTTTCTCACGATTGGTTATACAACACAGACAATACAGTCTGAACTGAGTAGACGACTTATCGGTCTTATTAGAAACAAGTCAAGGCCAAGTCATCCGGTTTTGGTTAACCGACATTAGTTCGTGAAGCAGGAGGTTTCCTGAACTTGTTCAAAAAGCTTAATAGAAGCTGAAGGGAATCTTTTACAGCTCAAAATAAATGTGTTTTTTTAAGCGAAATGAGTTTTAGAATATATTTTGATTTCCGTGGTATAAGAGCAAATGTATACACGGCGGCTATGTTGATGTTCAGAACAACTACATTTTATCATTTAGGAATTAGACTACAAGACACAAATACGGCCGAAATGGAGCTAAAATGGGTTTCAATCACGAGAAACAAACTTTCAAAACCTCCATCTTTGAAAGCGGAGAAGGGTCTGGTGACGAGAAAGTTGGCTTAATGGCAACGAGGTTGATGCGCGGTCACGCGTTGGAGGCTAAAATTTACATGTCAATAAAAAAAAGTGGAAGTAAACTACAAGACTTAAATAAAAACGGTTCTTGGGACGAAATATTATATTAAAATGAATATTATTGTGAAATGAAGTAGGATTGATCTGAATAGCACATTTTTTCTTTTTAATATGACAAGAAACCTGGCTAGGTTAATCATCTGCTTATTGTTTTACTCAAGGCTGTTTTTCAACGTTTGCTTGACCAGTCAAGCAAGCAGAAGCTTTCAGTTAGCTTTCAGTTAGGGTTTTTCTTGTCATGAGTGGGTTTTTGTCCCGGATTGAACCGAAACCAAGAATAACTAAGTTTGACTTTCTGATAATTGGAATTCACTCACAAATGTCATTTTCATTTTGTAAAAGTTTAGCCTAACTAACTGGCAATGAATGCGTATGTTCGCCTTAATTTGGGGATGTCAGAAGAAAGTGATGTGTAACATCCGAGTTGTGAGTTTACTCCCCAGCCTAACTGGCAGTCTAACTGACATTAAGCCTGCGTGCTTACTTGGGAAGTTGTGTTGACGATAGTTTAGTATTTTGTAAAGCATTATTGTTTAGGAGTATCAATGTACTTGGCAGGAATATGTACATTGTTGCTGTATATTGTTTGGTTTTGTTCTCGCACGGCCCTCTCTCAAAATAAACTTATTTTTGGTGTACAAGGTTGTGTAGTTCTATTTGTTGTGAAGTGGAGACAAAATATACTCTTTGCTAGCTTTGCGGATACTGTCTCGGTTTGAGTTTATGAATTGTATAGGCAGATGAGTTCTGGAAAGTTTATTGAAGTCCTGGAAGAGTGAAGTGTTCATCGTTTGTAATTCAGTTCAATTCAACTAAAATCTAGTCGTCCTAATAAAATAATTGCGACCTACGATTAAGCCAACTAAAGCCACTCAACTCAGTAAAGCACAACTTTATTTCAAACCATCTTTGAATAAAAAAAAATTACAATGAATGGCCGGCTTACAGTGATTTGGGTTGTCTACGACTGCAAAATAATTATATATAGGTAGATAAAAACAATGCAAATATAAATTACACACTAGTATAAAACGCCAACTTGATGGCAAGAGGGAAAAAAAGATTTGTTATATATGTTTTTTCTTTGCCAGAGCTAGAGAGTGAGGCTTGCCCTATGAAAATATCTTGACTTCAGATTGTGGTCTACTTTAACTGGGTAAAATTTCTGCACATGAATGTGAGTTGTATTTAAGTATGCAAAGCATTTAACACTTGGTTGCAATAGACAGTGTATTAGAGTCTTTAATGTGAGTTAGTTGACTGCCTAAGTATAACGCGATCAATTGAGGGAGGGGATGCAGGAGGCGAAAGTGCCCTTTATTTTGTCCACCTTGCTAGATTCTTTTCAAGTAAACGGCATTTTGCAGGACTGATTGAAGGATTCCTCAAACCGCCCATGTACTATATTAACAAGTTACCACTTGCCCATATAGCTAATGGTATCGCATTTACAATCGCTATTAAAACGTATCTTTTCCATCGTCTACTCCAAACAGCCATGACAGCCATATTCTGATAACGAGTTTCGATCGCTAGAGACACACTGGTGAAAAACCACTCTATCACCAGCTGAACAGAAGTTTGAATCGCATATAATTGCAGTAAGTTTAACAGGGACTTGTCTTGTAGGTAAATAAATTGATACAAGTAAAGGTAGCCATTAACAGACACTATAGCAGTTGATTCAAATAACATACTCATGATAGCAATATCAGCCATTAGTCTCTCACGCCGAGGAGTACGAAAACTTCCCCATGGAGCTGATTCTCTTTTCCAAAGCCGATGGCAAATGTGGTCAATTACGACCATGGTGCTTCGTTCTATGACTTCTGCAGCGCCGTGAATTATTCCAAGAATAGCCATGAATTTCAGACTGCCAAGATCCGCTTGCAAGATCCGAAACATAACCGCTGAGCCAAAATACCACGGCGCTAGTAATACACACGAATATCCCGGATGTGTGATGTTGTATAACCGCTGAACACAAATTCGCGAGATTACTTTTACAAAGACTCCAATGAGAGGAGCGAAGAGTGCGATTAACAGTTTACCTTCATTGTCTTGTTTGTTATACGCTGGGTAAATAAAATAGGCTATCTGACTTCCAGCGAAAAGAGGTAAAAATGTTGGTGCTATCATTTGAAAAAAGGTAGCCAATTTCTGTCTTCTTGAACGTGTGTTGAAGTGATTCGTTATAAGATAGACTTGTAAACATACACTGAAAAGGAACAAGACATTTGGCGGTACACTATGTAATAAAATTTTAGAAGGACTCTTTTGTACCGCAAAACTCAGGTCGGAGTTAGATTTCGTTAGCACCTGTAGAACAACTACACGATAAAGTGCATCTAAACAATAAACAAGACAACAAACCAGAAACAGTTTTCTCTTCACTCCCATTAGCTGAAATGGGCGAAATAGCAAAAGGATAATTGTAAAGCACCAGACGTAAATAAAAGCGGTGAGTATCACACCTGAAATTGTTTTCAACCATTGCACTTGTATTGGAATTGTCTGTCTTGAGTATTGACAGTTGTACATAGTCTTATAACAGAGGTAAGAGATCCACATGTATACTGTACCAATCAAGAGAGCGGTCAAAAGCGAAATTAAAGCTCCAATGCACATTGATTTACAAATGGTATGGAAAGCGGATGGTCTAAATCGCTTCCAAGCCATGGCACTGCTATCTTCATTATCATGCCATTCGTCTTGCGTTTCTTCGATTTCTTCTGTTGAGCATGCGTTAATAACCACTACATTAAGACGACCAGACGTTAGATAGTCCGAGCTCGTAGCTTCTCTGTCGCTGTATTCTTGATAAATAAGCTCATCAACAGGGTGATAATTCCATTCTCGGCCTGTGCTTTGTAGAGGATTGTAGCCAAAATATTCTGCCGTAAATTCAGGTTCTTCTGGGTTGTAATGCTCTGTTACGCCTCGAGTAAAACGGAATACGATGTGACCAAACACTTCTATCAGTGTACTGCTACTCATTTTCACTTTCAACTGTCAGAAAGTTTAAACCTGAATCGATTGCCCCTTGGGAAAGCTTGACACAACGTTTAAACAACAGCTGGATTCTCTGCGTGTTCCCTATGGGCAGAAAATGAAACCTATTCTTGCCCGATTCAGCCGAAACAAAGGAGTAACAATGCTTATTCCGGCATTAGTTCGTGAAGCAGGAGGTTTCCTGAACTTGTTCAAAAAGCTTGATAGAAGCTGAAGGAAATCTTTTACAGCTCAAAATATATGTTTTTTTTAAGCGAAATGAGTTTTAGAATATATTTTGATTTACGTGGTATAAGAGCAAATGTATACACGGCGGCTATGTTGATGTTCAGAACAACTACATTTTTATCATTTAGGAATTAGACTACAAGACACAAATACGGCTGAAATGGAGCTAAAATGGATTTCAATCACGAGAAACAAACTTTCAAAACCTCCATCTTTAAAGCGGAGAATGGCCTGGTGACGAGAGAGTTGGCTGATGGGAACGAGGTTGATGCGCGGTCGCGCGTTGGAGGCTAAAATTAACATGTCAATCAAAAAAGTGGAAGTAGACTACAAAACTTAAATAAAAACGGTTCTTGGGACGAAATATTAATATTAAAATGAATATTATTGTGAAATGAAGTGGGATTGGCATGAATAGCAAATTTTCTTTTAATATGACAAGAAACCTGGCTAGGTTCATCATCTGCTTATTGTTTTACTCAAGGCTGTTTTTCAACGTTTGCTTGACCAGTCAAGCATGCACACAGAAGCTTTCAGTTAGCTTTCAGTTAGGTTTTTTTCATGAGTGGGTTTTGTTCCGGATTGAACCGAAACCAAGAATAACTAAGTTTGACTTTCTGATAATTGGAATTCACTCACACAGTGTCATTTTCATTTTGAAAAAGTGCAGCCTAACTGGAAATGAATGCGTTTGTTCGCCTATTTGGGATGTCAGAAGAAAGTGATGTGTAACATCCGAGTTGTGAGTTTACTCCCCAGCCTAACTGGCAGTCTAACTGACATTAAGCCTGCGTACTTACTTGGGAAGTTATGTTGACGATAGTTTAGTATTTTGTAAAGCATTATTGTTTAGGAGAATCACTGTACTTGGCAGGAATACGTACATTGTTGCTGTATATTGTTTGGTTTGGTTCTCGCCAGGCCCTCTCAAAATAAACTTTTTTTTTGTGTACAACGTTTTGTAGTTTAATTTGTTGTGAAGTGGAGACAAAATATACTCTTTGCTAGCTTTGCGGATACGGACTCGGTTTGAGGGTCTGGATGGGGGAGGGGGGGGGGGGGGGGCGGATTGCAAATGTCAGTTATCAGTTATAATTTTTGTCATATGTCAGTTGTCAGTAAAATTTTGGACCATTTGTCAGTTGTGCAGTTAAATGGCTGTTAATAATGAACTGTGAACCTTAAGAGCCAATGTCTGAAATTTTCGAAAATCGGGCGTCACTCATAAAATTTCGGATTTCTTCATATTTTGCCCAAATAATCTCTATAGTAAAGTATTTTCAAAAATAACTTAAAAAATTGTAACGGCGTTTTATTTTTTTCGAAAACGGGCAAAGTTTAAAAAACGGCAAAAATCGGCGGCCTTTCAGTTGTGGAACTGGCGAAAAATTACACATTTTCATCTCGCTCGTACAGAAAAACGCGATGCCATACATAAATAAAATGTGGCCACAACATAAACACGCTCTTGTTCTTCACACTACTGTTATTTACTTTGGATTAGCAGTTGAAATAAGAATATTTCGGCCGTTAGAAGAAACATGATTTCTTCCATTTTAAAAATTAGCAAATTTGAACCAATTTCAACGCCGTGGAAACCCAATTGGTACGTTGAGTTTGAAAACAAAATTAAGACGGTCTTGAAGCACAACTTCTGTTGTTTACTGTGGTGAAATATTTCTGGCGGCACTTTAAAAGTGCCCCGTCGAGAGACCAAAATGTGAAGGGTAGTTTGACACCAGAGAACTTGTGACACGAACCTGAGCGCCGCCACTACGCATCAAATGTTTATCGTTAAAAATAGTTCCTTTGAGATAGAGCCTTTTTCAGAATCGTAAAGACTTCAGAAGAACTTTATCTATCCTTTGCTAACTTAAAATGATATCTTTTAAGCAGTTTGTTGGGATACGGAGTAGAGACACGAACATCGATCATGTTGTGCGACCTTACAAATAACAGCGATCAACACTTACCCGCTTTAAACTGACCCGAACCTTGAATTGCGTTTATAATAAAGACAATCCTGCACTCCGATCCATTATATTGCTGTGTTTGGAATATCTGAGCCTTGTAGATCATATCATAGCGTTATTTACTCCAAATTTGTTAAAACAACAGTCGCTATATGACAGTTCGGAAGTTTCCCACAATGTGTTGCAAAGAGATTGCGTGACGCGTAGCACACTGGAATTTGCTGCGTGCTTATGGTATCGGTGAAGGAAAAGAACATTAATTGCCGTGGAAAAGTCACAGGAGTAACGTCCGTTTTTGGAAATGTATAAATGTATAAAGTCTGTTTCCTTCGTTTTGGTACAATTTTAATTAATGTTCAAATCGTCTTTCAGGTAAATTTGGTAGATAAATATACAAGTCATTTATGGGGGGGGGGGGGGGGGGGGGGGGGGGGGGGGGGGGGGGGGGGGGGGGGGGGGGGGGGGGGGGGGGGGGGGGGGGGGGGCTGCTACGAAGTTATGTTTTCAATACTCTTATAAACTAATTTATTTCGATTTTGAGGTGTCAATTGCAATACTGCATTATATTGACGGCTAGTTGGGAGAAAATATATTCCGTATTGGGCGGAGTCGCGAAGCGGCGGAGCCCCGGGGACGGAGCCCAGTACGGAATATATTTTCTTCCAACGCCGTCAATATAATGCAGTATTAACGCGCGCCTTAAAATCGAAATTAGTTTTGTCTAGGTTTTTGAGACGTCAATACGACTTTATATTGACGTCTCAAAAGCAAGCAAAAGTATCTGAGAATAGTGATACTATTACATATGTGAGCTACAGCTGGCTGTCAGTTCTGTTTTCGGCTGGTGGGTTTAAAGCTGTTTCTGTCACATCTCCACCGCAAGTTACAGTCTCAACAGCCACGTCCGATGACAAGGAAAACAGTCCTGAACGTCCAACATCCAATGTATTTTCATACCCACAGGAAGGCTGCATCCCGGGGAGGTGGGGGAGGGGGTACTTCCCAAAAATACCTATACGGGTATGTGCCGCCTAACGGGGTCGTAATTTTGGGACTCCTGGTCTAGAACGAACGGGTATCCATTTTAGAGACATTTCCTAGAACGAGGTATAATATTTCGAACGCACGAAAGCTTCATAAGATGGTGAATAAAGAAATTGTAGATCGTGACTTTATCGTCTTTATCTTCTGTTTGAAATCAAAGCAATTATGTTGCTGATTTGTGTGGAAGCAGAATTGTCGTATTTTGATGTATAAGTCGAACAAACAAAGAAATAACTTTTTTAAAAAATGGGCTATTGAAAGTTACGCAATTTCTACGAAATCTAAATTAAATACTGGGCAGGATATTCCAGAAGTGGTGTTGACCTTGGGATTGTCTAGTTACACGCCCATTTGTACTCCTAACCAGAATCTGACTTTCAACGTCCACAAGGCCGTGGACAATCAGGGATAGGCGGCTGACAGCCCAGCGAGCTTCGAGGCTCTGCCATCCGAGATCGCATATCATTTTCTGTATCATTTTTCTAGAATCAGAGTGTTAAAAATTGACTTATTTTTAGAATGGGGTAACATTTTGAGTGCAAATTCTTTCTAAAACGGGGTCTGATTTGAAGACCCGGGCGGCACATACCCAGCCAAGACATATCCGAGTACCCCCCTAGCCTGCGAGCAAGCTCTCGGGGTCGGGACCGGGTTCGCGGTTTGGGAGGGGAGGAGGCCCCCCGAACCCCTTCCTCCCAACCCCTAAGAATGAGAGCCTTGCTCGCAGGCTAGTACCTCCCGGGGGCTGCATCAAAGTGTTTCAACGGCCGTCCGACCTGTAACGCCATCTGTCATTAGAAGCCTGCTCCAGGTCACCGGAGAGGCACACCCTAATGACCTGGCCAAACAACAGTACGCCACCCTCCTCAGCGAAAGCGTTGCACTTCTTCCTTTCTTTCAAGCTCAGTTAGCAGCTCAAACAAAGGCCAAAGCCTCAAGGCGGGCTGGGCGCTAAAGGAAATGGAACAGCCCTTGCTACCAATTCAATGAAAAGCAGAAAGCCTACCTGGAAGCTAAATTTACTATTGGTCAATCCACAGACAGGATCGACCCGGATGTAGTTACAAAAGAAATGCGTCGTGCCCGTGCCCGGCAGTGAAGAAAAAAGCGCCATCGATGGCCCTCCTTGAAGATTTTGAGGATAGTTGCCCTTGTAAAGCTAGAAAATGAAGGGCCAATGTAATGCAAGATTGCTAACCACTTTTACAGTTTTATTTTCTCTTGTAAGAAGATTGAAGAAGCCTTGTGTGATGCATGATTTGTTTTCCGCCTTGAGGCTGTGCAAGAATTTTTTTCTAGATTATTCCATACTTTTCTTTCTCTCGCAGTGAACGATTTTTTTCTCTACTTTTGCTGTGCAGGAATTTATTTACAACAATGGAGTGCATGATTGGCTTTATCATAAACGCAATTCAAGGTTCGGGTTAGTTAAATTTTCTGATGAACTATTAACGGAAAGCGGGTGCAATAGTGGCTAAAAAGAAAAAAATATCTTTGAATTTCACTTTTGTTTTCGAAAATATCTTGTATTGAATGATGTAAAAAGCACTTTCGAGCCTCCCGACGTCAAAAATCAATATAGAAGGCATGCACTCGGACCCCACTAGAGCCTCAAGTTCTACAACTAAAGGACCCCCAGCCCACTTTATAAAGTCCCATTTACACGAGCAATTTTTCCTTGACAAGTTTTCCTTGACAAGGAAAAATTGCTCGTGTAGATGGAGAATAGTGGACAATTTTTCCTTGTCAAGGAAAAGCTGGCATGCTAGCTTTTCCTTGACAACGGAAAATTGTAAAGGAAAACTTGTTAATCATCTACACAAGCAATAAAAATTGGCAAGTAAACTTGTCAAGGAAAAATTGCTCGTGTAAATGGGGCTTAAATGACACTGACCTGAAACCTTTTCCACGGCAATGTTCTTTCCGTGACCGATACCATAAGCACGCAACAAATTCCAGCGTGCTACGCGTCACGCAATCTCTTTGCAACACATTGTGGGAAACTTCCGAACTGAAACTTCCGACTGTTGTTTTAACAAATTTGGAGTAAATAACGCTATAATATGATCTCAGCAATATAATGGATCGGAGTTCAGGATTGTCTTTATTATAAACGCAATTCAAGGTTCGGGTCAGTTTAATTTTCTGATGAAAAAGCGGGTAAGTGTTGATCGCTGTTATTTGTAAGGTCGCACAACATGATGTTCGTGTCTCTACTCCGTATCCCAACAAACTGCTTAAAAGATATCATTTTAAGTTAGCAAAGGATAGATGAAGTTCTTCTGAAGTCTTTACGATTCTGAAAAAGGCTCTATCTCAGGAACTATTTTTAGCGATAAACATTTTGTGCGTAATGTCGGCGCTCAGATTCGTGTCACAAGTTCTCCTAGTGTCAAACTACCCTTCACATTTTGGTCTCTCGACGGGGCACTTTTAAAGTGCCGCCAGAAATATTTCACCACAGTAAACAGCAGAAGTTGTGCTTCAAGACTGTCTTAATTTTGTTTTCAAACTCAACGTACCAATTGGGTTTCCACGGCGTTGAAATTGGTTCAAATTTGCTAATTTTTAAAATGGAAGAAATCATGTTTCTTCTAACGGCCGAAATATTCTTATTTCAACTGCTAATCCAAAGTAAATAACAGTAGTGTGAAGAACAAGAGCGTGTTTATGTTGTGGCCACATTTTATTTATGTATGGCATCGCGTTTTTCTGTACGAGCGAGATGAAAATGTGTAATTTTTCGCCAGTTTCACAACTGAAAGGCCGCCAATTTGCCGTTTTTCAAACTTTGCCCGTTTTCGAAAAAAATAAAACGCCGTTACAATTTTTAATGTTATTTTTGTAAATACTTCACTATAGAGATTATTTGGGCAAAATATGAAGAAATCCGAAATTTTATGAGTGACGCCCGATTTTCGAAAATTTCAGACATTGGCTCTTAAATATTCTTAGTTGACCCTTTTATAGCTAAAAATACATTTTATTAAATACCAAACATTTGTTTTCTTAAATTTGTTTGGTTTCTAATGTTTTCATCACAACACACTTTGATTTCGTAACAAACAAAGCAAACAAGCAACTGCTTCTTTTACTTAATTTTCATTCTGTACCTTACAAATCCAGGCGAAATTAGCAAGTATTGTCCGTCGGTCCGGTGCGTCCGGATATAGAAATGGTAGCAGTTTGAGGTGGAATGTCCACGTCTTCAATTTCGGAGCTGTCGTCTTCTGATTTCGTATCGTACTCATCTACCTGTAGAGATTAAGTATTATCAACAGCTACGGCAATTAGACAGTCATCCACGAATGTGACGTCTGACACATCTTAAGTTGGTACCTTAAATTCCTCTTCTTCGACTTCTCCGTGGCACCTTTCCATTACTGGTTCGTTGCAGGTTGGTTTGCGTAAACTGCCGGCTGATAAAGCTGATAAAGAGACCCTGCCATGTCCTTTGTTGATTCACTCCGGACAGTGCTTTGTCTAACAGGACGATACCTATGCATTAATTCTTTCATAGCCGTTTCAGTCTCAGGATGGATCTCTACAGACGGAAGAGGTTTCATGAACTTAAGACTGGCAAACTCAATGCTGGTCTGCGTCACTGGGTATTAGGACTTGTCGTGCGTAAAATACTTGGCCCTCCATTTTGTTATTCTCTTTAAAGACTCCATTGAGATGGTCCCAAAGTCTTGAGAATACTGCAGCGCGGTGAAACTTTCATGCTTGAAATGGGATACCGCGTGAAGATTCCCGACTTCACTGACACTTATATTAGCACGTTTTATCTATTTATCGGCGTGATGATAGTACCTTTGTCAAGTATAAATTAGATGTAAAATCATAGATTTCTTTGGCACTTAAAGTTTTGTTTCATTCAGTACTACTGCAAATTTATTAACCCTATTCAGGCTGGGCTTTTTTAGGAAACCTTACACCCAGTTTTGACCTGCCACACCCAATTATGACGTCACAATGACGTCATTTTTTGTTTTTCCGACGTTTCTTTGATATTTTTCCATCCAGATACTTAAAATATCAAATATAACTGTGAAATCATCTCTTTAATATTAAAAGATAATAAATACAAACAATGACACACTTGTAAAGCGAGAAAAAGCAATAAAAAGCGATAAAACTATAATTTTGAAATTATTGTCCGCCATCTTGGATTTTCTTTTTTTTGGTTTAAATTAAAATTTAAAAAATATCTAAAAGAGAAAAGGATCAGAATGTATAAAACACGTATCAAACTAATGTCTATTATCCAAACAATGAACTTAGAAGCGTTATTAAATAAATAGTACAAAATGTTTGTCTATAAGTAAAAGACAGCAAAAATTTACCTACCCCTCCCCCAAATATTTGATGTTAAAAATTTTTGATGTCTTTCAAGAACTAGTCCCAAAAAAAACTATTCTAACAAGAAAATGCACTATAAGTCAAAGAACCAAGATCTCAAATAAAAAATTCACCATATTTTAATATTTTGAAAACCTATGTGTCAAAAACCGGTTGCCATGGCAACATGGTTAATCACACTGACATGTTATGGATACCAAAATGTCCCTAGATAAATTCCAGGAAAAGTCAGAAAATTTCATCGTCATAGCTATTTCGGTGTAAAAGGTATCGCAATTTTACTTGAGGGGGGTTCGAAAAGCCCCCCCCCCCCCCCCAGTCTGAATAGGGTTAAGAGAGGACTAAATACGAAGAACGGCGTATTCTGAACTGAGGGGTTAAATATTCTGCCATGCTTTATCATTACAGAATGATGGCAATGATTTTTGAGCCAGCAACTAAATATTACTAGAAATAGCTGAGAGCCAGTTTGGCAAGTCTAGACGCCACTGTCCATCGTTTGTTATTGCAAAATTTTCGGTCTTTCCTTCCATTCCTTTCGACATCCAAGTCCAACTTTGTTGCCAGTTCCTTCAAGCCCAGAAATTCTACCAGATGCCTCTTCAATGACTCTACCGTCTGCAGATCATTGTTGATGGGTGTGGCTTCGATGACGTTCGAACGCTGTATCGGAATCGATACGGTAAAAGCCCACAATCGCTTTGATAAGACTGATAACGCCACGAACAGCCATGACAGAAATCGTTCCTTCTAAAGCCTGGCCACAGTAAATTGAGGATCATGTAACAGTTATGTTAGAATCCGCCAAATTGTAAATGATGAATTTTAAAAGACTTATCAGTTAGACTTATTAACTCTATTCGGCCTGGGCTTTTTTTGAGTTCCTGTGCCTGGGGGGGGGATTGTGCCTCCCCTCCCTCGTAACTTCAAGAACATTAAGGCTATGACAATGAAACCTAGAGGGTACATAGAACGTCCAAAACTGTCTCCTTTGCGGTCCGCACAATGGAACGATGACGTAATATGACGTAGTTATTAGGCAATTAGTTATACGGCCGCCATCTTGGATCTGCCATCTTGGATTTCTGAAATTTTTCAAAACCTCTTAAAAATCGTCCAAATTGCCTCAAAGTTAATCAAAACCAATAAATAAACGCTAAATGACGTAAAAATATAAAAGCTATAGCAATAAACATTGTTTTTCTTCATTCAAAGGTACAATATGCAAATTTCAAAACACATGGCTGTCAAAATCTTGTTATCATGGAAACATCAAGTCACGTGATCAATAAATTGTGAAATGAAATTGTTACCAGATAAATTTTCGGAAAAGTCACAAAGTTTGATGGCGTTTGAATACATATTAAAGAAGTTATGCCGTGATGTTGAAAGTTAGCGCGGTCACTTTGTGCCTCCCCTCTCTCTCCCCCCCCCCCCCCCCCCCCAGGCTGAATAGGGTTAACGTACTATTGTCAGAGGTCTGCTGGGAAACCCAAGTATAATAAAACGTCTTAAACGCATAAATATTATCCGAAAGGTTATTTACCAATTTTCTAAAAAGTAATACCATCGTCTTAAGCCTTTCATCAGGCGTCAGTAAAATCGAGTATAAATGTCACTTGTCAGTTACATTTTAATAATAATATTAATAATAATAAAACTTTATTTCTGTGTCAAGATAAAATATAGCAGTTACCCACTAATTAAGGACACCTATCTAAACTATCTAAATAATTATACGAACTATTTAGCTTATTTGTCAGTTAAAATTTTAGCCATTTGTCAGTTGTCAGTAAACCCAACCAGATACTCGTTTACAGTGAATGGTAGGCAGATGAGTTATGGAACGTTTATTAAAGTCCTGGAAGAGTGAAGTGTGCATTCGTTTGAAATTCAGTTAAATTCAACTGAAATCTAGTCGTCCTAATAAAATAATTGCGATCTACCATTAAAGGGACATTGCCCCGGCTGGAATATCGTGTTTTCATGATTATGGCCGCGAGCTTCCTTTAAGCTTACTTATCTTGACATCGGAATTGAAGAAACCATCGCCAAAAGTGATAGCAGCAAAGAAATATAAACTAAACAGAAGAAATAACGGCTAGAAAGGTCAAAACTTCACAAGAATGGCAAGTTTGATTTCTTGACCGCCTGTCAATAACTTAAATTTCATGAACTGAAATCCATTTCAATCCTTGCAATCCCGGGGCCGTATTCACGAAAGCATCCGAAGTCCAAAGAGCCTCCTAAGATATAACTTAGGAGATAACTGGTATTCACGAAGACCTCCTATTTTAAGACATGTCTTATTTTTTCTCCTAAACTTAGGACCTACTATATTTTTAAGACATGTCTTGACTGGTATTCGCGAAGACCTCTTAACTTAAGATTCGTCTTAATTTTTCTCCTAAACTTAGGAGGTCAAAATTGACCTCCTAACTCATTAAAACATGTCTTGACGGGGGCTAAATGCGATTGTTGACGAGTTTTACGTCAATTTTCAAAGTGATTATTGTGTATCACAATAGCTACCGATTAGATAAACATTTTAAAGCAATATAATGCTTTAAAAAAGCAAGTTGCATCTTCAAATTCGCGTGTGTAAACTAGCGGCGATTTCAGTGCGATTTGGGTGCGATTTGTCGCGTGATGTCGCAGAACCTGGCGGCGATTTTTGGGAAATCACAGCAAATCAAACAAATATCGCACTCGAATCGCACAGGAAGTCGCCGCTAGTTTACACTTGCAACAAAAGTTGCATTGGAGAGCGTGACAAAAATCGCATCAAAACTCGCATGTGTAAACGGGCCTTTATATTTCCGTTTTTCGTGAAAATAAGCCCTTGCTTGTACAAGAAATATCGAAGAAGATCCTATTAAAACGATGATGGATTTGTTTGTTACTTTCGCTACTGACCATGAACGAAGATATTATCAGTTTTGCTATCTTAAATTCGAGAAGAAATAAAGGTTATTGTATTGTTTCATTGTAACAACAATTACACATTACAAAATATAGTCATTCATGTAATTTTCATAACTTATTATTCATAAGAGCGCGCCATATATAAACTATCTCTGATTGGTTTACTTTTACAAATCGATAACTGCCCGCGACCATTAAACTTAGGAGACTGCTAAGTTACGCTTACCTTAGGATGGTCATAAGACATCGTTCGTGAATAGCACTTAGGACATATCTTAGGAAGCTCCTAAATTTTCTCTTAAGTTATATCTTGAGATATATCTTAGGTAGGATTTCGTGAATACGGCCCCAGCACTTTATCTCCAAGCTACTGTTTTTGTTTTGCTTTATAGAATCTTTTTATCCAACTAAGTTGTATATTTGGTGGAATTTGGCGATATAACTTGAAAATAAGGTGAGCGAAATTTTACTATTTCGGCGGGACAGTGTCGGGCATTGTCGTGACAGTGTCCCTTTAAGCCAACTGAAGCCAATCAACTCAGTAAAGCAAACTAACAATAATAACTGTTTATAAAAAAATTCAATGATTGGCCTACAAGGACTTTGGTTGCCCAGGATTGTAAACTAGTTATATATAGGTATAGGTATAGGTATATATATATAGTATATATATGATTTTCAAAAACGTAGCTATTTGAAAAAAAAGTATATATATATATATATATATACTTTTTTTCAAATAGCTACGTTTTTGAAAATCAGTATATTACCTATTTATATACCTATATATATATATATAACTAGTTTACAATCCTGGGCAACCAAAGTCCTTGTAGGCCAATCATTGAATTTTTTATACTGTTATTATTGTTAGTTGTGCTTTACTGAGTTGATTGGCTTCAGTTGGTTAAAGGGACACTGTCACGACAATGCCCCGACACTGTCCCGCCGAAATAGTAAAATTTCGCTCACCTTATTTTCAAGTTATATCGCCAAATTCACCAAATATACAACTTAGTTGGATAAAAGATTCTATAAAGCAAAACAAAAAACAGTAGCTTGGAGATAAAGTGCTGGGGCCGTATTCACGAAATCCTACCTAAGATATATCTCAAGATATAACTTAAGAGAAATTTAGGAGCTTCCTAAGATATGTCTAAGTGCTATTCACGAACGATGTCTTATGACCATCCTAAGGTAAGCGTAACTTAGCAGTCTCTAAGTTTAATGGTCGCGGGCAGTTATCGATTTGTAAAAGTAAACCAATCAGAGATAGATTATATATGGCGCGCTCTTATGAATAATAAGTTATGAATATTACATGAATGACTAGTATTTTGTAATGTGTTATTGTTGTTACAATGAAACAATACAATAACCTTTATTTCTTCTCGAATTTAAGATAGCAAAACTGATAATATCTTCGTTCATGGTCAGTAGCGAAAGTAACAAACAAATCCATCATCGTTTTAATAGGATCTTCTTCGATATTTCTTGTACAAGCAAGGGCTTATTTTCACGAAAAAACGGAAATATAAAGGCCCGTTTACACATGCGAGTTTTGATGCGATTTTTGTCACGCTCTCCAATGCAACTTTTGTTGCAAGTGTAAACTGCGGCGACTTCCTGTGCGATTCGAGTGCGATATTTGTTTGATTTGCTGTGATTTCCCAAAAATCGCCGCCAGGTTCTGCGACATCACGCGACAAATCGCACCAAATCGCACTGAAATCGCCCGCTAGTTTACACACGCGAATTTGAGATGCAACTTGCTTTTTTAAAGCATTATATTGCTTTAAAATGTTTAATCTAATCGGTAGCTATTGTGATACACAATAATCACTTGAAAATTGACGTAAAACTCGTCAACAATCGCATTTAGCCCCGTCAAGACATGTTTTAATGAGTTAGGAGGTCAATTTTGACCTCCTAAGTTTAGGAGAAAAATTAAGACGAATCTTAAGTTAAGAGGTCTTCGCGAATACCAGTCAAGACATGTCTTAAAAATATAGTAGGTCCTAAGTTTAGGAGAAAAAATAAGACATGTCTTAAAATAGGAGGTCTTCGTGAATACCAGTTATCTCCTAAGTTATATCTTAGGAGGCTCTTTGGACTTCGGATGCTTTCGTGAATACGGCCGGGATTGCAAGGATTGAAAATGGATTTCAGTTCATGAAATTTAAGTTATTGAAGGCGGTCAAGAAATCAACTTGCCATTCTTGTGAAGTTTTGACCTTTCTAGCCGTTATTTCTTCTGTTTAGTTTATATTTCTTTGCTGCTATCACTTTTGGCGATGGTTTCTTCAATTCCGATGTCAAGATAAGTAAGCTTAAAGGAAGCTCGCGGCCATAATCATGAAAACACGATATTCCAGCCGGGGCAATGTCCCTTTAATGGTAGATCGCAATTATTTTATTAGGACGACTAGATTTCAGTTGAATTTAACTGAATTTCAAACGAATGCACACTTCACTCTTCCAGGACTTTAATAAACGTTCCATAACTCATCTGCCTACCATTCACTGTAAACGAGTATCTGGTTGGGGTTTACTGACAACTGACAAATGGCTAAAATTTTAACTGACAAATAAGCTAAATAGTTCGTATAAATTATTTAGATAGTTTAGATAGGTGTCCTTATTAGTGGGTAATGCTATATTTTATCTTGACACAGAAATAAGTTTTATTATTATTAATATTATTATTAAATGTAACTGACAAGTGACATTTATACTCGATTTTATGACGCCTGATGAAAGGCTTAAGACGATGGTATTACTTTTTAGAAAATTGGTAAATAACCTTTTCGGATAATATTTATGCGTTTAAGACGTTTATTATACTTGGGTTTCCAGCAGACCTCTGACAATAGTACGTTAACCTATTCAGCCTGGGGGGGGGGGGGGGGGGGGGGGGGGGGGAGAGAGAGGGGAGGCACAAAGTGACCGCGCTAACTTTCAACATCACGGCATAACTTCTTTAATATGTATTCAAACGCCATCAAACTTTGTGACTTTTCCGAAAATTTATCTGGTAACAATTTCATTTCACAATTTATTGATCACGTGACTTGATGTTTCCATGATAACAAGATTTTGACAGCCATGTGTTTTGAAATTTGCATATTGTACCTTTGAATGAAGAAAAACAATGTTTATTGCTATAGCTTTTATATTTTTACGTCATTTAGCGTTTATTTATTGGTTTTGATTAACTTTGAGGCAATTTGGACGATTTTTAAGAGGTTTTGAAAAATTTCAGAAATCCAAGATGGCAGATCCAAGATGGCGGCCGTATAACTAATTGCCTAATAACTACGTCATATTACGTCATCGTTCCATTGTGCGGACCGCAAAGGAGACAGTTTTGGACGTTCTATGTACCCTCTAGGTTTCATTGTCATAGCCTTAATGTTCTTGAAGTTACGAGGGAGGGGAGGCACAATCCCCCCCCCAGGCACAGGAACTCAAAAAAAGCCCAGGCCGAATAGAGTTAATAAGTCTAACTGATAAGTCTTTTAAAATTCATCATTTACAATTTGGCGGATTCTAACATAACTGTTACATGATCCTCAATTTACTGTGGCCAGGCTTTAGAAGGAACGATTTCTGTCATGGCTGTTCGTGGCGTTATCAGTCTTATCAAAGCGATTGTGGGCTTTTACCGTATCGATTCCGATACAGCGTTCGAACGTCATCGAAGCCACACCCATCAACAATGATCTGCAGACGGTAGAGTCATTGAAGAGGCATCTGGTAGAATTTCTGGGCTTGAAGGAACTGGCAACAAAGTTGGACTTGGATGTCGAAAGGAATGGAAGGAAAGACCGAAAATTTTGCAATAACAAACGATGGACAGTGGCGTCTAGACTTGCCAAACTGGCTCTCAGCTATTTCTAGTAATATTTAGTTGCTGGCTCAAAAATCATTGCCATCATTCTGTAATGATAAAGCATGGCAGAATATTTAACCCCTCAGTTCAGAATACGCCGTTCTTCGTATTTAGTCCTCTCTTAACCCTATTCAGACTGGGGGGGGGGGGGGGGGCTTTTCGAACCCCCCCTCAAGTAAAATTGCGATACCTTTTACACCGAAATAGCTATGACGATGAAATTTTCTGACTTTTCCTGGAATTTATCTAGGGACATTTTGGTATCCATAACATGTCAGTGTGATTAACCATGTTGCCATGGCAACCGGTTTTTGACACATAGGTTTTCAAAATATTAAAATATGGTGAATTTTTTATTTGAGATCTTGGTTCTTTGACTTATAGTGCATTTTCTTGTTAGAATAGTTTTTTCTTGGGACTAGTTCTTGAAAGACATCAAAAATTTTTAACATCAAATATTTGGGGGGAGGGGTAGGTAAATTTTTGCTGTCTTTTACTTATAGACAAACATTTTGTACTATTTATTTAATAACGCTTCTAAGTTCATTGTTTGGATAATAGACATTAGTTTGATACGTGTTTTATACATTCTGATCCTTTTCTCTTTTAGATATTTTTTAAATTTTAATTTAAACCAAAAAAAAGAAAATCCAAGATGGCGGACAATAATTTCAAAATTATAGTTTTATCGCTTTTTATTGCTTTTTCTCGCTTTACAAGTGTGTCATTGTTTGTATTTATTATCTTTTAATATTAAAGAGATGATTTCACAGTTATATTTGATATTTTAAGTATCTGGATGGAAAAATATCAAAGAAACGTCGGAAAAACAAAAAATGACGTCATTGTGACGTCATAATTGGGTGTGGCAGGTCAAAACTGGGTGTAAGGTTTCCTAAAAAAGCCCAGCCTGAATAGGGTTAATAAATTTGCAGTAGTACTGAATGAAACAAAACTTTAAGTGCCAAAGAAATCTATGATTTTACATCTAATTTATACTTGACAAAGGTACTATCATCACGCCGATAAATAGATAAAACGTGCTAATATAAGTGTCAGTGAAGTCGGGAATCTTCACGCGGTATCCATTTCAAGCATGAAAGTTTCACCGCGCTGCAGTATTCTCAAGACTTTGGGACCATCTCAATGGAGTCTTTAAAGAGAATAACAAAATGGAGGGCCAAGTATTTTACGCACGACAAGTCCTAATACCCAGTGACGCAGACCAGCATTGAGTTTGCCAGTCTTAAGTTCATGAAACCTCTTCCGTCTGTAGAGATCCATCCTGAGACTGAAACGGCTATGAAAGAATTAATGCATAGGTATCGTCTGTTAGACAAAGCACTGTCCGGAGTGAATCAACAAAGGACATGGCAGGGTCTCTTTATCAGCTTTATCAGCCGGCAGTTTACGCAAACCAACCTGCAACGAACCAGTAATGGAAAGGTGCCACGGAGAAGTCGAAGAAGAGGAATTTAAGGTACCAACTTAAGATGTGTCAGACGTCACATTCGTGGATGACTGTCTAATTGCCGTAGCTGTTGATAATACTTAATCTCTACAGGTAGATGAGTACGATACGAAATCAGAAGACGACAGCTCCGAAATTGAGGACGTGGACATTCCACCTCAAACTGCTACCATTTCTATATCCGGACGCACCGGACCGACGGACAATACTTGCTAATTTCGCCTGGATTTGTAAGGTACAGAATGAAAATTAAGTAAAAGAAGCAGTTGCTTGTTTGCTTTGTTTGTTACGAAATCAAAGTGTGTTGTGATGAAAACATTAGAAACCAAACAAATTTAAGAAAACAAATGTTTGGTATTTAATAAAATGTATTTTTAGCTATAAAAGGGTCAACTAAGAATATTTAAGAGCCAATGTCTGAAATTTTCGAAAATCGGGCGTCACTCATAAAATTTCGGATTTCTTCATATTTTGCCCAAATAATCTCTATAGTGAAGTATTTACAAAAATAACATTAAAAATTGTAACGGCGTTTTATTTTTTTCGAAAACGGGCAAAGTTTGAAAAACGGCAAATTGGCGGCCTTTCAGTTGTGAAACTGGCGAAAAATTACACATTTTCATCTCGCTCGTACAGAAAAACGCGATGCCATACATAAATAAAATGTGGCCACAACATAAACACGCTCTTGTTCTTCACACTACTGTTATTTACTTTGGATTAGCAGTTGAAATAAGAATATTTCGGCCGTTAGAAGAAACATGATTTCTTCCATTTTAAAAATTAGCAAATTTGAACCAATTTCAACGCCGTGGAAACCCAATTGGTACGTTGAGTTTGAAAACAAAATTAAGACAGTCTTGAAGCACAACTTCTGCTGTTTTACTGTGGTGAAATATTTCTGGCGGCACTTTAAAAGTGCCCCGTCGAGAGACCAAAATGTGAAGGGTAGTTTGACACTAGGAGAACTTGTGACACGAATCTGAGCGCCGACATTACGCACAAAATGTTTATCGCTAAAAATAGTTCCTGAGATAGAGCCTTTTTCAGAATCGTAAAGACTTCAGAAGAACTTCATCTATCCTTTGCTAACTTAAAATGATATCTTTTAAGCAGTTTGTTGGGATACGGAGTAGAGACACGAACATCATGTTGTGCGACCTTACAAATAACAGCGATCAACACTTACCCGCTTTTTCATCAGAAAATTAAACTGACCCGAACCTTGAATTGCGTTTATAATAAAGACAATCCTGAACTCCGATCCATTATATTGCTGAGATCATATTATAGCGTTATTTACTCCAAATTTGTTAAAACAACAGTCGGAAGTTTCAGTTCGGAAGTTTCCCACAATGTGTTGCAAAGAGATTGCGTGACGCGTAGCACGCTGGAATTTGTTGCGTGCTTATGGTATCGGTCACGGAAAGAACATTGCCGTGGAAAAGGTTTCAGGTCAGTGTCATTTAAGCCCCATTTACACGAGCAATTTTTCCTTGACAAGTTTACTTGCCAATTTTTATTGCTTGTGTAGATGATTAACAAGTTTTCCTTTACAATTTTCCGTTGTCAAGGAAAAGCTAGCATGCCAGCTTTTCCTTGACAAGGAAAAATTGTCCACTATTCTCCATCTACACGAGCAATTTTTCCTTGTCAAGGAAAACTTGTCAAGGAAAAATTGCTCGTGTAAATGGGACTTTATAAAGTGGGCTGGGGGTCCTTTAGTTGTAGAACTTGAGGCTCTAGTGGGGTCCGAGTGCATGCCTTCTATATTGATTTTTGACGTCGGGAGGCTCGAAAGTGCTTTTTACATCATTCAATACAAGATATTTTCGAAAACAAAAGTGAAATTCAAAGATATTTTTTTCTTTTTAGCCACTATTGCACCCGCTTTCCGTTAATAGTTCATCAGAAAATTTAGCTAACCCGAACCTTGAATTGCGTTTATGATAAAGCCAATCATGCACTCCATTGTTGTAAATAAATTCCTGCACAGCAAAAGTAGAGAAAAAAATCGTTCACTGCGAGAGAAAGAAAAGTATGGAATAATCTAGAAAAAAATTCTTGCACAGCCTCAAGGCGGAAAACAAATCATGCATCACACAAGGCTTCTTCAATCTTCTTACAAGAGAAAATAAAACTGTAAAAGTGGTTAGCAATCTTGCATTACATTGGCCCTTCATTTTCTAGCTTTACAAGGGCAACTATCCTCAAAATCTTCAAGGAGGGCCATCGATGGCGCTTTTTTCTTCACTGCCGGGCACGGGCACGACGCATTTCTTTTGTAACTACATCCGGGTCGATCTTCCTGTCTGTGGATTGACCAATAGTAAATTTAGCTTCCAGGTAGGCTTTCTGCTTTTCATTGAATTGGTAGCAAGGGCTGTTCCATTTCCTTTAGCGCCCAGCCCGCCTTGAGGCTTTGGCCTTTGTTTGAGCTGCTAACTGAGCTTGAAAGAAAGGAAGAAGTGCAACGCTTTCGCTGAGGAGGGTGGCGTACTGTTGTTTGGCCAGGTCCATTAGGGTGTGCCTCTCCGGTGACCTGGAGCAGGCTTCTAATGACAGATGGCGTTACAGGTCGGACGGCCGTTGAAACACTTTGATGCAGCCCCCGGGAGGTACTAGCCTGCGAGCAAGGCTCTCATTCTTAGGGGTTGGGAGGAAGGGGTTCGGGGGGCCTCCTCCCCTCCCAAACCGCGAACCCGGTCCCGACCCCGAGAGCTTGCTCGCAGGCTAGGGGGGTACTCGGATATGTCTTGGCTGGGTATGTGCCGCCCGGGTCTTCAAATCAGACCCCGTTTTAGAAAGAATTTGCACTCAAAATGTTACCCCATTCTAAAAATAAGTCAATTTTTAACACTCTGATTCTAGAAAAATGATACAGAAAATGATATGCGATCTCGGATGGCAGAGCCTCGAAGCTCGCTGGGCTGTCAGCCGCCTATCCCTGATTGTCCACGGCCTTGTGGACGTTGAAAGTCAGATTCTGGTTAGGAGTACAAATGGGCGTGTAACTAGACAATCCCAAGGTCAACACCACTTCTGGAATATCCTGCCCAGTATTTAATTTAGATTTCGTAGAAATTGCGTAACTTTCAATAGCCCATTTTTTAAAAAAGTTATTTCTTTGTTTGTTCGACTTATACATCAAAATACGACAATTCTGCTTCCACACAAATCAGCAACATAATTGCTTTGATTTCAAACAGAAGATAAAGACGATAAAGTCACGATCTACAATTTCTTTATTCACCATCTTATGAAGCTTTCGTGCGTTCGAAATATTATACCTCGTTCTAGGAAATGTCTCTAAAATGGATACCCGTTCGTTCTAGACCAGGAGTCCCAAAATTACGACCCCGTTAGGCGGCACATACCCGTATAGGTATTTTTGGGAAGTACCCCCTCCCCCACCTCCCCGGGATGCAGCCTTCCTGTGGGTATGAAAATACATTGGATGTTGGACGTTCAGGACTGTTTTCCTTGTCATCGGACGTGGCTGTTGAGACTGTAACTTGCGGTGGAGATGTGACAGAAACAGCTTTAAACCCACCAGCCGAAAACAGAACTGACAGCCAGCTGTAGCTCACATATGTAATAGTATCACTATTCTCAGATACTTTTGCTTGCTTTTGAGACGTCAATATAAAGTCGTATTGACGTCTCAAAAACCTAGACAAAACTAATTTCGATTTTAAGGCGCGCGTTAATACTGCATTATATTGACGGCGTTGGAAGAAAATATATTCCGTACTGGGCTCCGTCCCCGGGGCTCCGCCGCTTCGCGACTCCGCCCAATACGGAATATATTTTCTCCCAACTAGCCGTCAATATAATGCAGTATTGCAATTGACACCTCAAAATCGAAATAAATTAGTTTATAAGAGTATTGAAAACATAACTTCGTAGCAGAATAAAGGCGGTGTGTTATCGCAAAAGAGCCGGCAAGGGGCGTAGTGAAAGGGTGACCCCCCCCCCCATAAATGACTTGTATATTTATCTACCAAATTTACCTGAAAGACGATTTGAACATTAATTAAAATTGTACCAAAACGAAGGAAACAGACTTTATACATTTATACATTTCCAAAAACGGACGTTACTCCTGTGACTTTTCCACGGCAATTAATGTTCTTTTCCTTCACCGATACCATAAGCACGCAGCAAATTCCAGTGTGCTACGCGTCACGCAATCTCTTTGCAACACATTGTGGGAAACTTCCGAACTGTCATATAGCGACTGTTGTTTTAACAAATTTGGAGTAAATAACGCTATGATATGATCTACAAGGCTCAGATATTCCAAACACAGCAATATAATGGATCGGAGTGCAGGATTGTCTTTATTATAAACGCAATTCAAGGTTCGGGTCAGTTTAAAGCGGGTAAGTGTTGATCGCTGTTATTTGTAAGGTCGCACAACATGATCGATGTTCGTGTCTCTACTCCGTATCCCAACAAACTGCTTAAAAGATATCATTTTAAGTTAGCAAAGGATAGATAAAGTTCTTCTGAAGTCTTTACGATTCTGAAAAAGGCTCTATCTCAAAGGAACTATTTTTAACGATAAACATTTGATGCGTAGTGGCGGCGCTCAGGTTCGTGTCACAAGTTCTCCTGGTGTCAAACTACCCTTCACATTTTGGTCTCTCGACGGGGCACTTTTAAAGTGCCGCCAGAAATATTTCACCACAGTAAACAACAGAAGTTGTGCTTCAAGACCGTCTTAATTTTGTTTTCAAACTCAACGTACCAATTGGGTTTCCACGGCGTTGAAATTGGTTCAAATTTGCTAATTTTTAAAATGGAAGAAATCATGTTTCTTCTAACGGCCGAAATATTCTTATTTCAACTGCTAATCCAAAGTAAATAACAGTAGTGTGAAGAACAAGAGCGTGTTTATGTTGTGGCCACATTTTATTTATGTATGGCATCGCGTTTTTCTGTACGAGCGAGATGAAAATGTGTAATTTTTCGCCAGTTCCACAACTGAAAGGCCGCCGATTTGCCGTTTTTTAAACTTTGCCCGTTTTCGAAAAAAATAAAACGCCGTTACAATTTTTTAAGTTATTTTTGAAAATACTTTACTATAGAGATTATTTGGGCAAAATATGAAGAAATCCGAAATTTTATGAGTGACGCCCGATTTTCGAAAATTTCAGACATTGGCTCTTAAGGTTCACAGTTCATTATTAACAGCCATTTAACTGCACAACTGACAAATGGTCCAAAATTTTACTGACAACTGACATATGACAAAAATTATAACTGATAACTGACATTTGCAATCCCGCCCCCCCCCCCCCCCCCCCCCCCCCCCCCCCCCTCCCCCCATCCAGACCCTCAAACCGAGTCCGTATCCGCAAACCTAGCAAAGAGTATATTTTGTCTCCACTTCACAACAAATTAAACTACAAAACGTTGTACACCAAAAAATAAGTTTATTTTGAGAGGGCCTGGCGAGAACCAAACCAAACAATATACAGCAACAATGTACGTATTCCTGCCAAGTACAGTGATTCTCCTAAACAATAATGCTTTACAAAATACTAAACTATCGTCAACATAACTTCCCAAGTAAGTACGCAGGCTTAATGTCAGTTAGACTGCCAGTTAGGCTGGGGAGTAAACTCACAACTCGGATGTTACACATCACTTTCTTCTGACATCCCCAAATAGGCGAACAAACGCATTCATTTCCAGTTAGGCTGCACTTTTTCAAAATGAAAATGACACTGTGTGAGTGAATTCCAATTATCAGAAAGTCAAACTTAGTTATTCTTGGTTTCGGTTCAATCCAAAATCCAAAATTCCAAATTCCAATTAGATCCGGAACAAAACCCACTCATGACAAAAAACCCTAACTGAAAGCTAACTGAAAGCTTCTGTGTGCATGCTTGACTGGTCAAGCAAACGTTGAAAAACAGCCTTGAGTAAAACAATAAGCAGATGATGAACCTAGCCAGGTTTCTTGTCATATTAAAAGAAAATTTGCTATTCATGCCAATCCCACTTCATTTCACAATAATATTCATTTTAATATTAATATTTCGTCCCAAGAACCGTTTTTATTTAAGTTTTGTAGTCTACTTCCACTTTTTTGATTGACATGTTAATTTTAGCCTCCAACGCGCGACCGCGCATCAACCTCGTTCCCATCAGCCAACTCTCTCGTCACCAGGCCATTCTCCGCTTTAAAGATGGAGGTTTTGAAAGTTTGTTTCTCGTGATTGAAATCCATTTTAGCTCCATTTCAGCCGTATTTGTGTCTTGTAGTCTAATTCCTAAATGATAAAAATGTAGTTGTTCTGAACATCAACATAGCCGCCGTGTATACATTTGCTCTTATACCACGTAAATCAAAATATATTCTAAAACTCATTTCGCTTAAAAAAAACATATATTTTGAGCTGTAAAAGATTTCCTTCAGCTTCTATCAAGCTTTTTGAACAAGTTCAGGAAACCTCCTGCTTCACGAACTAATGCCGGAATAAGCATTGTTACTCCTTTGTTTCGGCTGAATCGGGCAAGAATAGGTTTCATTTTCTGCCCATAGGGAACACGCAGAGAATCCAGCTGTTGTTTAAACGTTGTGTCAAGCTTTCCCAAGGGGCAATCGATTCAGGTTTAAACTTTCTGACAGTTGAAAGTGAAAATGAGTAGCAGTACACTGATAGAAGTGTTTGGTCACATCGTATTCCGTTTTACTCGAGGCGTAACAGAGCATTACAACCCAGAAGAACCTGAATTTACGGCAGAATATTTTGGCTACAATCCTCTACAAAGCACAGGCCGAGAATGGAATTATCACCCTGTTGATGAGCTTATTTATCAAGAATACAGCGACAGAGAAGCTACGAGCTCGGACTATCTAACGTCTGGTCGTCTTAATGTAGTGGTTATTAACGCATGCTCAACAGAAGAAATCGAAGAAACGCAAGACGAATGGCATGATAATGAAGATAGCAGTGCCATGGCTTGGAAGCGATTTAGACCATCCGCTTTCCATACCATTTGTAAATCAATGTGCATTGGAGCTTTAATTTCGCTTTTGACCGCTCTCTTGATTGGTACAGTATACATGTGGATCTCTTACCTCTGTTATAAGACTATGTACAACTGTCAATACTCAAGACAGACAATTCCAATACAAGTGCAATGGTTGAAAACAATTTCAGGTGTGATACTCACCGCTTTTATTTACGTCTGGTGCTTTACAATTATCCTTTTGCTATTTCGCCCATTTCAGCTAATGGGAGTGAAGAGAAAACTGTTTCTGGTTTGTTGTCTTGTTTATTGTTTAGATGCACTTTATCGTGTAGTTGTTCTACAGGTGCTAACGAAATCTAACTCCGACCTGAGTTTTGCGGTACAAAAGAGTCCTTCTAAAATTTTATTACATAGTGTACCGCCAAATGTCTTGTTCCTTTTCAGTGTATGTTTACAAGTCTATCTTATAACGAATCACTTCAACACACGTTCAAGAAGACAGAAATTGGCTACCTTTTTTCAAATGATAGCACCAACATTTTTACCTCTTTTCGCTGGAAGTCAGATAGCCTATTTTATTTACCCAGCGTATAACAAACAAGACAATGAAGGTAAACTGTTAATCGCACTCTTCGCTCCTCTCATTGGAGTCTTTGTAAAAGTAATCTCGCGAATTTGTGTTCAGCGGTTATACAACATCACACATCCGGGATATTCGTGTGTATTACTAGCGCCGTGGTATTTTGGCTCAGCGGTTATGTTTCGGATCTTGCAAGCGGATCTTGGCAGTCTGAAATTCATGGCTATTCTTGGAATAATTCACGGCGCTGCAGAAGTCATAGAACGAAGCACCATGGTCGTAATTGACCACATTTGCCATCGGCTTTGGAAAAGAGAATCAGCTCCATGGGGAAGTTTTCGTACTCCTCGGCGTGAGAGACTAATGGCTGATATTGCTATCATGAGTATGTTATTTGAATCAACTGCTATAGTGTCTGTTAATGGCTACCTTTACTTGTATCAATTTATTTACCTACAAGACAAGTCCCTGTTAAACTTACTGCAATTATATGCGATTCAAACTTCTCTTCAGCTGGTGATAGAGTGGTTTTTCACCAGTGTGTCTCTAGCGATCGAAACTCGTTATCAGAATATGGCTGTCATGGCTGTTTGGAGTAGACGATGGAAAAGATACGTTTTAATAGCGATTGTAAATGCGATACCATTAGCTATATGGGCAAGTGGTAACTTGTTAATAATAGTACATGGGCGGTTTGAGGAATCCTTCAATCAGTCCTGCAAAATGCCGTTTACTTGAAAAGAATCTAGCAAGGTGGACAAAATAAAGGGCACTTTCGCCTCCTGCATCCCCTCCCTCAATTGATCGCGTTATACTTAGGCAGTCAACTAACTCACATTAAAGACTCTAATACACTGTCTATTGCAACCAAGTGTTAAATGCTTTGCATACTTAAATACAACTCACATTCATGTGCAGAAATTTTACCCAGTTAAAGTAGACCACAATCTGAAGTCAAGATATTTTCATAGGGCAAGCCTCACTCTCTAGCTCTGGCAAAGAAAAACATATATAACAAATCTTTTTTTCCCTCTTGCCATCAAGTTGGCGTTTTATACTAGTGTGTAATTTATATTTGCATTGTTTTTATCTACCTATATATAATTATTTTGCAGTCGTAGACAACCCAAATCACTGTAAGCCGGCCATTCATTGTAATTTTTTTTTATTCAAAGATGGTTTGAAATAAAGTTGTGCTTTACTGAGTTGAGTGGCTTTAGTTGGCTTAATCGTAGGTCGCAATTATTTTATTAGGACGACTAGATTTTAGTTGAATTGAACTGAATTACAAACGAATGAACACTTCACTCTTCCAGGACTTCAATAAACTTTCCAGAACTCATCTGCCTATACAATTCATAAACTCAAACCGAGACAGTATCCGCAAAGCTAGCAAAGAGTATATTTTGTCTCCACTTCACAACAAATAGAACTACACAACCTTGTACACCAAAAATAAGTTTATTTTGAGAGAGGGCCGTGCGAGAACAAAACCAAACAATATACAGCAACAATGTACATATTCCTGCCAAGTACATTGATACTCCTAAACAATAATGCTTTACAAAATACTAAACTATCGTCAACACAACTTCCCAAGTAAGCACGCAGGCTTAATGTCAGTTAGACTGCCAGTTAGGCTGGGGAGTAAACTCACAACTCGGATGTTACACATCACTTTCTTCTGACATCCCCAAATTAAGGCGAACATACGCATTCATTGCCAGTTAGTTAGGCTAAACTTTTACAAAATGAAAATGACATTTGTGAGTGAATTCCAATTATCAGAAAGTCAAACTTAGTTATTCTTGGTTTCGGTTCAATCCGGGACAAAACCCACTCATGACAAGAAAAACCCTAACTGAAAGCTAACTGAAAGCTTCTGCTTGCTTGACTGGTCAAGCAAACGTTGAAAAACAGCCTTGAGTAAAACAATAAGCAGATGATTAACCTAGCCAGGTTTCTTGTCATATTAAAAAGAAAAAATGTGCTATTCAGATCAATCCTACTTCATTTCACAATAATATTCATTTTAATATAATATTTCGTCCCAAGAACCGTTTTTATTTAAGTCTTGTAGTTTACTTCCACTTTTTTTTATTGACATGTAAATTTTAGCCTCCAACGCGTGACCGCGCATCAACCTCGTTGCCATTAAGCCAACTTTCTCGTCACCAGGCCATTCTCCGCTTTAAAGATGGAGGTTTTGAAAGTTTGTTTCTCGTGATTGAAATCCATTTTAGCTCCATTTCAGCCGTATTTGTGTCTTGTAGTCTAATTCCTAAATGATAAAAATGTAGTTGTTCTGAACATCAACATAGCCGCCGTGTATACATTTGCTCTTATACCACGTAAATCAAAATATATTCTAAAACTCATTTCGCTTAAAAAAAACATATATTTTGAGCTGTAAAAGATTTCCTTCAGCTTCTATCAAGCTTTTTGAACAAGTTCAGGAAACCTCCTGCTTCACGAACTAATGCCGGAATAAGCATTGTTACTCCTTTGTTTCGGCTGAATCGGGCAAGAATAGGTTTCATTTTCTGCCCATAGGGAACACGCAGAGAATCCAGCTGTTGTTTAAACGTTGTGTCAAGCTTTCCCAAGGGGCAATCGATTCAGGTTTAAACTTTCTGACAGTTGAAAGTGAAAATGAGTAGCAGTACACTGATAGAAGTGTTTGGTCACATCGTATTCCGTTTTACTCGAGGCGTAACAGAGCATTACAACCCAGAAGAACCTGAATTTACGGCAGAATATTTTGGCTACAATCCTCTACAAAGCACAGGCCGAGAATGGAATTATCACCCTGTTGATGAGCTTATTTATCAAGAATACAGCGACAGAGAAGCTACGAGCTCGGACTATCTAACGTCTGGTCGTCTTAATGTAGTGGTTATTAACGCATGCTCAACAGAAGAAATCGAAGAAACGCAAGACGAATGGCATGATAATGAAGATAGCAGTGCCATGGCTTGGAAGCGATTTAGACCATCCGCTTTCCATACCATTTGTAAATCAATGTGCATTGGAGCTTTAATTTCGCTTTTGACCGCTCTCTTGATTGGTACAGTATACATGTGGATCTCTTACCTCTGTTATAAGACTATGTACAACTGTCAATACTCAAGACAGACAATTCCAATACAAGTGCAATGGTTGAAAACAATTTCAGGTGTGATACTCACCGCTTTTATTTACGTCTGGTGCTTTACAATTATCCTTTTGCTATTTCGCCCATTTCAGCTAATGGGAGTGAAGAGAAAACTGTTTCTGGTTTGTTGTCTTGTTTATTGTTTAGATGCACTTTATCGTGTAGTTGTTCTACAGGTGCTAACGAAATCTAACTCCGACCTGAGTTTTGCGGTACAAAAGAGTCCTTCTAAAATTTTATTACATAGTGTACCGCCAAATGTCTTGTTCCTTTTCAGTGTATGTTTACAAGTCTATCTTATAACGAATCACTTCAACACACGTTCAAGAAGACAGAAATTGGCTACCTTTTTTCAAATGATAGCACCAACATTTTTACCTCTTTTCGCTGGAAGTCAGATAGCCTATTTTATTTACCCAGCGTATAACAAACAAGACAATGAAGGTAAACTGTTAATCGCACTCTTCGCTCCTCTCATTGGAGTCTTTGTAAAAGTAATCTCGCGAATTTGTGTTCAGCGGTTATACAACATCACACATCCGGGATATTCGTGTGTATTACTAGCGCCGTGGTATTTTGGCTCAGCGGTTATGTTTCGGATCTTGCAAGCGGATCTTGGCAGTCTGAAATTCATGGCTATTCTTGGAATAATTCACGGCGCTGCAGAAGTCATAGAACGAAGCACCATGGTCGTAATTGACCACATTTGCCATCGGCTTTGGAAAAGAGAATCAGCTCCATGGGGAAGTTTTCGTACTCCTCGGCGTGAGAGACTAATGGCTGATATTGCTATCATGAGTATGTTATTTGAATCAACTGCTATAGTGTCTGTTAATGGCTACCTTTACTTGTATCAATTTATTTACCTACAAGACAAGTCCCTGTTAAACTTACTGCAATTATATGCGATTCAAACTTCTCTTCAGCTGGTGATAGAGTGGTTTTTCACCAGTGTGTCTCTAGCGATCGAAACTCGTTATCAGAATATGGCTGTCATGGCTGTTTGGAGTAGACGATGGAAAAGATACGTTTTAATAGCGATTGTAAATGCGATACCATTAGCTATATGGGCAAGTGGTAACTTGTTAATAATAGTACATGGGCGGTTTGAGGAATCCTTCAATCAGTCCTGCAAAATGCCGTTTACTTGAAAAGAATCTAGCAAGGTGGACAAAATAAAGGGCACTTTCGCCTCCTGCATCCCCTCCCTCAATTGATCGCGTTATACTTAGGCAGTCAACTAACTCACATTAAAGACTCTAATACACTGTCTATTGCAACCAAGTGTTAAATGCTTTGCATACTTAAATACAACTCACATTCATGTGCAGAAATTTTACCCAGTTAAAGTAGACCACAATCTGAAGTCAAGATATTTTCATAGGGCAAGCCTCACTCTCTAGCTCTGGCAAAGAAAAACATATATAACAAATCTTTTTTTCCCTCTTGCCATCAAGTTGGCGTTTTATACTAGTGTGTAATTTATATTTGCATTGTTTTTATCTACCTATATATAATTATTTTGCAGTCGTAGACAACCCAAATCACTGTAAGCCGGCCATTCATTGTAATTTTTTTTTATTCAAAGATGGTTTGAAATAAAGTTGTGCTTTACTGAGTTGAGTGGCTTTAGTTGGCTTAATCGTAGGTCGCAATTATTTTATTAGGACGACTAGATTTTAGTTGAATTGAACTGAATTACAAACGAATGAACACTTCACTCTTCCAGGACTTCAATAAACTTTCCAGAACTCATCTGCCTATACAATTCATAAACTCAAACCGAGACAGTATCCGCAAAGCTAGCAAAGAGTATATTTTGTCTCCACTTCACAACAAATAGAACTACACAACCTTGTACACCAAAAATAAGTTTATTTTGAGAGAGGGCCGTGCGAGAACAAAACCAAACAATATACAGCAACAATGTACATATTCCTGCCAAGTACATTGATACTCCTAAACAATAATGCTTTACAAAATACTAAACTATCGTCAACACAACTTCCCAAGTAAGCACGCAGGCTTAATGTCAGTTAGACTGCCAGTTAGGCTGGGGAGTAAACTCACAACTCGGATGTTACACATCACTTTCTTCTGACATCCCCAAATTAAGGCGAACATACGCATTCATTGCCAGTTAGTTAGGCTAAACTTTTACAAAATGAAAATGACATTTGTGAGTGAATTCCAATTATCAGAAAGTCAAACTTAGTTATTCTTGGTTTCGGTTCAATCCGGGACAAAACCCACTCATGACAAGAAAAACCCTAACTGAAAGCTAACTGAAAGCTTCTGCTTGCTTGACTGGTCAAGCAAACGTTGAAAAACAGCCTTGAGTAAAACAATAAGCAGATGATTAACCTAGCCAGGTTTCTTGTCATATTAAAAAGAAAAAATGTGCTATTCAGATCAATCCTACTTCATTTCACAATAATATTCATTTTAATATAATATTTCGTCCCAAGAACCGTTTTTATTTAAGTCTTGTAGTTTACTTCCACTTTTTTTTATTGACATGTAAATTTTAGCCTCCAACGCGTGACCGCGCATCAACCTCGTTGCCATTAAGCCAACTTTCTCGTCACCAGGCCATTCTCCGCTTTAAAGATGGAGGTTTTGAAAGTTTGTTTCTCGTGATTGAAATCCATTTTAGCTCCATTTCAGCCGTATTTGTGTCTTGTAGTCTAATTCCTAAATGATAAAAATGTAGTTGTTCTGAACATCAACATAGCCGCCGTGTATACATTTGCTCTTATACCACGTAAATCAAAATATATTCTAAAACTCATTTCGCTTAAAAAAAACATATATTTTGAGCTGTAAAAGATTTCCTTCAGCTTCTATCAAGCTTTTTGAACAAGTTCAGGAAACCTCCTGCTTCACGAACTAATGCCGGAATAAGCATTGTTACTCCTTTGTTTCGGCTGAATCGGGCAAGAATAGGTTTCATTTTCTGCCCATAGGGAACACGCAGAGAATCCAGCTGTTGTTTAAACGTTGTGTCAAGCTTTCCCAAGGGGCAATCGATTCAGGTTTAAACTTTCTGACAGTTGAAAGTGAAAATGAGTAGCAGTACACTGATAGAAGTGTTTGGTCACATCGTATTCCGTTTTACTCGAGGCGTAACAGAGCATTACAACCCAGAAGAACCTGAATTTACGGCAGAATATTTTGGCTACAATCCTCTACAAAGCACAGGCCGAGAATGGAATTATCACCCTGTTGATGAGCTTATTTATCAAGAATACAGCGACAGAGAAGCTACGAGCTCGGACTATCTAACGTCTGGTCGTCTTAATGTAGTGGTTATTAACGCATGCTCAACAGAAGAAATCGAAGAAACGCAAGACGAATGGCATGATAATGAAGATAGCAGTGCCATGGCTTGGAAGCGATTTAGACCATCCGCTTTCCATACCATTTGTAAATCAATGTGCATTGGAGCTTTAATTTCGCTTTTGACCGCTCTCTTGATTGGTACAGTATACATGTGGATCTCTTACCTCTGTTATAAGACTATGTACAACTGTCAATACTCAAGACAGACAATTCCAATACAAGTGCAATGGTTGAAAACAATTTCAGGTGTGATACTCACCGCTTTTATTTACGTCTGGTGCTTTACAATTATCCTTTTGCTATTTCGCCCATTTCAGCTAATGGGAGTGAAGAGAAAACTGTTTCTGGTTTGTTGTCTTGTTTATTGTTTAGATGCACTTTATCGTGTAGTTGTTCTACAGGTGCTAACGAAATCTAACTCCGACCTGAGTTTTGCGGTACAAAAGAGTCCTTCTAAAATTTTATTACATAGTGTACCGCCAAATGTCTTGTTCCTTTTCAGTGTATGTTTACAAGTCTATCTTATAACGAATCACTTCAACACACGTTCAAGAAGACAGAAATTGGCTACCTTTTTTCAAATGATAGCACCAACATTTTTACCTCTTTTCGCTGGAAGTCAGATAGCCTATTTTATTTACCCAGCGTATAACAAACAAGACAATGAAGGTAAACTGTTAATCGCACTCTTCGCTCCTCTCATTGGAGTCTTTGTAAAAGTAATCTCGCGAATTTGTGTTCAGCGGTTATACAACATCACACATCCGGGATATTCGTGTGTATTACTAGCGCCGTGGTATTTTGGCTCAGCGGTTATGTTTCGGATCTTGCAAGCGGATCTTGGCAGTCTGAAATTCATGGCTATTCTTGGAATAATTCACGGCGCTGCAGAAGTCATAGAACGAAGCACCATGGTCGTAATTGACCACATTTGCCATCGGCTTTGGAAAAGAGAATCAGCTCCATGGGGAAGTTTTCGTACTCCTCGGCGTGAGAGACTAATGGCTGATATTGCTATCATGAGTATGTTATTTGAATCAACTGCTATAGTGTCTGTTAATGGCTACCTTTACTTGTATCAATTTATTTACCTACAAGACAAGTCCCTGTTAAACTTACTGCAATTATATGCGATTCAAACTTCTCTTCAGCTGGTGATAGAGTGGTTTTTCACCAGTGTGTCTCTAGCGATCGAAACTCGTTATCAGAATATGGCTGTCATGGCTGTTTGGAGTAGACGATGGAAAAGATACGTTTTAATAGCGATTGTAAATGCGATACCATTAGCTATATGGGCAAGTGGTAACTTGTTAATAATAGTACATGGGCGGTTTGAGGAATCCTTCAATCAGTCCTGCAAAATGCCGTTTACTTGAAAAGAATCTAGCAAGGTGGACAAAATAAAGGGCACTTTCGCCTCCTGCATCCCCTCCCTCAATTGATCGCGTTATACTTAGGCAGTCAACTAACTCACATTAAAGACTCTAATACACTGTCTATTGCAACCAAGTGTTAAATGCTTTGCATACTTAAATACAACTCACATTCATGTGCAGAAATTTTACCCAGTTAAAGTAGACCACAATCTGAAGTCAAGATATTTTCATAGGGCAAGCCTCACTCTCTAGCTCTGGCAAAGAAAAACATATATAACAAATCTTTTTTTCCCTCTTGCCATCAAGTTGGCGTTTTATACTAGTGTGTAATTTATATTTGCATTGTTTTTATCTACCTATATATAATTATTTTGCAGTCGTAGACAACCCAAATCACTGTAAGCCGGCCATTCATTGTAATTTTTTTTTATTCAAAGATGGTTTGAAATAAAGTTGTGCTTTACTGAGTTGAGTGGCTTTAGTTGGCTTAATCGTAGGTCGCAATTATTTTATTAGGACGACTAGATTTTAGTTGAATTGAACTGAATTACAAACGAATGAACACTTCACTCTTCCAGGACTTCAATAAACTTTCCAGAACTCATCTGCCTATACAATTCATAAACTCAAACCGAGACAGTATCCGCAAAGCTAGCAAAGAGTATATTTTGTCTCCACTTCACAACAAATAGAACTACACAACCTTGTACACCAAAAATAAGTTTATTTTGAGAGAGGGCCGTGCGAGAACAAAACCAAACAATATACAGCAACAATGTACATATTCCTGCCAAGTACATTGATACTCCTAAACAATAATGCTTTACAAAATACTAAACTATCGTCAACACAACTTCCCAAGTAAGCACGCAGGCTTAATGTCAGTTAGACTGCCAGTTAGGCTGGGGAGTAAACTCACAACTCGGATGTTACACATCACTTTCTTCTGACATCCCCAAATTAAGGCGAACATACGCATTCATTGCCAGTTAGTTAGGCTAAACTTTTACAAAATGAAAATGACATTTGTGAGTGAATTCCAATTATCAGAAAGTCAAACTTAGTTATTCTTGGTTTCGGTTCAATCCGGGACAAAACCCACTCATGACAAGAAAAACCCTAACTGAAAGCTAACTGAAAGCTTCTGCTTGCTTGACTGGTCAAGCAAACGTTGAAAAACAGCCTTGAGTAAAACAATAAGCAGATGATTAACCTAGCCAGGTTTCTTGTCATATTAAAAAGAAAAAATGTGCTATTCAGATCAATCCTACTTCATTTCACAATAATATTCATTTTAATATAATATTTCGTCCCAAGAACCGTTTTTATTTAAGTCTTGTAGTTTACTTCCACTTTTTTTTATTGACATGTAAATTTTAGCCTCCAACGCGTGACCGCGCATCAACCTCGTTGCCATTAAGCCAACTTTCTCGTCACCAGACCCTTCTCCGCTTTCAAAGATGGAGGTTTTGAAAGTTTGTTTCTCGTGATTGAAACCCATTTTAGCTCCATTTCGGCCGTATTTGTGTCTTGTAGTCTAATTCCTAAATGATAAAAATGTAGTTGTTCTGAACATCAACATAGCCGCCGTGTATACATTTGCTCTTATACCACGGAAATCAAAATATATTCTAAAACTCATTTCGCTTAAAAAAAACACATTTATTTTGAGCTGTAAAAGATTCCCTTCAGCTTCTATTAAGCTTTTTGAACAAGTTCAGGAAACCTCCTGCTTCACGAACTAATGTCGGTTAACCAAAACCGGATGACTTGGCCTTGACTTGTTTCTAATAAGACCGATAAGTCGTCTACTCAGTTCAGACTGTATTGTCTGTGTTGTATAACCAATCGTGAGAAAAGAAGGCTATGCTTGACAAGCCAAGCAAACAGTGACTGCAGCAAATCATGGAAATTAAACGTCAATGAGGTTGTTCAGTTCCGGCTGAAAAACCAAGAACATTGAGATTAACTTTCTAATCATTTGATCATCGTTTCTGTTTTTAGCTGCTCCATTTTAAAAGTGATGTTCAGCTCTTCTAACTCTCAATTCAATTGATACAGTTTGAAGATTCAGTTCGTTCAGTCAAAAACTATCAAGGACTGTAAATGATTAACAGTATTTTGATAGAGATGGACACACGAGGCGCAACAGAGCTCTTACTAGTAAACCCAAAAATAACCTTTTTGAAACGTTTGCTTGGCCAGTGAAGCATGCATGAATAAGCATTGTTACTCCTTTGTTTCGGCTAAATAGGGCAAGAATAGGTTTCACTTTCTGCGCATAGGGAACACGCACAGAGTGAAACCGTTTAAAAGTTGTGTCAAGCTTTCTCACGGGCAATCGATACAAGTTTAAACTTTTTTAGTCAAACACTGTCACAGTTGAAAGTGAAAATGAGTAGCAGTACACTGATAGAAGTGTTTGGTCACATCGTATTCCGTTTTACTCGAGGCGTAACAGAGCATTACAACCCAGAAGAACCTGAATTTACGGCAGAATATTTTGGCTACAATCCTCTACAAAGCACAGGCCGAGAATGGAATTATCACCCTGTTGATGAGCTTATTTATCAAGAATACAGCGACAGAGAAGCTACGAGCTCGGACTATCTAAGGTCTGGTCGTCTTAATGTAGTGGTTATTAACGCATGCTCAACAGAAGAAATCGAAGAAACGCAAGACGAATGGCATGATAATGAAGATAGCAGTGCCATGGCTTGGAAGCGATTTAGACCATCCGCTTTCCATACCATTTGTAAATCAATGTGCATTGGAGCTTTAATTTCGCTTTTGACCGCTCTCTTGATTGGTACAGTATACATGTGGATCTCTTACCTCTGTTATAAGACTATGTACAACTGTCAATACTCAAGACAGACAATTCCAATACAAGTGCAATGGTTGAAAACAATTTCAGGTGTGATACTCACCGCTTTTATTTACGTCTGGTGCTTTACAATTATCCTTTTGCTATTTCGCCCATTTCAGCTAATGGGAGTGAAGAGAAAACTGTTTCTGGTTTGTTGTCTTGTTTATTGTTTAGATGCACTTTATCGTGTAGTTGTTCTACAGGTGCTAACGAAATCTAACTCCGACCTGAGTTTTGCGGTACAAAAGAGTCCTTCTAAAATTTTATTACATAGTGTACCGCCAAATGTCTTGTTCCTTTTCAGTGTATGTTTACAAGTCTGTCTTATAACGAATCACTTCAACACACGTTCAAGAAGACAGAAATTGGCTACCTTTTTTCAAATGATAGCACCAACATTTTTACCTCTTTTCGCTGGAAGTCAGATAGCCTATTTTATTTACCCAGCGTATAACAAACAAGACAATGAAGGTAAACTGTTAATCGCACTCTTCGCTCCTCTCATTGGAGTCTTTGTAAAAGTAATCTCGCGAATTTGTGTTCAGCGGTTATACAACATCACACATCCGGGATATTCGTGTGTATTACTAGCGCCGTGGTATTTTGGCTCAGCGGTTATGTTTCGGATCTTGCAAGCGGATCTTGGCAGTCTGAAATTCATGGCTATTCTTGGAATAATTCACGGCGCTGCAGAAGTCATAGAACGAAGCACCATGGTCGTAATTGACCACATTTGCCATCGGCTTTGGAAAAGAGAATCAGCTCCATGGGGAAGTTTTCGTACTCCTCGGCGTGAGAGACTAATGGCTGATATTGCTATCATGAGTATGTTATTTGAATCAACTGCTATAGTGTCTGTTAATGGCTACCTTTACTTGTATCAATTTATTTACCTACAAGACAAGTCCCTGTTAAACTTACTGCAATTATATGCGATTCAAACTTCTCTTCAGCTGGTGATAGAGTGGTTTTTCACCAGTGTGTCTCTAGCGATCGAAACTCGTTATCAGAATATGGCTGTCATGGCTGTTTGGAGTAGACGATGGAAAAGATACGTTTTAATAGCGATTGTAAATGCGATACCATTAGCTATATGGGCAAGTGGTAACTTGTTAATAATAGTACATGGGCGGTTTGAGGAATCCTTCAATCAGTCCTGCAAAATGCCGTTTACTTGAGAAGAAACTACGAAAGTCGACAAAGGGCACTTCCCTCCCCCTCTCTCTCAATCAAATTGACAGCGTTATACCTGGGCAGTCAACTAACTCACATTAAGACTCTTGAAAATAGACTGTCTATTGTAACTAAGCGTTAAATGTTTTGAATACTTAAATATTATTCACATCAATGTGAAAAAAACTTACCCAATAGACCATATTCGTATTCTCGGTATTGAACTGGTACTAGCTTGCAATGGGGGCTAATGCGGGGGAATATCATTAAAAGTATTTGCATGTGAAAAGATTCCCCCGCATGAGCCTCGACTGCAAGCTAGTACCAGTTCAATACCGAGAATACGAAAATGGTCAATTAAAGCAGCGCATCCTACAATCTGAAGTGAAGATACTTTTATAGACCAAGCCTCCATCTCTAGCGCTGGCAAAAAAAAAAGACATAATAAATCTTTTTTTCCCCTCGTTTTTATACTTAAAAACTTTCACTGTGTAATTTATATTTGCATTGTTTTCATCTACCTATATATAACCATTTTGCAATCCTAGTCAACCCAAGTCACTGTAAGCCAATGATTGTATCTTTTTTATGCAAAGATGGTTTGAAATAAAGTTATTATTGTTAGTTGTGCTTTACTGAGTTGATTGGCTTCTGTTGCCTTAATCGTAGGTTGCAATTATTATATTAGGACGACTAGATTTCAGTTGAATTTAGCTGAATTTCAAACGAATGACCACTTCACTCTTGCAGGACTTCAATAAATGTTCCAGAACGCATCTGCCTACAACTCATAAACTCAAACCGACACAGTATCAGCAAGGCTAGCAAAGAGTATATTTTGCATCCACGTCACAACAAATAGAACTACACAACTTTATACACCAAAAAAAGGTTATTTTGGGGGGGCCTGGCGAGAACCAAACCAAACAATATACAGCAACAATGTACGTATTCCTGCCAAGTACAATGCTACTCCTAATTATAATGCTTTACAAAGTACTAAACTATCGTCAGCACAACTTCCCAAGTAAGCACGCAGGCTTAATGTCAGTTAGACTGCCAGTTAGACAAGGGAGTAAACTCACAACAAAACTACGAAAAAAAAAAACATTCAAACCGATAGACTAATAATTCAAAATAGCAACGATAACAGTTACAGACTTTCATTTACACAACTTGGGACGATGCAGTAAGATTCTGATTCACTATGCAATGTTCGGTAATTTCGATGGCATCGAAAATGGCGGATTTCACCGTTTCAGCGCGCAGTGCATTTTGGATGACTTAAGGGTCCTTAAACGGGTTCCAAACCAAACATGAAGTGGCGTGTGACACATGTTTAAATTGGCATGAATTTCGTACAAGATAGGTTATTATAAAGCATATTCTACTTTGGACGTTTTGGAGACTAAGATAAATCCCCAACTTATTAATGCCCTAAAAGGTTCTATTGATTCCTAGCCACATCCTGCCGCCAAGCTCAGCTAAAGAGCTTGCAGCTCGCTGGCTCATGTTTCATGTACTAAAACCGGGTACATAAAACCGGGTACATAAATCTCATGTTTCATGTTTCATGCTTAATGTGTCGCTTCATGTTAGTGTTGGTAGCCATCAACAGAAACTATTAATAGTAGTTGATTATAACATGCTCATGGTAGCAATATCGGCCTTCTGAGTCTCTCACGCCGAGGAGTACGAAAACTTCCCCATGGAGCTGATTCTCTTTCCCAAAGCCGATGGCAAATGTGATCAATTACGACTATAGTGCTTCGTTCTATGACCTAGCCTGCTCCACCTCCCTCCTACTGGGGCGAGCGAAAAATGTTTGAAAAATGTTATTAGAAAGGGGTGGGGGAGGGCTTATTAGAAAGGGGGCGCTTATTACAAACAGGGCGTTTATTAGAAAGGGGGCGCTTAATAGAAAGGGGGCGCTTATTAGAAAAGGGGCACTTAATAGAAAGGGGGCGCTTATTGGAAAGGCGGCGCTTATTAGGATGGGGGCACTTATTAAAAAGGGGGCGGTTATTGGAAAGGCGGCGCTTATTAGAAAGGGGGCGCTTATTAGAAAGGGGGCGCTTATTAGAAAGGGGGCGCTTATTAGAAAGGGGGCGCTCATTAAAAAGGGTGCGCTTATTGGAAAGGCGGCGCTTGGGAACGAGGGTTATAAGAAAAAGGACCTTATCGGAAGGAGGCGCTTATTGGAAAGGGGTCGCTTAATAGAAAGGGGGCGCTTATTAGAAAGGGGGCGCTTAATAGAAAGGGGCACTTAATAGAAAGGGGGCGCTTATTAGAAAGGGGGCACTTAATAGAAAGAGGGCGCTTATTGGAAAGGCGGCGCTTATTAGAAACAGTGCGCTTATTAGAAAGGGGGCTTATGAGAAAGGGAACGCTTATTAGAAACAGGGCGCTTATTAGAAAGGCGGCGCTTAATAGAAAGGAGGCGCTTATTAGAAAGGGGGCACTTAATAGAAAGGGGGCGCTTATTGGAAAGGCGGCGCTTATTAGGAAGGGGGCGCTTATTAAAAAGGGGGCGGTTATTGGAAAGGCGGCGCTTATTAGAAAGGGGGCGCTTATTAGAAAGGGGGCGCTTATTAGAAAGGGGGCGCTCATTAAAAAGGGTGCGCTTATTGGAAAGGCGGCGCTTGGGAACGAGGGTTATAATAAAAAGGACCTTATCGGAAGGAGGCGCTTATTGGAAAGGGGTCGCTTAATAGAAAGGGGGCGCTTATTAGAAAGGGGGCGCTTAATAGAAAGGGGCACTTAATAGAAAGGGGGCGCTTATTAGAAAGGGGACGCTTAATAGAAAGAGGGCGCTTATTGGAAAGGGGGCGCTTATTAGAAAGGGGGCGCTTATTAGAAAGGGGGCGCTTAATAGAAAGAGGGCGCTTAATAGAAAGAGGGCGCTTATTAGAAAGGGGGCGCTTATTAGAAAGGGGGCGCTCATTAAAAAGGGTGCGCTTATTGGAAAGGCGGCGCTTGGGAACGAGGGTTATAAGAAAAAGGACCTTATCGGAAGGAGGCGCTTATTGGAAAGGGGTCGCTTAATAGAAAGGGGGCGCTTATTAGAAAGGGGGCGCTTAATAGAAAGGGGCACTTAATAGAAAGGGGGCGCTTATTAAAAAGGGGGCGGTTATTGGAAAGGCGGCGCTTATTGGAACGAGGGTTATAAGAAAAAGGCCCTTATTGGAAGGAGGCGCTTATTGGAAAAGCGGCGCTTATTGGAACGAGGGTTATAAGAAAAAGGCCCTTATTGGAAGGAGGCGCTTATTGGAAAGGGGTCGCTTAATAGAAATGTGGCGGTTATTGGAAGGAGGGCGCTTATTAGAAAGGGGGCGCTAAATCGAATCAATACGGTATTTCATGTCCAGATTTTGCTTTCCTCAACTTCTGAGGAAGCTTGAATTTCTAAAAAATGGACATTACTATTAATGCTGAACAAGGCTATCCCTGAACAAGCTATTTTAGATCGAAGATCGAACACGCCGCAACTGAGCAGCCATGTGATTAACTTTCCCGCCGGAAGTCTGACCATTGACTATTTTATCCCGCATCCCGAACTCGTTCCCAGCTCGTATAAAGTCTTAGTTTTCGTAACACCCGCTATGGCATGCACCTGACAAAATGTAAGTGACTCCCTCCATTGTTTTTGTTTACCAAAGGACGTATTAATTTCATTTTTATCAAAGGGCTCTAAGAGCCATCTCGTGGATACGAAACAACGTAGGGTGAAGTCCACAGATCGGTTTTAATTTTCCATACTGAGTTTGAAGTCAAAGAACTGAAGAGTAAACAGATTTAAAACGATTAAAACATCTTAGCGTGACGTAAATATGCATTGTGTGAAACGAGACTGTCTAGACTACTGAATGACTCCACTTATTCATTTACGGCAATAATAATAATAATAATAATAATTTAATTCTTATATTGCGCGCTTTCCATGAAATGATCAAGCGCGCATTACATGATTTCTATCTATAATAATTAAATACAGAATATCTCAATAATAATTATTAAAAATATACTATGGTAAAATTGAATATACAAGATAAAAATTAATAAAACTTAACACTTAAGGACGTTCGCGCTAATTGTTTATGCGCATCCTTTCTGCGCACGCAATTCATGTCGCAACGCCATGCTACGTCATGCACGAGCGCGCGCGCAGGAGAAGAAATCTAAGCACATAAAGGGTTGATAGCCGATGCGTTAACTTTGCTTAGATTTAACTCGCTTGGATGGTCGGTGACCCCCAATTTTTTTTTCATAGATAATTTTCTTTGCCTATTCTCTACAGATTGTGAAAAAATGAACAAAAAATCAATGTAGGAAGTTTAATTTTTTCCATTTCTCTACCCCCGCGCTATCGAATCCTGCCAACTTGCGGCTGTCAGAGTTTGCAATTGCTGTCGTTTAAAGATGAAGTTTACTTCAAGGAACGTCACCAGTTGAATGAATTTACTGAACAGACCTACTAGCATAAGATTTGGGAAAGAAAGTTGCATTTTAGAGATTCATTTGCAATATTTTTAGACTAACAGACATTGGGGTCACATCCCGTAAGGAAGACCAATTTTTCAAAATTAGGGTCGCCTTTCAGATAGCTTATCTCAAAAACGAAGTCGGTGACCCCTCATTTTTTTGCATTTCTGACACGAGTAACTCATAACCTAGCTGTAGCAAAAGTTTTATAAAAAAATCAATGTTAGAAGATTTTCGCGCGAACGTCCTTAAGAGCGGCCGTCCGTAAATATCGCCTGGAGGTGTGCAAAATGAAAAAAATGAAAATCCCCAAACTTTGTCAGAATATAAGTCTAGGTAAACTCTTTCTAGAAAAATAACTTTCAGTTCGATCAGATTTTTATTTTACGCGAACGGCGACAAAGTCGGTTCGGTGGCTCTCGCATCGATTTTACGGGCTCCACACCACGCATTACTTAAATACTTCCAAAAACTTCAAAATGGAATTATCTACACCAGTTAATACCTAACTAAGAAAAGCACACATTCACCAATAGTTTAAATGTTAAATTGTTCAATTCGACCGTTAACTTAATATTTTTGAGATTTTTAATGATTTTACTTATTTTAACGATTTTCGCGAGTCCAAAAAATGGCAAAATCGAGAGGCAAAATCATAACTTGGTACATGGCTTGGTGCCATATCAGTCATACCCAGAGAAAGAGCAATGTTTCTTCCTCAAATAAATGCAATAAAATTTTTGGGCAATCGAAAATACGAAATTTTTGAGCGCCAAACAAAGGTGACACAAAAGGTCAAAACACGCCATTCTTTTAACGGCCTTCAAAAGCGTTAAATCGACAATAAGCTCGTTTAAAATATATAACAGCCCAACATTCCCCAAAAATCACTAATGTCGCTAATATTAGTTTGCTTTTGAGTAACTGTGTCTTTTTTGGCGTTTATTTTGTTTGGAAGCAATCGTAAGCGTTAATTTTGCGACAGACAAAGTCCAAGTTGTATTTACTATTTTCTGCAAACGGCCGACAAACCGGTCTCGACATCATCAACATTAGATTTATACTTTCAAAATACGATAACTCCTGCTACAATAAACCACAATTATGCCATTTCTTATTTATATTCCGACACAAGTATCACTGATTCTACTTAGATACGTACCAAATTGTGAGCGAAAAACATACAAACTGTCTTCCCATGGTATGCTTGCAACTGTTCCGAAAGGAAAGATTGCGTGACCAAAAGCGCCAAGCGCGCTGCAAAACAGGAAATGCATGCAGTGAAACAGGAAACTCGCTCCTATATGATTATTACTCTCCCTTTCATAAATTTTATCTTTCTGTTTTGATGGGTTGAGATGTCCTAAAAACGAATAAGCGGGTTCTTTCTTCTTGAACGATTATTGAAACAAATTGGTGCAACTGCGACATCCATCCCCAACAACAACCCCCCACCCCCTCCCCTAACATCTAGCTGATGACGAGGGCCATAACCGCTTGAGAAGAGATGCAGAAAATTTGACAACGCGCATCCAAGTTTTTCTTCTTCCAAATCATATTCTAAGAAATATTTTGAAGAAGGGAGGAAATTGAACCGCATGCGTGGATGAATAAATGTTGCTAAAGAGGATAATATTGTGTTTGTCAGGTGGTGGTTGTGGTGGGGGAAGGGGAGGGGGGAGGGGGATGTCGGTTTTCTATGTTATGAGTTCCATACATGCGAAATTCGATGATAAAGTACAAGACCATCATTTTACAAGACCTTCGAGTAACTTCACATAAGGTGCTTTCAGGACCCCATAATGGGCTCCTGGTGCCGTTACTTTTCAGTGAAAGATCATCAATTTTTAGATCATAGTAACCGCATATATATTAAGCCGCAACATGGCGATGCTGAGCCTGTTCAGTTTACTTGTTGCATACATACCGCATATATTGTATGAATCACGCGTGATTGGATAAACAAGCTGGTATTCTTGGATGATGCGGGCACGAGCAGTAGAGTACGCAGCTTGTTCTGCCACAGCTTGAGAATCACACCCAACAGCATCTTCCGCTGTTCCGACAATGGCTGTGCACTGGCCCCTTCCCACCTCTGTTTTGTCCAGAAGGGTGTGCTTTTTCTCCGGGGGAGGGACTCCCATATAAATATGACGGGGGTACTCGTCGGAAATTTCGAGAACAACACATGTCATATTCTGTCATGTTTTTCGGCTCAATACCCTAAAAGATACCGTGATAATTCTAACGGTGGTCATTTTAGATTTTAACACCCTAAGTGGTACCAATCTACACTGAAATTTTGACCCCTAAAGGTACGAAGAGCACCCCCGTTATTTTTGTTTGGGAGTCCCCTTGGGGCTTTTCCTCCACGAACTTGCATTTCCCATAGTGCATGTGTCTTTCAAGATTACGGTGGCGCTGAAAGGTTCTAACGTATCCTTCAACTGGACAAGGGAAAAGCCGGATCTCGTGGTCAGCGGTCATATCACTTACCTCTTCTTCTACTGCGTGTTCCTCTGTTTTTTGGACAGACGACCGCCCACTGTCAAATGAGACGTCCTGAAAATCTCCTTGCGAAATTGGACTATCAGCGAAGACTGGTTCTTTCGGTAAGCCGGACACACAAGAATGATGATATCTGGGCGTGCGGGCCAGCCAAGCCACCGTGCCATTTATTTAACTTCAACATATGTACAGATATCAACTGTGATTAAAGGAAGAACAAATGCACCAAAGCCGGACACGAATACCCCTAAAAACCAGCAGGTGGAGAAAACGAGGAACGTGTGCCCCCGACCAAGGTAGTGGTGCCACCCTTGGGGTTTTAGGGTATCCTAATTTAAAAACGTGCTTTCCACTAATAAATAAAGGCCACCATACGAAGTATCTGGACACTTGAGAAGCGTAAAACCTAGTCTCCACAATATGATATGAATAGAAAACTAAACGTCACCCATACACGGCGAAGGCTGACCGTAGATTGTCTCACCCTCCTAACGGGTACAAATTACGAACTCTAATCCCATAACTCGCTGCGCACCTGCTACCCTCCCCCAGACCTCTGATACGTGCCGGCAAAATGGTAATTTATGCTAATTTAGGATAATCGCAAATAACATGATGCGCCCAGGGGTCAATTTAATAAAACTTTTACAAGTGTAATTTACAAGTATAGCCATTGTTTCAGAGCTTGAAAACAATAGCTACACTTGTAAATTACACTTGTAAAAGTTTTATAAAATTGACCCCAGGTTATTTACGTTTCTATTTTTGTTTATATTTTCCTTAGGATAAAAGATTCCCGTGAACTATTTTGGTACATCCGCAGCATGTTTAGTATTTCTCATATACAGGCTTTCATGCCTTTTGATATTTAAAGTCCTTTATTACACGACAAAGCATTTTCGAGCGCGAATTGAATACCTACCAAACTGACAAGTGCGAATATGGGACGTCGTTGCATTGTTTTGACCACGCGCAAGGAAAAACACTTCCGCACCAACGCGATTTTTATCAGTACTTGGATAAACGCGACATCCCCACCTAGCTTGTGTATATCTAACGTAAATCCTCTTTTAAGCCCCGCTCCCTCTCTAATAATAAGCCCCCCTTTTTTGGAGCAAAATCATGCAAGCCAAATCAAGCAAGAAAATTTCTAGAGGCATTGGAGTCCTCTCTAAAATAAGATATTATGTCAATAATAGCATATTACAACAATTATATTATTCAGTTATTTACCCCTTCCTAACCTATGGATTGTCTGTCTGGGGCAATACCTATAGTACTACCCTTAGGCCTTTATTGATCCTACAAAAGAGAGCTATTCGCATTATAACTTTCTCAAAACCAGATGAACACTCTGAACCACTTTTTAAGGCACTTGAGATACTTAAGCTAACTGATCTAGTATTCCTTCATAATACATTATTCATGTACCAGTATCATAACAATTTACTTCCAACATCTTTTAAGAACTTTTTCCAGACAGTTTCGTCAAGACATCCGTACAATACCCGGCTTGCTTCTAAATCAACATATTATATTAATTCGATCAAAACAAACTATGGGAAATTCAACATCCGCTTTGCAGGTGCAAAAGTTTGGAATCAAGTAGACGAAAGTATAAAACACCTTCCCCTTAGTAATTTCAAAAATAAAATTAAACTAAACATCCTTCAGACTTATATCTAGTTAAAATCGTAACTCTTTGTTTCATCTGGTACCATCTCTTTTGTTCTATTTTTTTTTTTTTGTTTTTTTTTTTGTCTTTGTTTCTGTATTGTTTTTATTGTTTTTCTTTACTTGATTAATTTATTTTTTAGCTAATGTTAATTATAGCATCTATATGCTTTATTGCCAACCTGTATATTTCATTTGTAAATATAATTTTTTGTTACTCAGCTCGATTAGCTTTCTAGTTATTCTGGGTAACATTACCTATTTCTGATTTAATTTTATATTGTAAACAGTTTTTTCTTTCTTTGCAAATATGGTAATAAAGTGTATATATATAGCCCCACCCTTTCTCCTTTTTCTTTCACAACCAGGAAAACACTGTATTATCGGTACATTTTTGCCGTACTAATCCAGCCGGGAATGAATTCACATACCGTACCAGGGAGCATTGGGGAAAATATTACCAGTACTTGTACTTGTACATGGAGATCTGAGTGACGGCGTTATACGTACTTTTTTACATTTTTATGCACTTGTGGGAACCTATTGAAATTTATGTATTACAAAAAAAAAAGAGTGGTGAACTGCTTGTGTTTTGCTAAATTATTACGCCTCTCTAGCTCTCTCTCTTTCTCTCGCCCCACGTCCTCAAACACGCTTGAAATAAATAAGCTACTGCGGACGTTGTAGAGGATTTACGGTGTCTGGTAATTAAATACGTTTCTTCGCTAAAAATGTCGTATGCCGGTTATGAAGCCTCCGAACAAGAATATCGCCGGCTATCTATAGTTTTAAGGGTCCTAATTTTCGGCTTTGAGGCTAGTTCTATTAATCGATGTGGTCATTGCACATGCACAGTACACCACACAAACAGGGGATGGTTTGCCTGTGGTTTGAGTCGCACACCCATGTACCACTTTAACAGAGAACTATAAGATTCATTTTTATTTTAAATAAAACCATACCAACCTTAATTTGGACGCTTAATGTATTCTAATAATTCAACTATCCCCACCTCCCCTCTCCTCTCCTCTGTATCACCGTCCCGTCCTTCGATGCCTTCGTTATGGGGGATGGATGTCGCAAAACCCCTCTTATTCGTTTTGTGGGACTTTTAAACCAATCAAGACAGAAAGATGACATTTATATTTTATATCAAAGGTAAAGTAATATTCTTTATATATGAGCGAGCTTCCTGTTGCACTGCATGCATTTCCTGCTTTGCGGCGCTTGTCACGCAATCTTTACTTTCGGAACAGTTGCAAGCACGCCATGGGAAGACAGTTTGTATGTTTTTCGCTCACAGTTTGGTACGTACCTAAGTAGAATCAGTAATACTTGTGTCGAAATATAAATAAGAAATGGCATAATTATGTAGTTTAATGCAGCAGGAGTTATCGTCTTTTGAAAGTACAAATCTAATGTTGATGATGTCGAGACCGGTCAGGTCGGCCGTTTGCAGTAAACACAACTTGAACTTTGTCTGTCGCAAAATTAACGCTTACGATTGATTCCAAACAAACTAAACGCCAAAAAAGACACAATTGCTCAAAAGCAAACTGATATTAGCGATATTAGTAATTTTTTGGGGGAATGTTGGGCTGTTATACATTTTAAATGAGCTTATTGTTGATTTAACGCTTTTGAAGGCCGTTAAAAGAATGGCGTGTTTTGACCTTTTGTGTCACCTTTGTTTGGCGCTCAAAAATTTCGTATTTTCGATTGCCCAAAAATTTTATTGCATTTATTTGAGGAAGAAACATTGCTCTTTCTCTGGGTATGACTGATATAGCACCAAGCCATGTACCAAGTTATGATTTTGGCCTCTCGATTTTGCCATTTTTTTGACTCGCGAAAATCGTTAAAATAAGTAAAATTATTAAAAATCTCAAAAATATTAAGTTAACGGTCGAATTGAACAATTTAACATTTAAACTATTGGTGAATGTGTGCTTTTCTTAGTTAGGTATTAACTGGTGTAGATAATTTCATTTTGAAGTTTTTGGAAGTATTTAAGTAATGCGTGGTGTGGAGCCCGTAAAATCGATGCGAGAGCCGCCGAACCGACTTTGTCGCCGTTCGCGTAAAATAAAAATCTGATCGAACTGAAAGTTATTTTTCTAGAAAGAGATTACCTAAACCTATATTCTGACAAAGTTTGGGGATTTTCGTTTTTTTCATTTTGCACGCCTCCAGGCGATATTTACTGACGGCCGCTCTTAATACACTGGGGGATTTGCATATCTGTCATCTTATACTGTTCAAGAGATAAAAACGAAAGAGCTCTGAAAGCACGACGTGGGCTCGTTTCTGGAAAATAGTACAGTTTTTGTTTACCACAGGACGCATTATTTTAAAAAAAAATTAAAACGAAAGTTCTCGGAAAGCGCGACGTGGGGCCGTTTCGCAAATTAAAAATCTGTTTTTGCGAAATTCTTCTCGGACAGGTAACGAAGGAAAAAGTAAATGATGGCTATCCCGCGTTTTAATTTTTCAATGGTTAAATCTATATTTTCTTTATTTTGTTTCGTTTCGTTTCGCAAATTACAGTAAGCCATCAGCGACTGCAGCAAATCATGGAAATTAAGAGTCAGTTTACTTGGCGAGGATTTTGTGGAGATTGTTCAGCAATGCTATCTGTTTTAACCCTTTGGCGACGGTCGGCTGCTAGTAGCGCAAAAAACCGCATATTTTACCAATTCATCCTTTCTGGACCGGTTTTCAGCCAATTAGCCTGGAAATAGCTTAAAATGAGATCTGCAACAGTGAAGCAGTATTTTCCTGCTGATTGGACGTAATTAAGCCTCATTTTTGGTTTTGGTGCATGCGCATAACCCAAAATTTGGACTTGGTTTTTTTTTTGCGAATCTGTTTCGCTCCTTCTTTTTTGCTCTCTTTCTTTACTTTGCCTTTCTTTCTTATATGCACTTTTGTTGCCCACTTTACCGTCTTTGTTTCCTAAGAAATTGTGGCTGGCTAACTTTTCGGGAAAGGGGGAAATGTTTCCTGGAAAAGCAGTAGGGGAATTGCGAAATTGGCAGTGGATTTTTCTCCAAAATATTAGTAGGTGTTTTGTGTGTAACTCTGGCAGGATTGGTCAAATTTCCAAAATGAGGTATCTTTTCAAAGATCTATCCTTCCTTGATTCGCTGATTTCCAACTATTTGCTTAAAGTGAAAGCTAATTGGCTCAGAAAGGCATAATCTGTATCGTTCCAAATCGAACGAAAATGGCCAATTCCGTCGCCAAAGGGTTAACATGACAGGCTAATTTATTTAACGTAAGTTTTATTTCATAAAATGCTTATAACATTGTGGAGGCTGTCATGTGTTTTTTGGACAGAAACTTTATTTCACTGAATACCTTTCTTTAGGCGGGGCCCAGTTGTTCGAAAGCTGGTTAATGCTAAGCCAAGGATAAAGGTTTCTGTGTCTTGTTGGAAAGCGTTTTTGATGTTAATTTTAATTAACAATTTGAGAGCAATCAAAGCCAAATTGAACAATAATAAAGAATTTACAGGAATCTGCTTTGTAAACGTGTAAATTTGGATTTAAAGTTGGTGCTAATCCTAGGTTAACTAACCCGCTTTAAACAATTCGGTCCATGACATGCAACTTTCTGGGCCCGGAACTATAATTTTAAATCAGTTTCTATAGAATGGTGATATTGTTTTTAGCCTTCAAACTAGCCGGACTTGTTTCATCAACTTACAATTTCATTGCTAGCTTAGTTTCTGCCAAGTTTATGTCAGTACGTTAGTACTCTTTAGAAAATAAATGTTTATCCATTCAAGATGCCAAATAAAATACAGCAGAATATATTGAACGGAAAACACAACGTCAGTATAAAAAAATGTATAACATTAGAAATACAATACAGCATTTAAAAATTGAATATTATTAACTACATTTACTATATTCGGCATCAAGAGACTATCACGCGACAGTCTCTTGTCGGCAAGTATTATGTATAAAACTGAAACTATTTAAAAGCCAGGGCACTGTCCCACCGAAATAACCAAAAAAGTGTTTTACTTAATTTCCATGTTACATCGCCAAATGCCACCAAATATAGAACTGAATTGGATAAAAAAATTCTACTGAGCAGAACAGAATCAATAGTTTGGAGAAAAAATGCAGGATTACAAGGATTGAAATGGATTACAGTAGTTCATCAATTTTGATTTTGCGATGGTCAAGAAATCAAACTTTCCATTTTGGTGGAATTTTGCGTTTTTTGGTCGTTATTTTGTCCTAATTTCATATTTCTTTGCGTTATCACTTTCGGCGAGGTTAACTTCTTTCTTTCAAGATAATAATAAAAGCAAGCTTACTAAAGCATTAGCACCTGGCCATGTAATCACGAAAACACGATATTTAATCCGGGACACTGTCCCTATATAAGTCTTGACGAGAATGTATTTACATTTATTAATCGACTTCTATGAACGGACCTACATAGGATGGCACAAGTAGTTGGCACACTTGTGAATACTCTCAAAAAATCACCAAATAATAATGTAGTACTACTGTAGTTTTTTTTTTCGACATTTGGGCGCAACCCCTCCATTCCCCAGACAAATGTACTAGGTAAATACTCTTGTGTATAAATGTGCGATCGATCGTCAAAACTCAGTATTTCTTGGGGGAAGGTGGGTGGTAGATTATTTCACGACCATCTTGGTAAGTGTCCCGACACGTGACCGTATTAAGCGGGGTTTCCACTGCAACAAATGGAGTATAAAGTACCCTTTCTAACTTCTCTGTTCTCAGGTAAACGGCATTTGGCAAGGCCGACTTAACGAATCTTGAAACCGTCCATGTACGATTACTAAAAGGTTACCGCTTGCCCATATAGCTAATGGTACCGCATTTACAATCGCTATTAAAATGTGTCTTTTCCATCGTCTTCTCCAAACAGCCATGACAGCCATATTCTGATAACGAGTTTCGATCGCTAGAGACACGCTAGTGAAAAACCACTCAATCACCAGCTGAACTGAAGTTTGGATCGCATATGATTGCAGTAAATTTAACAGGGACTTGTCTTGTAAGTAAACAAATTGGTACAAGTATAGGTAGCCATTAACAGACACTATAGCAGTTGATTCAAATAACATGCTCATGACAGCAATATCAGCCATTAGTCTCTCGCGCCGAGGAGTACGAAAACTTCCCCATGGAGCTGATTCTCTTTTCCAAAGGCGAAGGAAAATGTGATCAGTTACAACCATGGTGCTTCGTTCTATGACTTCTGCAGCGCCGTGAATTATTCCAATTATAGCCATGAATTCCAGACTGCCAAGATCTGCTTGTAGAACCCGAAGCATAACCGCTGAGCCAAAATACGTCGGAGCTAGCAATACACACGAATATCCCGGATGGGTGATGTTGTATAACCGCTGAATACAAATTCGCGAGATTACTTTAACAAAGACTCCAATGAGAGGAGCGAAAAGTGCGATTAACAGTTTACCTTCATTGTCTTGTTTGTTATACGCTGGGTAAAGGTAATAGGCCGTCATAGTACCAACGATGATAGGTAAACATGTTGGTACCATAAATTGAAGAAATAAAGTTAGCTTCCGTCTTCTTGAGCATGCGCCGAAGTGATTAGCTGTAAAATAGACTTGCAAGCATAAATTGACAAGAAACAAGATATTTGGCACATTATATAATAAAATATTGGAAGGAGTTTTTTGTAGCGCAACAAGTTTGAAATTAGATTTCGTTAGCGTCTTTAGAACAACTACGCGATAAATGTCATCTAAACAATAAACAAGACAACAACCCAAAAATAGTTTTTTCTTCACTCCCATTAGCTGAAATGGGCGAAATAGCAACAGGATAGTTGTAAAGTACCAGATGTAAACAAAAGCGGTGAGCATTACTTCTGAAATTGTTCTCAACCATTGCACTTGGAATGGAATTGTCTGTGTTGAGTATTCACAGATGTGCATCGTCTTATAACAGAGATAAGAGATCAACATGTACACTGTACCAATGAACAGAGCGGTTAAAAGCGAAATCAAAGCTCCAAAGTACATTGATTTACAGATTGTATGGAAAGCGAATTTTCTAAATTTTCCAAGCCATGGCTCTGCTAGCTTCACTATTCTGTTCTTCCTGTGTTTCTTCGTTCTCCTCTGTTGAGCATGCGTCAATAATCCTTACATTAAGACTTCTAGACGCTAGATAGTCCAAGCTCGTAGTTTCTCTGTCGCTGTATTCTTGGTAAATGAGCTCATCAACAGGGTGATAATTCCATTCTCGACCTGTGTTTTGTAGAGGATTGTAGCCAAACGATTCTGAAGTGAAATCAGGTTCTTCTGGGTTGAAATGCTCTGTTCTTACTCCTCGAGTAAAACTAAACACGATGTGACCAAACACCTCTATCAATGTACCACTGCTGCTCATTTTCAGTTCGGCAAACTAGTCAATAAATGTGACGAACCTCACACCTCACCACTTGTATTATTGTATCGTTGTATCGTTGACACAACTCAGCAATTAACAGAAAGTGAAAGTGAAACTCTTTTGGTTTCGATGGGGATTGTCCCACTGTTATCACTCGTTCCTTGCTTGACTGGTCAAGCAATCATTTCACGCTCTTATTAATATAAGTTGTGCTGCCCTTTCAAGCCTCGCGTTAAAGAACTAAAAGGCGAACGGACTAAACGCCTCTACCTGAGTGTTTATCACTGCTCATTTTCACTTCCACTTTCAATCCTACTTCATTTCCAACCAATAATATTAGTTTTAATTTTAATATTTCGTCCCGAGAATCTTTAATTAGATTTCCAGCTGTTTTTGTTTGAGTTTTGTAGTCTACTTCCACTTTTTTGATTGACATGAAAATTTTAGCCTCCAACCCGGGACCGCGCATCAACACAAATGCTAAACCTATGAGGTGAATCAAAAATTGAAAACAAAATTGAAAACTACATATTCATTAAAATTTAAGGAACACTATATTTTTTTTAATTTGATAGGTGCGTTTAATTATTCCATTGCGTGACATTCTCGGAAAGTCTATAATGTTGTAGGGGATTTCCCGGGGAAGTTATTCATCGAATCGCTATAATAAATAATTGTTTTCATGTTATGTGATTTAATAACGTGTGATATCAGGTGATGTTTAGAAATAGATATTAAAAGCTGGTTTTAAAGTAAACTAAGTTTGTCAGTAAAGTTTGTCAGTAAAACGGCCCAGTGCATTTGACCATTATTGCGTAATATTCTCGTTAAACAAGACTTCCCCGAGGAAATGAGACATCAAATAGCTATTGTTTTCAGGTAGCAGAGGGAAAGTCCCTTTTTGGGTTACGCGTAGCCCGATGTTTTCATCATGTCTATGATGCCACACCCAGTACACCTAGGCAGCAATAGAGGGTATTCCCCCTGGGCTACGCGTAGCCTGACTTTTTATAACTAAGGCTGCGCTTTTTTGGGAGAATCCAAAATTGGATTTGTGATCTCGGATCATATGGATTTTTCATGACCAAAAAAACGAAAAATCCTAAAACGGATCATTTAACGTAAAAAAACCGTTGGTATGCAAATGAAGCTATTTTGACTCGCTTGTGTTTATCAGCCTGCTCGACAAATAGTTTTCAAAATATAAGCAACAAAATCTTACCTGAATTGCCCATGATATGAAATCGTGAAAGAAACAAAACAGCGAACGGAACGAGTAAATTTGCACGAAAGACCGCTTCTCAGATGTACTTTTTTCGAATCCATTCCCAAAAAAACGCTCAGATCACGAATCTAAAAATCCGGATTTGGATTTGATCCGAAGAATCCACCCTGAGTGTGGATTTTATGGATTCATGATCCGTTTTTGGATTTGCCCAAAAAAACGCAAAATCCGTTTTTGGATTCAGAAATCCGGATTTGGATTTTCCCAAAAAAACGCACTCTAAGTTAGGGACTGTGCAATAATCATCAGAGGTCAGAGGGGAAGGGCATAAAGTAAAATCAAAGCAGGAACAACATTTGAACAGTAGAATATAGTTATACACCAGTGCAAATATTTTGCCCTGGTGAAAATATTTTTCTCCAGTTCATATATTTGCACTGGTTCAAAATAAATTTGAACCAGCGCAGACAAAATTGCACCAAATTTTTATATAATTTCATTAAAACATAGATAATCATATTGCAAGAGATTGAAGATGTACCTCAACCAGCATGGTCAGCAGATCAGTGGAGGTAAAGTGTCACTGGTTGAACTAGTTCTCCAGTACGCTCGTGGTGATCATTCTTACCCAAGAGAACGTTAACGAGGAAATGAGTTCCAGTGCAAGCAACTCGAATTCGCAATCAAGTGATTCAGAAGTGGAATCGGATGGCTTTGTTGAACACCGCTTCGAGGTCATGTTTGTTCCAGATACGGACGTCCAACAAGTCAAGCCGTAAAAGAAAGTAAATTTTTGAAGATTTTTGCGAGAACGTCCTTAAATAGCAAAAAAAAAAAAAATAAGAGTGTTAACAGAATTCTGTTATGTCGCATTAATGTTTCTTCAATAAGGTTATTATAAGTAACCACAAACGTTGAACTTCACAGTTTGAGGTACCGCATTGTCCGCCTTATAGTGGGATATAGTGGGAGACGAAATAACCTGAATCCTGAAAAAACTTCTGTGGTCTAAGGTGGCTCGTTAACATTTCCGTCCCTGCCGAACTTTCTTCAGCGATAATGTACAGTTGCACAAGAGGAAGCCACGACTTTAAAATGAGACAACATCCAGTAACATGTAATTTATTTAAGACTAACAAGCAACCGTTATCTTACTACTCCATTATGGACTGGAACTCTAGCACCACTGAATGCTACTTTCAAATCTAACGTTTTCAGCATCTTAGCACTGTAATGCGTTCGACCATCTTACTAAAATTCTATTATTAATCATGTTTTAGGACCCCTTTGAAAACCACGTATATAAATACGACATCCTAGTTAAACATTAGTTAATACAATGCTTTGCGACTGCTGGCCGTTTCATTGCCAAATTAGTTTTTACTACAGACAATTACTACAATTAAAAATTAAGATTAAATATTAAAGATGTATTATTTTCAAGTTCTCTACAAAGTAAAATGATTTTTAAATTACTGAAGGACGACCAGAGCTTATACCATCTGTTTTAAAATGACTGACTGATTTATTTAAAGTAAATTTGATTTCATAAAATGCTTAACATTGTGGAGGCCGCCGTGTGTTTCTAAGACAGAAACTTTATTTCACTGAAGTACCTTTCTTAAGGCGGGACCCAGTTGTTCGAAAGCTGGTTAATACTAAGGGACGGACCATTAGAAAAGTGATGGGGGGGGGGGGGGGGATTTTCAGCTTGCACGAATTTTTTTTTTCGCCCATTGCTTGTGCAGGATTTTTTTTTGCAGGTGAAACCCTCTGCACGAATTTTTTTTTCAGACAAATATTGCTTTGTTTTTCATTTACTAATTAAAAAAAAGTGTAATACTTAAAAACCATTTTTGACCATTACGTATATTTGAAAAATATATATTAGGAATAGTCCGCTACGTTGCACAAGACTATATCCTATTATGGAACGCATGAAGCAAACACAACTTGACACAAGAATTACACGCCTGTTGTAGAAAAAATATGCAGTGTATCTTGAATTCATTGAGACATACACGAGACCTCCTCTCCACAACACTAAAAGAACTGTTCTTTGTGTCAGAAAATATCATACATGCTATGAAATTAAGAATAAAGCCTCAGAAAGAAACACAACTTAACGTCGGATCGAAACTACACCAATGCTATTGGTTCAATTAAACGAGCCAATGAGAAAACGGAACATTCGATCCTTCCCAAGAGTAAAAAAGCGGCAAACATTTCATGTATTATTCCGCGAGACAGTTACTTATGGGAGCAACTGATGAGGTTCACCTAAGAACCGAAACTCGAGTCTTGCTTAATAAGAAAAACGTAAGAATTAACTAGCGTCCGTGAGATTTTCAATACAGATCACCATATCTGTTCAAGCCATGTCGGGATGCAATAACACCATGATGAAACAACGGAGGTTCTTCAAGCTCCAAGAAACACTTCTCAGAAACAGAACTATATATAAAAGAAGGAGTTAAAACAGAGGCGGATCCAGGGATTTCTGAAGGGGGGGTCCGGGTTCATGCCTGCCCGGAAATTTTTCCAATTTTACCCTCTGAAACGCCATTTCCAGCACTCCTGAAACTCGAAAAGCGTTTGTTAAGTCAAAAAATTAGCAAGCAGTCAATTGGTGGAGGTGAAACAACTACGTATAAAACAATTTTATTCTGTTATTTTTATGAACCACAAGAGAGACACAGGTCTGAAAGGGGGGGAGGGGGGGTCCGGACCCCCCCGACCCTCCCCCTGGATCCGCCACTGTAAAACATAAACTGCAAGAAATCATGATTCCAATAGAGACACGGCAGCTTCAGACTTTGATCTTAGACGCCTACATCCGTGATAAAGATCCACTTTCTCACAAGTCTTGCACACCGCAGACTTTGACACTAAATCACGGCAGGGGCGTAGCCAGGAATTTTTCAGAGGTACGCACAATCAATTTCCAAACACTCCCCCTACCTCCTCCCCCACCCTCAAGTCCCAAATCTTTCTTTTTTCCCGACTTTTTCAGGTAGGCACGTGCGTACGTGCGTACAGGTAGCTACGCCCCCTGCACGGGCTGAGAGATTGACTGATCCTAGCATATTCATAACAATCATCGACAAAAACTGCAGCCGATCACTACATATCTTGCAACAAAAGTTAGCCAAAGAAGCCCTAACATATATATATATATGCCAAGAGAGCTAGCATAACGAAGGCATAGAGAAACAATAATTCCATAAATGGCTACACAGCATGAAAATCTCCTGTCACTTAAGAGATTTTGATCCGAAAGATCATCAAAGAGTCATACAATACATATCGAGCATGCAAAACTGAGACAGAGATAATAGTGACTAGTCACAATTTTATATTGGTGATCTAAAGGGAACAAATATCTCGTAGACATTCTTGGGAAAGCATTTCAAAAGGCTTCTTTACACATTTTGCGACTAGCGGGAGTCGTGTTTGGCCTGTCACCTTAAAAATACTATTTATAAATAATTGTATAGGAAGGCCCCAAGAATGTTTTGAATTTTTGAAACGCCAAGAGCGCTATTTTCAATAGGCACTTTGGCAGCTTTTATATATTAAATAACAACAATATAACAATAATAACAACCATAATAACAATAACAACAATAATAACAATATATTAAATAACAACTACAATAGGACTTCTCCTTCTGCATGAATTTTTTTTTCTTTGCCTTGAACTTTGCACGAATTTTTTTTTCCTGGCATTTTCCCTTGCACGAATTTTTTTTTGGTTTCCCTCCCCCCCCCCATCACTTTTCTAATGGTCCGTCCCTAATCCTAGGATAAATGTTAATCCAGGTTTCTGTGTCTTGTAAGAAAGCGTTTTTGCTGTTAATATTAGGGTGTGTTCGAATGACCTTATTCCGGAATAAGAATAAACGGAATAACCCCGAAAGCCCGTTCGATTGAGTCGCTATTCCGATTCCAGAATACATGGAATGTATCAGGCCAAGCATTCTGCACTGGAGAGAAGAATGCTTGGAATAATCCAGAATAATGACGTCACTTCGTCCTCGCCTCGCGGCCATTTTTTTTCAAACCAACAAACAAAATGGCTACCGCCGGCGACCATGTGCGAAGAAAATGAGTTGTTACCCAAACAAGGATACTCCTGGAATCTGCTTTGAAAAAAAAACGTGTAGATTTGGATTTAAAGTTGGTGCTAATCCTGGGTTAACTCATCCCGCTTTAAACAATTCGGTTCATTTTAACTTTTTGGGCCCGGAACTATAATTTAAAATCAGTTTTTATAGAATGGTGATGTTGTTTTTAGCCCTCAAACAAGCTAGACTTGTTTCATCAACTTACAATTTCATTGCTTAGCTTGGTTTCTGCGAAGTTTATGTCAGTACGTTAGTAGTCTTTAGAAAATAGGTTTATCCATTCAAGATGCCAAATAAAATACAGCAGTTAAATGGCTACCGCCGGCGACCATGTGCGAAGAAAATGAGTTGTTACCCAAACAAGGATACTCCTGGAATCTGCTTTGAAAAAAAAACGTGTAGATTTGGATTTAAAGTTGGTGCTAATCCTGGGTTAACTCATCCCGCTTTAAACAATTCGGTTCATTTTAACTTTTTGGGCCCGGAACTATAATTTAAAATCAGTTTTTATAGAATGGTGATGTTGTTTTTAGCCCTCATACAAGCTAGACTTGTTTCATCAACTTACAATTTCATTGCTTAGCTTGGTTTCTGCGAAGTTTATGTCAGTACGTTAGTAGTCTTTAGAAAATAAATGTTTATCCATTCAAGATGCCAAATAAAATACAGCAGAATATATTGAACGGAAAACACAACGTCAGTATAACGTTGACATAAAAAATGTATAACATTAAAAATACAAAACTGAATTTAAAAATTGAATATTATTAACTACATTTACTATATTCGGCATCAAGAGACTATCACGTGACAGTCTCTTGTCGGCAAGTATTATGTATAAAACTGAAACTATTTAAAGGGGCACTGTCCCACCGAAATAACAAAATCGTGTTTTACTTAATTTCCATGTTACATCGCCAAATGCCACCTAATATAAAACTAAATTGGATAAAAAACTCAACTGAGCAGAACAGAATCAATAATTTGGAGAAAAAATGCAGGATTACAAGGATTGAAATGGATTACAGTTCATCAATTTTGATTTTGTGATGGAATTTTGTGTTTTTTGGTCGTTATTTTGTCCTAATTTCATATTTCTTTGCGTTATCATTTTTGGCGAGGTTTTATTCCTATTTCAAGATGATAATAAAAGCAAGCTTACTAAAGCATTAGCTCCTGGGCATCTAATCATGAAAACACGATATTTAATCCGGGACACTGTCCCTATATAAGTCTTGACGAGAATGTATTTACATTTATTAATCGACTTCTATGAACGGACCTATAATGGATGTCAGAAGTAGTTGGCACACTTGTGAAAACTCTCAAAAAATCACCAAATAATAATGTAGTACTGCTGTAGTTATTTTTTTCTCGCAATTTGGGCGCAACCACTCCCTCCCCCAAACAATGTTGACAAGTGTAGGTAAATACTCTTGTGTATAAATGTGCGATCATTCGTCAAAACTCAGCATTTCTTGTTGGAGGGTGGGGGTGGATTATTTCACTACCATCTTATTAAGTGTCCCGACACGTGACCGTATTAAGCGGGGGTTCTACTGTAACAAATGGAGTAGAAAGTACCCTTTCTAACTTCTCTGTTCTCAGGTAAACGGCATTTGACAAGGCCGACTTAACGAATCTTGAAACCGTCCATGTACGATTACTAAAAGGTTACCGCTTGCCCATATAGCTAATGGTACCGCATTTACAATCGCTATTAAAATGTGTCTTTTCCATCGTCTTCTCCAAACAGCCATGACAGCCATATTCTGATAACGAGTTTCGATCGCTAGAGACACGCTGGTGAAAAACCACTCAATCACCAGCTGAACTGAAGTTTGGATCACATATGATTGTAATAAATTTAACAGGGACTTGTCTTGTAAGTAAACAAATTGGTACAAGTATAGGTAGCCATTAACAGACAATATAGCAGTTGATTCAAATAACATGCTCATTATAGCAATATCAGCCATTAGTCTCTCACGCCGAGGAGTACGAAAACTCCCCCATGGAGCTGATTCTCTTTTCCATAGCCGATGGCAAATGTGATCAATTACGACCATGGTGCTTCGTTCTACGACTTCTGCAGCGCCGTGAATTATTCCAAGAATAGCCATGAATTTCAGACTGCCAAGATCCGCTTGCAAGATCCGAAATATAACCGCTGAGACCAAATACCACGGTGCTAGTAATACACACGAATATCCCGGATGGGTGATGCTGTATAACTGCTGAACACAAATTCGCGAGATTACTTTAACAAAGACTCCAATGAGAGGAGCGAAGAGTGCGATTAACATTTTACCTTCATCGTCTTGTTTGTTATACACGGGGTAAAGATAATAGACTATCATAGTACCGACGATGCAAGGTAAACAAGTTGGTACCATCATTTGAAGGAATAAAGTCAGCTTCCGTCTTCTTGAGCATGCGATGAAGTGATTCGATATAAAATAGACTTGCAAACATAAATTGACAAAAAACAAGATATTTGGCACACTATATAATAAAATATCGGAAGGATTATTTTGTACCCCAACAATTTTGGAATTTGATTGCGTCAGCGCCTGAAGAACAACTACACGATAAAGTGCATCTAAACAATAAATAAAGCAACAAACCAGAAACAGTTTTCTCTTCACTCCCATTAACTGAAATGGGCGAAATAGCAAAAGGGTAATTGTAAAGTACCATATGTAAAGAAAAGCGTCGAAGGTGACACCTGAAATTGTTCTCAGCCATTGCACTTGGATGGGAATGGTCTGTCTAGAGTATTCACAATTGTATATAGTCTTCTGACATAGATAAGAGATCAACATGTACACTGTACCAATCAAGAGTGCGGTTAAAAGCGTAATCACAGCTCCAACGTACATTGATTTACAAACTGTATGAAAAGCGGATGGTCTAAATCGCTTCCAAGCCATGGCTCTGCGATCTTCATTATGCCGTTCTTCCTGTGTTTCTTCGTTCTCCTCTGTTGAGCATGCGTTAATAATCCTTATATTAAGACGACTAGACGCTAGATAGTCCAAGCTCGTAGCTTCTCTGTCGCTGTATTCTTGGTAAATGAGCTCATCAACAGGGTGATAATTCCATTCTCGACCTGTGTTTTGTAGAAGACTGTAGCCAAAAGATTCTGAAGTAAAATCAGGTTCTTCTGGGTTGAAATGCTCTGTTACGCCTCGAGTAAAACTGAAGACGATGCGACCAAACACCTCTATCAATGTACCACTGCTCATTTTTAGTTCGGCAAACTAGTAAATAAATATGACGAACCTCACACCTCACTACCTGTATTATAGTAGCAGCTGAAATATCCGCGATGAGCAGAAATAAGATTCGTTTCAAACCTCCAGAAATCTTTCACTTCCGTCGCTGCTTGCCTGACTGATCAAGGTTCAATTAAGTTCTTATGAATCTTCTCTCTCTATCAGGTCTCTTGTAATAAAATACAAGTCGATGAGATCAAATATCTCTATTATGTTGATGAACTCAGTGTAGACAAATAATAATGTTTGCCTTCAAGTTTAAGGCTGCATCGTTGACACTACTCAGTAATTAACAGAAAGTAAAAGTGAACCTCGTTTGGTTTCGATGGACGATTTAATTCTCCACAAATATCCCACTGACATCACTCGCTGCTTGCTTGACTGGTCAAGCAAACATTTCACGCTCTTATTGCGTTCGACGAAGGAGAACGCATAATATTCCAGTCCTTTTTCCCGCGGAATTTACCATGTCCCGCGGGTATCAATCGCGATGCCATATGATTTCAGGGTTTGGACGCCATCTTGGACTGGCTGGCTGGCTGGCACAGATGGCCTCGATCTCATGTGATAATTTTTCTCGGCCGCTGGTATTTACAAGTGCAGTGAAATTACTAGGGACCATGTTTTTCTGTTTTTGTTCGTGCCGTCCTTCATGCTTTCTTCTGCCTTTGCTGTTTTTCGCAGTTTTCCCCAAGGTAAGTGAAGTTTTGTAGATTTATTCGAACTTCCACTTGAAAATATGACTGAAGCTACTTATCAGAATATCAGAAAACTGTGCAGTGGTGTGTTTTCTAGGAAACAGACGCTACGATTCGCCCCGGCTACGATAGCGAGTTGTGATGTGTCAATTCAGCTGCTTTTCTTAGGAGATTCAACTTCTCTCTGCGCTCAGAATTGTGAGACTTGACCAATATAAAACTCCAGGAGTCTCATATGTAGCTCTTAGCAGGAATAAAATATGACGCGCCGTAGCGGACAAAAATACTTGATTGATTATATAGAAGACTTATTCCAAATATATAAAACTTGTTTGGTATATATAAAACTTGTTTGGTATATATAAAACTTGATTGGGATATATGTGATTTACTTCCATGCATATATAACACTTTTTAGATACAAAAGACTTGTTTTGGATATAAAATAAACTTTGCTGTAAAAGCGATTTCAATACAACTTGTGCCAAACATATCAAACTTCTGGTCGAATATTCGTAACCTGCCTCAACCACACAGGACTTGTTTTAAATATAAAACTTCTGCTGAATATATACAACGTGAACAATTGATATATAAATCTTGCTGTTAATGCATAATACTTGACATAATTTTGACCATTTCCGCGCGCCACAAATATACAAAACTTGTTATCGATTTCATGGTTGAAAATCGATAACCCTAATCGTTTCCAGGCTCCACCGCGAACGGATAAATTTTAAAATGGCGGAATCAGAAAGAACTACGCCACTCACAGATAGTCATCTTCAGGAGACTATTATGCGATTGCCATCCTTCTTGAGGGAAATGGAACGACATAATCTCACTGCGAACATTGCTATGTGCGAAATATTTATTAGAAGGGCCCAAGATTATCAAAGTCTGCTGAGAGTTTTTGTTTCGAGTTTTGCCCAAAGTAAGTTTGTAGGTGCAGAGACGCTGATGCCAGAACTCCAGGGACTGTTAAATGCGTTAGAGAATCATGGACAACATTTTGAAGGGCGTATCATTCTTTTAGAACAGGGGAGAGAAGACTTGCCAACTCGGGTGACTCGAACGAACGGAAATGGTGGGAAAGGACGGCCAAAGGTGGAAGTCTCATTGCAAGAAATATGGTCTTTTCGGAGTGCGGGTTTCAAATGGTCAAAAATTGCGCAGTTTCTTTCGGTTTCAGAGCGTACATTAAGAAGACGTCGGCAAGAACTTGGATGGCCGCTTGGAAATGACGCGTTCAGTGACATTTCGGATGATGATTTAAACGGTATCGTGCGCGAGATTTTGTCACTCTCTCCAAACTCGGGTGAAAGAATGGTTCTTGGTGCCGTGAGAGGTAGAGGACCGTAGAGGTATTCTAATTCAAAGGTACCGCTTGAGAAACTCGATAAACAGGGTGGATCCCATAAGCAGGTCACTCCGTCGACTGAGAACAATACAGAGGCGCGTATACAACGTGACAGCTCCGAATGCACTATGGTTAGTATCAGTTCTTTATGAATCAGGATGGGCCTTTATCACGCGGCGGCCATGTTGATTCCCAGGAGAATAAAATGCTTTGTTTTCCCCTGCTTAACCTCGTTCTCAACTTTTTCAATGCGAGGCTTGGGGGGTAAATCTTTTGTTTTATACAAAATGGCGGGGCGTGATAAAGGCCCATTGTCAAAGGGCTGTGACTAGAATGGATATTCCAAAATCAGGTTTGGACCAGCGGTTGCTGTGAAAAAATTGGTTTGGTGGGGGGTTCTCATTCTCGCGGGGTCAGAAACCTGATTTTGGAGTATCCATTTAAGTCTAAACCATTGTCAAAGGCCAACAGTTCACCCAAAATTCTGTGCGCGCCGTGATCACCTTCCCTGTTGTGTGACACAAAAAAATAATCTTCTGTTTGAATGTGTGCAACCACTTAGCATGTCAAAACAAAAACAGACAACGGCAACATTTTTTGGGTGAAGGTGGGCCTTTAAGAAAATAGTGGCAGATGTGAAGCAAATGACATCTTGATGTTGTTCTTTACCTTCTAGTGAACAAAATGTGGGTGAACTGAAATCATATGGCATGAGTGCTTTGTTCGTCAACTTTATTAGGCTTTTTTAGCTGGGGTGAGGGGCTTCTTGACCTTTAATTGGGTATTGGGATGCAGCTGAGGGTTTGAAAAAAGATTCAGCCCCTGTTTAGGACAGACTCACATAATACCCTTTTCAGGATAGAGACCAAAAACCATACCCTGTCCAGCTGCATGTCTCTGTTTGTGTAGGGAGTACCCCCCCCCCCCCCCCTCGGGAGTGTACCACCCCCCTCCCAACCAATTATGAAAAAGGAAGTTTGTCACTGTGGGGTATTCATTCAATTCAATACATTTTTTTGGTTTTCCCGATATTTATTGTTTACGCACTTTTTCCTCTTTTATTAGGCACTTGGAAGGGCATCATAAATTGATACGTTGGCGATTTGTCATTCACGGGGCGATAGATGGTTTCTCTAGGGTTGTTGTATTTCTAAAATGGAACACCAATAACAAAGCAAGCACAGTGTTGCAACTTTTTACTGGCGCCGTGAACAAGTTTGGGCTACCTGTACGCATACGCTGTGATCATGGGACAGAGAACATTGAAGTAGCTCGGTTTATGTTTGAAATGTATGGTGTTGAGGATTCCCATGTTCTGACAGGATTATCAGTTCATAACCAACGGATTGAGCGACTGTGGGTGGATGTAGTAGCTTGCATTGTTTCATACTACAGAAACATATTTTACAACTTAGAGATGACTGGTTTCCTAAGTCCTGACAATGAAGTTCAGCTTTGCGCTCTGCATCATGTTTATTTACCCAGAATAAACAGAAGCATTGACGAGTTTGTTCTGCAATGGAATCATCATGGCTTATCCACAGAAAGATCACAAAGCCCTCTCCAGTTAATGATTGAGGGATTTTACCGCAGGGGAGCTTGTTTTGATTGTTGTGTTGAGTCTGAGTATGGGATTGATGATTACAGTGCCATTCCTGAGCTTCAGACAGAGAACAATGAACAGGTTCCAATATGTGGTGTTTCCCTCTCAGATTCTCAGATGGAGATTCTAGAGCAGAATGTGGACCCTCTTGCAGATGACCAAAATTCCGGGATGACCTTGTATATCCAAGCAGTTACCATCATATCTTCCTTCATTGCAGAGTGAGATGCTGTTTATGGTTCAGTTGACATTTCCATTCAGTAAACAGAACCTATTGGGTGTCAACTTGTTCACTTGATATTAGTAAACTGTTAGCACTGTGGGAAGTTTGTGCCATGCACAGGGCCTTAACAGTAACATCCAAAGCTTTAACGTCTCTAGCGTAATAACTCTTCCAGACAAGACATCTCTTAGTACTGAAATGGATTCTTAAAGTGCTACTATAATGAAATTTGGATCTCTCCCATTTTACAACATTTATAAGTAGTTCATACGAGGAGAAAAATGATGTTTACTATTTTCAAATATCTCTTTTCGTTCCAGAGATATTAAAGTTTTTAAAATATGCAAATTAGCGAAGCGATGACTTCATTTACTCAACCAAATTTTGATCAATATGGAAAAACAGATATCTCAACCAATTTGATTCAGAAATGTTTGATTCTTTGCAGTAAAAATCTACTAGATCTGTTCCACAATATGAGTTTAACAATTTTGTTACCATGGCAACAAACTTGGTTCCAGACCTCCCCGATGTAAAAGGCTTTTCTGGCCATCTTTAGTGGTCCATTTTGATATTTGCCAATGATGCTTAAATCTGCATAATCTGGCAAGCATGTAAATGTGTTAGGTAGACTTCTTGGCCAGGTTTATTTTTTTCAGGCTGAAAATCACTAAAATATTGAAGAAAGTTGGGGCGGCTGGATTAAATCATGGAAATCAAATTACGATTTTAATCAGGTTTTGAAAATACTCGGTTTATAAAATTGAATGAGAGTGGATTCCAGAAATATATGGGAAATAAGTACTTTAAGGGTGGGCTATGATATACATTATTATAACTACTCATAGGATTTCATCAACAGACTCAAAAGTTAGAACAAATGGTACCATGCAAAAGTACTGCTGAAGAGGTTTGATTTGAATGCTCACACCATAGGATTTCGTCAACAAACTATATTACGTGTCTCCATAATTGACTCTGGGAATAAAAGAGTTAAAGGAATATTGTTCCGCCGAAATAGCAAAATCTCGAAATCAAAACCGAGAATTCTATTATTGATACAAGTACTATATCAGATTATGGTACCACATAGCGTTTTCCGACTTGTTAATTATAAAATATCAAAATTATAAACTTCTCTATGTAATGCGTTTTTAGGCTATGATAACATCTGTAAATTTGACTTCACAGGTGGGTGGCGACGAAAACGAGTTGCAGTGATATTCAAAAAGGAGAGAGGAGGGCTGCAGTAACCAAGAAACATTTGACTCGCAAAAATCGATAATAAAATCGTCCTTTCTAGCTCTGGCATAAAATTGCTTAAAATTGTCAGTGTGATACCTGGATGCAATGTTCCAAAGTACAGCACCTCGATAGTTGATCGAGTTTTTCAGTATAATACGAACAAAATCGCGGAGTTTCGATCTTGTTACCCCTTAATTGATATTTTATATTGTTGTGTGTGGACGTGCTTGAGAGTAGTGCCGGAGTTCTGCCACTGACTACATTATAAAAAACGGCTTTATTGAGACAGTTTGTTAATATGAAAAATCGATTCCCCTTCTGCAATTTTTAGCACTGAATCAGACGGTGTATCCCAAGGGAGGTTAAAAGTTAGTCTCGCTGCTCTGCGATGTAGTACTTCTAAAGATTTTATCTGATCCATGTTATTACAGCCTCCCCAGGTAAGAATGCCGTACGTCACGGACGGGCTGAGGATGACTTTGAAATACAAATCAAGGGCTGCAGTTTTTCCCAGAAATAGACTAGCTCTTCTTTAACAGATTTAATTTCAAGGCAAAACTCTTTCTTAAATCTGTAACGCTTTTACTCCAAGTGAGTTTATCATCTATTGTAACTCCCAATAACCTGCCATTGCACACCCAGTTTATTGCCTCCCCACCAATGGTTATCGGTGGCTGGGGCCCAATAAAGGAACCTCTGTGGAACAGCATAGCTTCACATTTCGTGGAGTGAGGTGTCAAGGAGTTGGACGTGCACCAATTTACTTGGGTTCGGTTTGACAAATAGCTTGTTAACCAGGACAAGGTATTGCCAGCCAAATTTGTGTTTTAATTTACACAAAAGAATTTCATGGGATACGCAGTCAAATGCTTTCCGAAAGTCGATAATAGCCACGGCAACCACTAACTTGCTGTCCATGGCTTTTCTCCAGTTTTCCGTGTGTTTCTAAGACAGAAACTTTATTTCAATGAATACTTTTCTTAAGGCGGGACCTAGTTTTTCGAAAGCTGGTGAACGCTAATCCTGGGATAAATGTTAATCCAAGTTTCTGTATCTTATTGAAAAGCGTTTTTGCTGTTAATTTTAATTAACAATTTGAGAGCAGTTAAAGCCAAATTGTAGTATAAAAAAGAATTTACAGGAATCTGCCTTGTAAACGTGTAGATTTGGATTTAAAGTTGATGCTAATCCTAACCCGGCTTTTAACAATCCGGTCCATGATAACTTTTTGGGCCCGGAACTATAATTTAAAATCAGTTTTTATAGAATGGTGATGTTGTTTGTTTTAACCAGCCGGACTTGTTTCATCAACTCACAATTTCATTGCTTAGCTTAGTTTCTGCGAAGTTTATGTCAATACGTTAGTAGTCTTTAGAAAATAAATGTTTATTTATTTAAGATACCAAATAAAATACAGCAGAATATATTGAACGGAAAACACTACTTCAGTACAACGTTTACACAAAAAATGTAACGTTGAACATTAAAAATACAAACAAGAATTTAAAAATTGAATATTATTAACTACACTTACTATAATCGGCATCAAGAAACTATCACGTGGCAGTCTCTTGTCGGCAAGTGTTATGCATAAAACTGAAACTATTTAAAGGGGCACTGTCCCACCGAAATAACAAAATCGTGTTTTACTTAATTTTCATGTTACATCGCCAAATGCCACCAAATATGCAACTTAATTGAATAAAAAAGATTCTATCGAGCAAAAGGGAAGCAGTAGTTTGGAGAAAAAAGGCAGGATGACAAGGATTGAAATGGATTGCAGTTCATCAATTTTGATTTTGTGGTGGTTAATAAATCGAAGTTTCTATTTTGGTGGAATTTTGCGTTTTTTGGTCGGTCCTTATTTCTTTGCGTTAAAACTATTGGCGAGGTTTTTTTCCTATTTTAAGATAATAATAAAAGCAAGCTTACTAAAGCATTAGCTCCTGGCCATGTAATCACGAAAACCCGACATTTCATGCCGGGAAGCTGTCCTTATATAAGTCTTGACAAGAATGTATTTACATTTATTAATCGACTTTTATGAACGGACCTACGATGGATGTCAGAAGTAGTTGGCACACTTGTGAAAACTCGCAAAAAAACACCAAATAATAATGTAGTACTACTGTTATTTTTTTGTCGAAATTTGGGCGCAACCCCTCCATTCACCAAACAATTTTGACAAATATAGGTATAAATGTGCGATCGTTCGTCAAAACTCAGTATTTCTTGGGGGTAGGTGGGGGTAGATTATTTCACTACCATCTTAGTAAGTGTTCCGACACGTGACCGTATTAAGCGGGGTTTCCACTGTAACAAATAGAGTAGAAAGTGCACTTTCTAACTTCTCTGTTCTCAGGTAAACGGCATTTGGCAAGGATGACTTAACGAATCTTGAAACCGCCCATGTACGATTACTAAAAGGTTACCGCTTGCCCATATAGCTAATGGTACCGCATTTACAATCGCTATTAAAATGTGTCTTTTCCATCGTCTTCTCCAAACAGCCATGACAGCCATATTCTGATAACGAGTTTCGATCGCTAGAGACACGCTGGTGAAAAACCACTCAATCACCAGCTGAACTGAAGTTTGGATCGCATATGATTGCAATAAATTTAACATCGACTTGTCTTGTAAGTAAACAAATTGGTACAAGTAAAGGTAGCCATTGACAGACACTATAGCAGTTGATTCAAATAACATGCTCATGATAGCAATATCAGCCATTAGTCTCTCACGCCGAGGAGTACGAAAACTTCCCCATGGAGCTGATGCTCTTTTCCAAAGCCGATGGAAAATGTGATCAATTACGACCATGGTGCTTCGTTCTATGACTTCCGCAGCGCCGTGAATTATTCCAAGAATAACCATGAATTCCAGACTGGCAAGATCTGCTTGTAAAACCCGAAACATAACCGCTGAACTAAAATACCACGGCGCTAGTAATACACACGAATATCCCGGATGTGTGATGTTGTATAACCGCTGAACACAAATTCGCGAGATTACTTTAACAAAGACTCCAATGAGAGGAGCGAAGAGTGCGAATAACAGTTTACCTTCATTGTTTTGTTTGTTATACGCTGGATAAAGATGATAGGCTGCCACAGTACCAACGATGATAGGTAAACATGTTGGTACCATCATTAAAAGGTATAAAGACAGCTTTCGTCTTCTCGAGCATGCGCCGAAGTGATTCGTTATAAAATAGACTTGCAAGCATAAATTGACAAGAAACAAGATATTCGGCACACTATATAATAAAACATTGGAAGGAGTTTTTTGTAGCGCAACAAGTTTGAAATTAGATTTCGTTAGCGTCTGTAGAACAACTACACGATAAATGCCATCTAAACAATAAACAAGACAACAAAGCAGAAATAGTGTTCTCTTCACTCCCATTAGCTGAAATGGGCGAAATAGCAACAGGATAGTTGTAAAGTACCAGATGTAAACAAAAGCGGTGAGTATTACTTCTGAAATTGTTCTCAACCATTGCACTTGGAATGGAATTGTCTGGGTTGAGTATTCACAGTTGTGCATCGTCTTATAACAGAGATAAGAGATCAACATGTACACTGTACCAATGAAGAGAGCGGTTAAAAGCGAAATCAAAGCTCCAAAGTACATTGATTTACAGATTGTATGGAAAGCGGATGGTCTAAATCGCTTCCAAGCCATGGCTCTGCTAGCTTCACTATTCTGTTCTTCCTGTGTTTCTTCGTTCTCCTCTGTTGAGCAGGCGTCAATAATCCTTAAATTAAGACGACTAGACGCTAGATAGTTCGAGCTCGTAGCTTCTCTGTCGCTGTATTCTTGGTAAATGAGCTCATCAACAGGGTGACAATTCCATTCTCGACCAGTGTTTTGTAGAGGATTGTAGCCAAAAGATTCTGAAGTGAAATCAGGTTCTTCTGAGTTTAAATGCTCTGTTACGCCTCGAGTAAAACTGAACACGATGTGACCAAACACCTCTATCAATCTACCACTGCTGCCCATTTTCAGTTCGGCAAACTAGTAAATAAATGTGACGAACCTCACACCTCAACACTTGTATTATAGTAGCAACTGAAATATCCGCGATGAGCAGAAAATGATTCGTTTCAAACCTCCACAATTAACTTTCACTTTTCTGACATCACTCGCTGCTTGCTTGACTGGTCAAGCAAACGTTTCTTAAGCTAACTTAGCCCGCGCTAACTTTCAACATTCATAACTTCTTTAACATGTATTGAAACGCCATCGAACTTTGTGACTTTTCCTAACATTTATCTGGCAACAATTTCATATGACCATTTTTTGATCACGCGACTTGACGTTTCCATGGCAACAAGATTTTTACAGCCGTGTTTTTGGAAATTTGCATATTTATACCTTTGAATGAAGTAAAACAATGTTTATTGGTATAACTTTTGCATTTTTATGTCATTTAGCGTTTATTTATTGGTTTTAATTAATTTTGCGTCAATTTGGACGGTTTTTAAGAGGTTTTAAAAAAATTCAGAAATCCAATATGGCGGATCCAAGATGGCGGCCGTATAACTAATTACCTAATAACTACGTCATATGACGTCATCGTTCCATTGTGCGGACCGCAAAGGAGACAGTTTTGGACGTACTATGTACCCTCTAGGTTTCATTGTAATAGCCTTAATGTTCTTGAAGTTACGAAGTGAAATCCAAACGATGTTCTCACCTCCGCAACTTGCAAAGCAATCATGGAGGCATCAGTCAGCGGATTCGTGTTCTGCGCACGAGCAAAGATTGTCAATCCCGAAGTGCAAACAAAACAAAAAACATGGCGGCCGATGCGAGTGCGATTTCGGTGGCTTCTCTTTAGTTTATTCAACGATTTTTTTTTCATTAGAACCCCTTCAATTTGGAAAATTTATTTCTTCACGGACGTCCCTGTGCAAGCTGAACATACGCAGTTCACGAAATAGTTGGCAGGTGTATCATGGTGTACCCTTTCAATCGCTGGAGTTAGAGTCACCAAGATGACAGACAGGCTTGGAAAAATACTTGTTCCGGTATTTGATGTTATAATCAGTTCCAGGAGAAACTGCACATTCCCAGCTAGAAGGATCGCAGCCGACGTTGAATACAATGGAAAGTAGCAGTTTTTGCGGGTCGAATGAAATATTTTTTTAATAACATGTTTTTTCAATTTACTTTTCTTCAGATCTCCCCAACCCAAAACATCGCGCTGATATACAGGAAAGTTTGCAAAAGCAGTTTTTCGTGTTTCGGCGAGAAGAACACGTTCCCAGTAGATATTGTGTTGAATCGTGAAATTGACTGGTCGGTTGAAGAGGCGATGTTTGTCGTGAGCCACTGAACCCGCATTTTATCGGCAACAGATAAAGGTCCTGAGGCGAATAAATAAAACTGATTATCGTCTGAATCCCAAAACTCGGGTATCCTACGGTACATCGACAACAACTTGACATATTTGGGCTCCCGTGAATAAACGAATTATCGAGCAAACTGGCTATGCGTTCAACTCGTATCTGTAATTTGTACGTGTTGTGATTTGTGCCTCGACGGGAATCTACTGAGCCATTAGGGAACAAGTCATCATCTCTGAACGTTTTCTCAACTTCACTTCGCGATAATATAATAGCACCAACAAAAAGGCCAACAAACACAGATTTAACAGAGATCGCCATCTTTTTAACTTTTAAAAACACCTGAACACAGGCCGTCTATCAAATTCACCGCGCAAAAAGAGAGCCCGCTCAAAAAAACGCCGCTGACCAGGAAGATCGCTTTCATCATCATCTTTATTTAAAAACACGGGATCACTTTATTAAAAAATGCTCTTCCAGTGAGCCGTGGACTACTTTGCAAGTTGTGAGAACATCGTTTCTCGGTCCCAGGCCTTTTTTGTATCCCCCCTCCCCCGCTCCCCCCCCCCTTCCCCCCCCCCCCTCCCCACCGGGTGTTACTCAACCAGCAACTGCAGCATATCATGGAAATTAAATGTCAATTTACTTGGCGGGATATTTGCTGAAGTTGTTCAGTTCCGGCCGAATCGAAACCAAGAACATTGAGATTAGCTTTTCTAATCATTTGATCATCGTTTCTGTTTTGAGCTGCTCCGCGTCAAACGTGATGTTCAATGGATACAGTTTCAAAATTTCTGTCAAACATTATCAAGGATCGGACTGAAACTGACTAGCAGTACATCGATAGAGATGTTTGGGCACACGAGGTTTATTAACAGAGCTCTTACTAACTACACTGTAGTAACCCAAAAATAACTCTTTCGAAACGTTTGCTTGCCCAGTGAAGTCAGTGAAGCGCGTGCACTGAGTGAGGATTGTTATTCCCGTAATTCAGCTGAATCGAAACCAGGAATAAGTTTTACTTTCTGCGCATACGGAACGTCGCAGAGAATCAAGCTGCTCTTTAAAAGTGGTGTCAGACAAGCTTTCCTACGGGCAATCAATCACAGGTTTAAACTTTCTGAGTCAAACACTGTCACAATTTAAAGTGAAAATGAGTAGCAGTACACTGATAGAAGTGTTTGGTCACATCGTGTTCAGTTTTACTCGAGGCGTAACAGAGCATTACAACCCAGAAGAACCTGAATTTACGGCAGAGTCTTTTGGCTACAATCCTCTACAAAGCACAGGCCGAGAATGGAATTATCACCCTGTTGGTGAGCTCATTTACCAAGAATACAGCGACAGAGAAGCCACAAGTTGGAACTATCAAGCATCTAGGCGTCTTAATGTAAGGATTATTGACGCCTGCTCAACAGAGGAGAACTAAGAAACACAGGAAGAACTGCAAAATGAAGAAAGCAGAGCCATGGCTTGGAAGCGACATAGACCATCCGTTTTCCATACCGTTTATAAATCAATGTACTTTGGAGCTTTGATTTCGCTTTTAACCGCTCTCTTGGTTGATACAGTATACATGTTGATCTCATATCTCTGTTATAAGACTATGTTCAACTGTGAATACTCAACACAGAGAATTCCAATCCAAGTGCAATGGTTGAGAACAATTTCAGTTGTGACACTTGACGCTTTTGTTTACATCTGGTACTTTACAAGTATCCTTTTGCTATTTCGCCCATTTCAGCTGATCGGAGTGAAGAGAAAACTGTTTCTGGTTTGTTGTCTTGTTTATTGTTTAGATGCACTTTATCGTGTAGTTGTTCTACAGGTGTTAACGAAATCTAACTCCGACCTGAGTTTTGCGGTACAGAAGAGTCCTTCCAAAATTTTATTACATAGTGTTCCGCCAAATGTCTTGTTTCTTGTCAGCGTATGTTACAAGTCTATCTTATAACGAGTCACTTATACGCACGTTCAAGAAGACAGAAACTGGTTTCCTTTTTTCAAATGATAACACCGACATTTTTACCTCTTTTAGCTGCTAGTCAGATAGCTTATTTTATTTACCCGGCGTATAACAAACAAGACAATGAAGATAAATTGTTTATCGCACTCTTCGCTCCTCTCATGGGAGTCTTTGTTAAAGTAATCTCGCGAATTTGTGTTCAGAGGTTATACAACATCGCCCATCCGGGATATTCATGTGTATTACTAGCGCCGACGTATTTTGGCTCAGCAGTTATGTTTCGGATCTTGCAAGCGGATCTTGGCAGTCTGAAATTCATGGCTATTCTTGGAATAATTCACGGCGCTGCAGAAGTCATAGAACGAAGCACCATGGTCGTAATTGATCACATTTGCCATCGCCTTTGGAAAAGAGAATCAGCCCCATGGGGAAGTTTTCGTACTCCTCGGCGTGAGAGACTAATGGCTGATATTGCTATCATGAGCATGTTATTTGAATCAACTGCTATAGTGTCTGTTAATGGCTACCTATACTTGTACCAATTTATTTACTTACAAGACAAGTCCCTGTTAAATTTAGTGCAATCATATGCGATTTAAACTTCAGTTCAGTTGGTGATTGAGTGGTTTTTCACCAGCGTGTCTCTAGCGATCGAAACTCGTTATCAGAATATGGCTGTCATGGCTGTTTGGAGAAGACGATGGAAAAGACACATTTTAATAGCGATTGTAAATGCGGTACCATTAGCTGTATGGGCAAGTGGTAACCTTTTAATAATAGTACATGGTCGGTTTGAGGAATCCTTCAATCAGTCCTGCAAAATGCCGTTTACTTGAGAAGAAGCTACGCAAAGTCGACAAAGGGCACTTCCTTCCCCTCAGTGTGTCCCCGTCCCTCAAATTGACCGCGTTATACCTAGGCAGTCAACTAACTCACATTAAAGACTCTTGAAAATAGACTGTCTATTGCAACTAAGCGTTATACTTTGAATACTTTAATATAACTCACGTCCATGTGAAAAACGTTTACCCATTTAAAGCAGCGCATACTACAACCTGAAGACAAGATATTTTCATAGACCAAGCCTCCCTCTCTGGCGCTGGCAAAAAAGACAAAAGAAATCTTTTTTCCCTCGCGCCGTCAAGTTGACGTTTTATATTTAAAAATCTTTTATTGTGTAATTTATATTTGCATTGTTCTTATCTACCTATATATAACTATATATACCTATACCTATACACTCGTTTTCAAAAAGGTTGACGTTTCAGAAATATATATAACTACATATACCTTTTGTATTCCCATCTATTAGGTGACGTTTTTGATGGGAATACAAAAGTATATATATATATATATATATATATATATATTAAAGAAATAAAAAACGCGCCGAGTGCATTATTGAGTTATATAAGCACGCGGGATTTTTAAGAACACGAGAGAAGTGCAGAGAAGCACGAGCCAAAGGCGAGTGCTTCTCGCACTTCTCGAGTGTTCTTAAAAATTCCTAAGTGCTTATATAACTCAACAATGCACGAGGAACAAGTTTTTTTTATTTCTTTTATAAAATAAAAACGGTTATAATCAACCTTACGTCACGCGCGTGCTTTATCGAGTTATAATGAACTCGGTTTAACCAATCATAGCGCGCGCATTTCCTTGAGCATTTTATAAATATATATAAAATACATATATATACATATATATATATATATATATATATACTTTTTTTTCAAATAGCTACGTTTTTGAAAATCAGTATATATACCTATATATATATACTATCACAAATGAAGACAAATTGTAAATTTTGTCAATACCTATATTTCGGCTGCATTCAACAGCCTTCATCAGGGTAAAATGGTCGTTACAAAAGCACGCGCCATAATACTTTTAAAACTGTCGAATATAACAATTGCGAGCACGGACAAATCAAAAATCTAGACCACGCGCTTAATCACGCGCGCGCAACAATAAACAATCCCGGACGTACGCACGCGCTAATAAACTAATATTGTTACGTGCGTCTGGAGCGCTTGTTTTGACCAAAGAAAAAATCATTGTCATTGAGACCATACGGGCTCAAAGTGTTCAGCTTATACGCCCATTGTCCCTCCTTTTCCCTCAATTCTCTCTCTCCATTCACCCTGTCTATTATCTGAATCCTCACATCCGTCAATCCGTTATGCCCCTCACTCCACAGATGCTTATAAAACAAGTCATCCTTCTCGCGATTTACTTGTTCAAGTTTTTGATGGCGTCTGATTCTCGACTTGTGGTTATTAAATCTAAGTCGAAACTTAGTCGTGGTAGATCCTACATATTGAAGTCCACAGATCTTGCATGTTATCAGATACACCACATTACACGAATTACAATTAAGGCTATAATTAATGGAATATCTTTTACCAGTGGCAGTGGAAACAAAAAAATCTTTCACGTCCATGTAACCACACACATCACATCTCCTCGACCCGCACTTGCTTACCCCTCGTTGTAAACGCTCTCTCGGGTTTCTGTTTAACTTTGCGTGGACCAGATAATCCGCCAAACTTTTAGGTTTTCTAAATGCTACCATGGGGATATTCCTAATGGCTCTGCTGCATCGATCTGATGACTCCAATATTGGGTGCAGCTCTCTTAGTATTCCACCAATATTCGGTAAGCCAGGATGGTATGTCACAACAAAAGGTATTTTTTGAATTTGTTCACGCTGTTTGTCCTCCAAAGCTTCTTTTCTTGACATATTTCTAGCCCTTCTAATTTGACTCTCCACAAAGTTTTTCTTGTATCCTCTTGCGACTAAAAACTCACTCAGATCACTTGCTCTTCTTTCAAAAAAGCAAAGTTTCGAACAAATCCTCCGCAGTCGTAAAGCCTGTGCGTAAGGTATGCCTTTCTTGCATGCGTTAGGATGGCATGAACTATAATGCAAATATTGGTGGCTATCTGTGGGTTTAACAAATACATCCGTTTGTAAATCTCCCGACTCGTTTATGACTTTAACGTCTAAAAATTCGATTTCACTCGTTGACCATTTCGATGTAAATTTGTCTCAATGACAATGATTTTTTCTTTGGTCAAAACAAGCGCTCCAGACGCACGTAACAATATTAGTTTATTAGCGCGTGCGTACGTCCGGGATTGTTTATTGTTGCGCGCGCGTGATTAAGCGCGTGGTCTAGATTTTTGATTTGTCCGTGCTCGCAATTGTTATATTCGACAGTTTTAAAAGTATTATGGCGCGTGCTTTTGTAACGACCATTTTACCCTGATGAAGGCTGTTGAATGCAGCCGAAATATAGGTATTGACAAAATTTACAATTTGTCTTCATTTGTGATAGTATATATTTATTCATGGAGACTGCGCTTTTTTATATTGGTGCTTGTGAAAGATTACCTATATATATATATATAACCTATACCTATACCTATATATAACTAGTTTACAATCCTGGGCAACCAAAGTCCTTGTAGGCCAATCATTGAATTTTTTATGCAAAGACGGTTTGAAATACAGTTATTATTGTTAGTTGTGCTTTACTGAGTTGATTGGCTTCAGTTGGCTTAAAGGGACACTGTCACGACAATGCCCCGACACTGTCCCGCCGAAATAGTAAAATTTCGCTCACCTTATTTTCAAGTTATATCGCCAAATTCCACCAAATATACAACTTAGTTGGATAAAAAGATTCTATAAAGCAAAACAAAAACAGTAGCTTGGAGATAAAGTGCTGGGGCCGTATTCACGAAATCCTACCTAAGATATATCTCAAGATATAACTTAAGAGAAAATTTAGGAGCTTCACTTAGCAGTCTCCTAAGTTTAATGGTCGCGGGCAGTTATCGATTTGTAAAAGTAAACCAATCAGAGATAGTTTATATATGGCGCGCTCTTATGAATAATAAGTTATGAAAATTACATGAATGACTAGTATTTTGTAATGTGTTAATTGTTGTTACAATGAAACAATACAATAACCTTTATTTCTTCTCGAATTTAAGATAGCAAAACTGATAATATCTTCGTTCATGGTCAGTAGCGAAAGTAACAAACAAATCCATCATCGTTTTAATAGGATCTTCTTCGATATTTCTTGTACAAGCAAGGGCTTATTTTCACGAAAAACGGAAATATAAAGGCCCGTTTACACATGCGAGTTTTGATGCGATTTTTGTCACGCTCTCCAATGCAACTTTTGTTGCAAGTGTAAACTAGCGGCGACTTCCTGTGCGATTCGAGTGCGATATTTGTTTGATTTGCTGTGATTTCCCAAAAATCGCCGCCAGGTTCTGCGACATCGCGCGACAAATCGCACCCAAATCGCACTGAAATCGCCGCTAGTTTACACACGCGAATTTGAAGATGCAACTTGCTTTTTTAAAGCATTATATTGCTTTAAAATGTTTATCTAATCGGTAGCTATTGTGATACACAATAATCACTTTGAAAATTGACGTAAAACTCGTCAACAATCGCATTTAGCCCCCGTCAAGACATGTTTTAATGAGTTAGGAGGTCAATTTTGACCTCCTAAGTTTAGGAGAAAAATTGAGACGAATCTTAAGTTAAGAGGTCTTCGCGAATACCAGTCAAGACATGTCTTAAAAATATAGTAGGTCCTAAGTTTAGGAGAAAAAATAAGACATGTCTTAAAATAGGAGGTCTTCGTGAATACCAGTTATCTCCTAAGTTATATCTTAGGAGGCTCTTTGGACTTAGGATGCTTTCGTGAATACGGCCCCGGGATTGCAAGGATTGAAATGGATTTCAGTTCATGAAATTTAAGTTATTGACAGGCGGTCAAGAAATCAAACTTGCCATTCTTGTGAAGTTTTGACCTTTCTAGCCGTTATTTCTTCTGTTTAGTTTATATTTCTTTGCTGCTATCATTTTTGGCGATGGTTTCTTCAATTCCGATGTCAAGATAAGTAAGCTTAAAGGAAGCTCGCGGCCATAATCATGAAAACACGATATTTCAGCCGGGGCAATGTCCCTTTAATGGTAGATCGCAATTATTTTATTAGGACGACTAGATTTCAGTTGAATTTAACTGAATTTCAAACGAATGCACAATTCACTCTTCCAGGACTTTAATAAACGTTCCATAACTCATCTGCCTACCATTCACTGTAAACGAGTATCTGGTTGGGGTTTACTGACAACTGACAAATGGCTAAAATTTTAACTGACAAATAAGCTAAATAGTTCGTATAATTATTTAGATAGTTTAGATAGGTGTCCTTAATTAGTGGGTAACTGCTATATTTTATCTTGACACAGAAATAAAGTTTTATTATTATTAATATTATTATTAAAATGTAACTGACAAGTGACATTTATACTCGATTTTACTGACGCCTGATGAAAGGCTTAAGACGATGGTATTACTTTTTAGAAAATTGGTAAATAACCTTTTCGGATAATATTTATGCGTTTAAGACGTTTTATTATACTTGGGTTTCCCAGCAGACCTCTGACAATAGTACGTTAACCCTATTCAGCCTGGGGGGGGGGGGGGGGAGGGGGGGAGAGAGAGGGGAGGCACAAAGTGACTTTCAACATCACGGCATAACTTCTTTAATATGTATTCAAACGCCATCAAACTTTGTGACTTTTCCGAAAATTTATCTGGTAACAATTTCATTTCACAATTTATTGATCACGTGACTTGATGTTTCCATGATAACAAGATTTTGACAGCCATGTGTTTTGAAATTTGCATATTGTACCTTTGAATGAAGAAAAACAATGTTTATTGCTATAGCTTTTATATTTTTACGTCATTTAGCGTTTATTTATTGGTTTTGATTAACTTTGAGGCAATTTGGACGATTTTTAAGAGGTTTTGAAAAATTTCAGGAATCCAAGATGGCAGATCCAAGATGGCGGCCGTATAACTAATTGCCTAATAACTACGTCATATGACGTCATCGTTCCATTGTGCGGACCGCAAAGGAGACAGTTTTGGACGTTCTATGTACCCTCTAGGTTTCATTGTCATAGCCTTAATGTTCTTGAAGTTACGAGGGAGGAGAGGCACAATCCCCCCCCCCCCCCCCCCCCCCCAGGCACAGGAACTCAAAAAAAGCCCAGGCCGAATAGAGTTAATAAGTCTAACTGATAAGTCTTTTAAAATTCATCATTTACAATTTGGCGGATTCTAACATAACTGTTACATGATCCTCAATTTACTGTGGCCAGGCTTTAGAAGGAACGATTTCTGTCATGGCTGTTCGTGGCGTTATCAGTCTTATCAAAGCGATTGTGGGCTTTTACCGTATCGATTCCGATACAGCGTTCGAACGTCATCGAAGCCGCACCCATCAACAATGATCTGCAGACGGTAGAGTCATTGAAGAGGCATCTGGTAGAATTTCTGGGCTTGAAGGAACTGGCAACAAAGTTGGACTTGGATGTCGAAAGGAATGGAAGGAAAGACCGAAAATTTTGCAATAACAAACGATGGACAGTGGCGTCGAGACTTGCCAAACATGCTGGCGGAGGAAAAAGCAGCGAAATAAACGGTATTTGGTATTTTTATATTTGCTGCGAGCCCTTAAGCGATCGCGAGCAGCACACTAATCGTGACAGGCTCCCTGTGTTTCATTTGACCGAGTGAGACCCGGGCGCTGTACGGCGCAACAGATCGTTTTGAGGATTTCGTGGACTATGATTTTGAGTGAGGATGCAGTATGTATCATCAGCGGCAGTAGTTGTAGAATTCTGCGTGGTCAGGATAGGTCTGAACCAGGAGGGAGGGGTGAACTCGTCAGTTCGGCTGTCGGGATGATCTTGGCCATCGTGACGTCACGACGAGCGAAGCGCGCAAATGCACAACATTTTCGAAAATGGCGGCGTTTCCTCAGGCAGTTACGACTGTTTCAAGCGGGTTTTTCCAATCATTCCAGCTTCAAATGGTGTTGTGTTTGGATCGGAATGTGTAACTACCATCTTTCTTTAATGAGAGGTAAGTGGATTGTACTTACAACCGAAAAAATAGTGCATAAAGTTTATTTAAAGCGTTTCGGTCCGTGCCCTCGGGTGAAAATAAGTGGGGGGAAATTCTGGCTATTCGCACGGTAAAATTGCCTTTTTTGTGTGATTGATAACGTGAAGAAACGTGAAACTTGGCCACAGAAGAGGTTATTAATATAGTAAAACATTTTAATTGAACATAATGTTAAAGAATCAGCAGTAAAAATGATCAGTCCATTTGAGTGTCATTTGAAGCTTGCCTCAGACAGTATGACTTGCGCTCAGACGGTTGTATAAATTTGTCATAAATACGACCAAAGAACATCGATCGACAGGAAAGCTTTCACAAAACGAAAAGCTTTTCACATAAGTTGTTGCTGATCCAGGGAAGCCAGTTTTGTTTTTGAATGCAGAGAAGGATGGAAGGCAGTTGTGTAAGAAAGTTTGCGAACACACTGTCTCAAAAGCACTAAGGTGCAGGATTGCAGAAAACCAGTTTAATGAGATGAAAATCATATTTCTATCTCATTGAATAACAATACATCCCATTGTATCATGCTTCGTTCTAAAAACAACTGAATTAATTTTCTGCAATCCTGCACCTCACTCCTCAAAAGCTGCTTGCATGGCTCACATCTTACCTGGCTGTTTTTTGATGACACTGGTAAGACAAACTGACACTCTTTTCCATTGAAATTTGTACTTCGTACTGTTTTGTTAATGATTGTCATTTTTTGTTTGGGATGATGTAGGGTATGTGTCACATCTACGTTGAACATGGACTTTCCATCTTTGTACTTGTTTTTGTGGTTGTACTGTTCACAGGCTGAAACCCATTGTTCTTCATAAATTCCACAACATATTGGTACAATTTGTAGTCTGTTATACTGGGATAGTATTTCTTCAGTGAGGCATTCCAAAGTCATCTTTTTATGTGGCTGAAGAAGAAAATGGATTTTTATGGTTTGTCCAAGAACAATTTGTTTTGCAACAATAGAATATTTTAGGAAGTTTATTACAAGCCCTCCCCTCCCCTGTCAGAAAGACCACAAAAGCCCAGTCCGAATAGGGTTAACAAAGCTGTTTCACCCAATCTACATGTAATAATAATAATAATAATAATAATAATAATTATAATTACATGTATAATAATAACAATTATAATATTTAAAAATTTGTAAATAATTTTGCAAGAGAGCTAGACTGAGATTTAATCATGTACACTGTAGACTAACCTTCTCCCATTCCTCCCACATGATTTATTTGTTTTCCATTTATTTTGCAGGCATGATCGTTTATGGACATAAGTATTTCTGGACTACTGGGTGGAAGGCTTCTTTCCTTGATTCTCTTCCTGTCTGCCACTATGTCAACATCCTCAACGTCCTCTACTGTTACAGTCATGGGACCATTGTCTGCTATTTGATCAAATGACTTTGTGTCATTACATTTTGCTTATTTTTTGGCTAATATTGAAATGCCATTAATGTCAGCCTTGGCTTTACAATAGTTACTTAAATTGATTGCTAAATATACGGGTCTTTTTTATTGTTGACTAAAAAAGGTATGTGAACGTAGTGACATATTTTTATGGTTCAACAGATAACTTTATGCACGTAATTTTAATTATGCATAATTATGCAAACACTGTATGGATGTAAATTACATTGCAGGCGTCTATTAAACCATCAAATAACGAATTTAGCATGCAACGACTCTAGTGGTCATTTTTTGTCACTAATGGTATGGAAATTTTCAGAATTTATTCTTTTTTTCATGCCGTCTTGGCAGATCTAGGGAGGGCCCCCCCCCCCCCCCCCTTGTGAGCGAAAATATTTAAAGACAAAAGGGCCCAAAAAATTTCAGACCCCCACTTTAAAAGTCTGTATCTGCCACTGGTTGGGCAGGTTTAACATGATATGTCAGCATTTTCCCCCCTTTATGGCTTAATAATAATAACAATACAAATCAACATTTTAACAGAATAACCCCTTCTGTTATCAATGGGGGCCTTGTATAAAATAGTTTCATACAAACCAAAAATGCTTTAATCAAAATCCCCTCTCTGGGGCCTAAAGTATATGTCAAATCAGTTCAAATGTTTGTAAATTTGATAATAAACTGCCTGGGATGGGGATGAAAAAAATGTATTTCCCATGGGCATACGCATCATTACCATGCTTGGCATTCGCAGTTTTTGCCTATTTATACCACTCCTTGATTCGTCCTATTCACTTGACGTCAATCAGCCATCCTACAACTTTGCTCGGGGTAATGTTTTGCATACTACATGTATGTTTTTGTACCGCTATAAACAGCTATTTTCAACCTTTAAACTCCAGAGGTTAAGGTGGTTCTGCATTGGTTTGGAGAATACGTTTCCAGTTTTTTCTCCGAATTAGGAATTTTTCCACTGGTTTTTCGCATCCGGCTTAATCACCGCTCTAACGTTAAGTAAATTTCAATTTTTCGTACCATTTACAATTAATACTGTCTTTAAAACAGACTTCCCTTACGGGGGCCATGGTTTGCAATGTGCTTACACAGACAGATATTGTAATAGTTTTACTTTACTGTTAATAAAATGGCTGGTCCAGATGGCTGGTCGGCTCCCTCCAATTGTCTGTAGTGTTTACATGGGAAATGTGTTCTATTCGGCTGAGCGCAGCGATAGAGAATAGAATGTATGTCAAATGCACCACATGAGCTGCCTTTGCCCCCCACCTTAGGTTTAACATTGATTGGTGCATTAAAGATTTATTGATATCAACCCTAAGTACCCTGTTAGATTAGTCACAACCTTCTGTTTGACACAGAAGGTTGTGACTAATCTTGCCTAGTTCCTAGGCCTCTATATTTCGCCGCGGTCAATCCTTTTTGGGTCACGTGGTCTGAGCGAAAAAGTGGCAGTTCATCTCGGATACGTCACCGAAACGAATTGACCGTGAAGGACTGGGGAAAAGCCGCACAGGAACTAGGCAATGACTAATTTACATGTAACACAGGGTACTACTGTGCTCTACAAGTCCTGGAATTAAGAATGATACCTTGGAAAGATGAATTTTCTTGTTCTGGTTCTTCCATCGCAGGCCCATGAAATAAGCTTAGTATATCTTCCAGTGGATCATTTGTTTCTAAAATCTGTTTGTACAAAGCATGCATATCAATGGCATTCCCACAAAATACATGTGCATATGTAAATGCAAATTAAACATATTTCTAATAACCTTTTAATTACCTCTGATTTTTTCCTGTACAAAAGTGGTTCTTGCTTTAAAAGCTTATATGAATCGTACATCAGTTGTTGCACTTTAATTTCCAGGTCTCTTCTTTTTTTCCCAAGTTTGTTTAGTTGTCTCCATTTTTTGCCTTGTGATTTTCTCGCCTATAATAAAATGTTGCTCATGTGAGTGTACAGGCACATTTCAATTGAAATATGCAGGGGCGGATCTAAGGGGGGGGGGGGGGGTGCAGGGGGTGCGCACCCCCCTGAGATGACCTAGTTTGCGTTGTTCGCTTTTAAAATTTGTTTACGTCACCCTTCAGTTACGTCATTCCTTAGAGGTGCACCCCCTCCTAAGAAAAATCCTGGATCCGCCCCTGATATGTGACTTATTTCTAAACTTGGACTCAAAAAAGTGCTTTGAAACACACCTTTGTCACTTCAAATGGAGGGACAAAATTAAGAACTGAAGGATTTAGACTATCATTAGATTGCACGAGGCTGACAGCATTTGACAAGTATTATGGTTTTTGACCCAAGACTGTTGTGCATCAGGGTTAATCCCTTACCTCTATAATTTTGAGGACAGTTATACCTTATACCTAAATTATTCATTTTCAAATAGGTTATCCTTAAACCCTTTTTAGATAGTTATCCCTAGAAAATTATTTTTTAAGTTACCCCTTATCTCTAAAATCCCTAAATGGGCCTCACTTATCTTACAGTTATTGTATGTGACCAGGCCCTGTAATCAAGTATGATGGGCCCATTCTTTTTAATCATAAGACTATTATATTATTATTGGGGTGAAATATTGCCTTCTATGGGTTTCTTACCTTTACATAATTTACATTGGGAATGTGCTGTTTCATTTTTTTCTCTATCAACTTCATCTTTCTTTGGATGGCTTTTCTCTGTTTATTAACATTTGATTGCAATTGTGTCTAGAATACAAGAAAACAAAAGAATGTTGTTATAAATGACCAAATGTTTTGACGTAATGGTAATACTGAAAATATGCTTCAGTTTTATATATTGAAATACATTGTATACTGAGTTCATCAGAGGAATTTTATTATTTTGAGGAATGAACTTCAAAACAATGTGTAAAAAAGCGAATTAATTCGCCAACTATTATTCTTATAAACCCTTGTAGAAGCAGACAAAAAGATAGAATTTTGAAATTCTTGACATTGCATGCGGACGCCTGAGGAAACAATCAATATTGCTCCGATCTCATATTTATGAGAACATTTCAATATAAAATGGAGTACCATTGCGTCCATTGTTCTTGTCTAACTTCTTCTGAATATCTCCAGCTTCCTTTTGGTCCCCTGTTCAGAGACTAGATATAATATTACCATCTATAAGATCCACAACTGACTTGTATTCCAAAGATGACCAGGAGATAATCTTTCGTATAAACTGCGAACGCTGAATTTCTCTTGATTTATTAAGGTTTAAAGAAGTTAAACTACGTACCAGTCTAGTGAATGGATCCACCTTGGCCATGGGCCTTACACTTTGTCTATAACCCTAAAAAAATCATGTTTTGGTTACATATTTTTTAGATACATTTACAGCTTGCGTGTATTAAAAGTATTTTGCGGGAAGCTTGCGTCAGCCGCTTGGCCTCGCAGAGGAAAATCTTAAAACTTCTGACAGTTTTTGCGCACACGTTATCAAAGAAAGCAAATTCCATGGCCCATTGTTTACTTCCGAACTCAGGACATGACTCTATACTTCTAGTTTCTTTGTAACGGAGCATTTTAGACTGCATTTATAGATCATTGTTGCTTCATATTTGACGGGTGTCGCGCAATCTGGAGGTCCAACACGCAATCTTTTAACAAAGAAATGCGTTTAAACCCACTGATCATTTTTATGAAGGTTTCAAATGATTCATTTTCATCGCCTTCCGAAAGTTTTAAACCATATCAAGGTCATATTCTTCCATCGGTGTTAAAAAATGTTGTATTCTCCAGATATCGTTCACGAAAGTGCACAAACTTTCACAATTCAATCGCATTTTCAATTGATCGATCTCCAAATTTTGTTTGTTCCTGTGCCTTCAATCTGTTGCTTTTTAAAATATATTGTATTTTTAGACATCATAATAATTACTTAACACATACCTTTGGTCTTTTCATCTCTTTGTTTCCAATTCCGCTTTTTTTACACTAAAGTTTTATAGAATGGCGCGCATTGTTTACAAACCATTTAAACTTCGCGGGGTCGGCTTATGGTGACGTCACGATGGCCAAGATCATCCCGCCAGGCAATCCCTGGTGACGAAAGCGAAGTTAACCTCTCCCTCCTGGTCTGAACATGTACAACTGTTTTAGTAACTGTAAAATCAACTGTATTAGCGCGCGCTAAAATAGCGAATTAATCTCGCGATCCAGTATGGCGAGTAAAATTGTCATTTTGAGAGAAAACGATGATTGGTTTTGAACAACTGTATTAGCAACTGTAAAAACAACTGTATTAGCGCGCGCTAAAATTGCGAATTAATCTCGCGATCATAGTCATTTTGAGAGAAAACGATGAATATTATCGAGTTTCTAAAAGTAGTAATTTCCTCGAGTCTGCAATTGCATGGTTCAAAGATAAAAAACCTGATAAAGAGCAACCACACACGTCCGGAGTGTGACACTTTGTGTGTTTGAGTGACATTTCGTTCTTTTTTAACTTGTCAAATTTGGTATTAGACTATTTTCATTTTTGAACTTTAATTAGTACTTTGCTGACGCAATTTGACGACATTAAATGCGCTATTTCAGCGCGCGCTAATACAGTTGGTTTTTCGCTATAGCGCGGCACCCCTAAAAGTAACCAAAGCCAAGATTTTGCGTTCTTGCTCGAGGTAAGCTGTTTACTTATTACGCAGAGTTATCATGTCAAACACAATTTTACCAATCGCTGGAAGTAGTCATGGAAACTACCGGAAAATATATGAATTACGAAATCCTTTAGCTTGCGACCGCTGACCAACGTTTTTGTTGAAGTCAATCGCCCCGTCGGGCCTCGTTTAATTTCGCGTCCAATTTCCCACTATGTAGCACGAGGGAGGAAAGATTGCGTGACAAGCCCTAA